>VZRI01005215.1:433723-475820 GCA_013397515.1 Upupa epops | reverse complement strand
CCCGGCCCTGCGCTGAGGCGGCCGCGCTTCCCGCCCGCCGCAGGGAGAGCCTGGCTGAGTGCGCCGCTCGCGAGACGCTGGAGGAGGCGGCGCTGCCGCTGCGCAACGTCCGCTTCGCGTCGGTCGTCAACTCGGCGTGCGCCGCCGCCCGCTACCACTACGTGACCGTCCTGATGAAGGGGGAGGCGGAGCCGGGCGCAGAGCCGCGGAACCGCGAGCCCGACAAGAACGAGGGTGAGGAGGGGCGCGGGGCCGGGCCAAGCGGGGCCAGGCGAAGCAGGGCCGAGCCGTTGCGGCCTGCGTCGCCGTCGCTGACAGGCGCTTCGGTCTGGAGGGGTCCAGAGGTGACCGCAGGGCAGTCACTCTGCGTTTACTCGGCGAAAGCACTTGTGTCTGGTAGTAACTGCTGTGAGACAGCGGTGTCTGAGACAGAGTCATAGAACGTAAGAGTCACAGAATGGCCAGGGCTGGAAGGGACCTGAAAGACCATCCAGTTCCAACCCCCCTGCACAGGCAGGGACACCTTCACTAGAGCAGGGTACTCAGGGCCACATCCAGCTTGGGCTTGGACACTTCCAGGGATGGAGCAGCCACAACTTCTTTGGGCTACCTGTTCCAGCAGTTCGACCCTCTCACGGGAAAGGATTGTTTGCTAATGTCCAACCTAAAGCTCCTCTCTTCAATTCTGTAACCCTTTCCCCTTGTCTTCTTGCTGTGCACCCGTGTCAAAAGCCCACCCCAGCTCTCTTGTAGCCACCTTCAGGTGTGGAAAGCTGCTATGAGCGCCGCCTTGGAGCCTTCTCCAGGCTGAACAACCCAACAAGGTCTCCCATCAGCCTCCTTCAGACCAAACAGCCCCGGCTCCCTCAGCTGCTCCTCATAAGGCTTGTTCTCCAGACCCTTCCCAACGTTGTTGTCCATCTTTGGGCCTGCTGCAGCACCTCAGTGTCTGTCTTGTGTTGAGGTGCCCAAAACTGAGCACTGTACTCAGGGTGTGGATTAGAATTCAGTGCAGGAGATGGCACTATGCTATGCGTTCCCTGCCTGCACTGACTACACCCTGCCGTTATGAGCAGCAGCAAATAAAATCAGACAATCTCATGGGGTGAGTTTAAAGCCCGGAACACAGGAGTGCCCTCACAGGTCCTGGGTCAGGACACCAATCTCGGGTATTGCTAGGCTGCAATAACGTCTCCTTTTCTTACCTGGACATGTGTTAATAACTTGTGAAAGACCCATCCAGACTTGCAGAGGCAGAAGTGTTCACAGTTTATGTTATATTCTGGCTTTTTCTTTGTTGTTTGTTTACCTGTAGGTTGGGAATGGGTTAAATGGGATGAATTCCCTCCAGCAGATCAACTGTTCTGGGCCTTGCGTTGTTTGAGAGAGCAAGGATACAACCCCTTCACTGAGGAGCTGGATCATCTGAAGGGCTACACGGGAAGTCACCAACTAGGGTAAAAGCTAATTGCACGTTATGGGACAAGCTGAGGGACAGAGCTGCTTTTTTGGTGTGAGAGGGAAAAGGCTGCATTGTGCTCCTTCTGCCCACGTGGAGCTGTCACCCTGCCCCAAGCCAAAACCATGCCATGATTCAGTGTTTTGTCTTATTTCACACACAGTTGCCTCTCACTGCACAGCTATTTGGTTAATGATTAATGCTTTCTCGTCTAGAAAACTCATCACTGTGGGTAATCTCTGTAGATTAATAGCCTTCTGGAACTAGAGAACGTTACTCACTGGGAAAGAGCTGCAAGGCCCAAGGCAAACAGATTTGTTTGTGGAATAGTCTCAGTCTGTATGCACAACTCCTTTGTGTATTGTGCTGCTTTCCTGTCATTGTAAATCCTGGACCAGTTTTTAAACATAGAGTAGTCTTGTTGCTTCAGTTACGATTCTGCCATGAATAGAAGTCACATGCTGGACGCTGCCTCACTGCCCTGCAGACAGTACTTGAAATAATCAGAGGACTGTAAAATGTGAAGGGTTGCAGTGGGTGTTGGTGACCCTGACGCTGCTCACCACTGCCTTTCACTACCCAGTTCTGTTTGCAGGCTCAGATACCTTGGAATTTATCTGCAGAACTGGTTCAAGTGATCTTAATTCCCAATCGTGTTACTAAACTCTCAGGAGTTGAATGCAGAGGTGCCGACACAGCACTGTGCAAACTCACCTCGATTTATAGGTGCAGCATCAACCTTTGTGGCTGAAGAGGGTTGTCAGCATTAAACGGCACAGACGAGTGTAATTCTGTGGGGGCTGCTTCATGGGAAGGGATAGAATTGTTAACTTTCATTTGATTGTGAAGGAAATGATAGCATCCAGAGATCTCTACAAAACCAGAGAGCTGAGATTCTTTGTTTTTCAGGCATCTGTAGCCAGATTTCTTCTTGCCCAGCTGTAGCCACTAGGCCATCAGCAATTCATTTAAGTCATTACTTCTTAATTTCAGAATATGACTTTTAAAAACAATCACTAGTGGACTCTTTATTTCCTCTTCACGGTTCTTTTAAAACACAGTGTTTGTCCTTTAAACATTCTCATTGTACACAATGTTCTGAGATCCTGATTTCTTTTGAATAAAACACAATAGTGAAAGACTGAAATCATTCTGAAAATATGATTTCTTAATTCTAAATGAGTTTGAAGAGTTTCAAGTTCTTCCTCCGTTTGCACGTACGCTTTCTGAAATGGAGATGCCTGGTTTGGCTGAGGCAGATGGAGTGATACGAGCTACAAGGACACAAGTGACAACCACAAGCCTCCTGCCTGGAATTTGAAGCATTAACTACACACAGCCTCCCTTGGCGACAGATACTCTTTCTCTGAAGAAAGAAAACGGTGTTTAAAGCAGTTTTGCAATGGGAATTATCACTGACAATTCCTTTACTACTCTGTCTTTGTAGAAAGCTTTATCTGTTCTATTTAACAGCAGATTTTCTTCCCAAAAGCAACTTCATTTACACTGAAAATTATTCTGCTCCACTGTTAATAAAGAGGCTGCAGGGGAAGTTGACAGATGTCCTGCCCATCTGTCCCAAATAATGAGAAAGGAAAAAACCCCTAAGATTAAAATGATGGAGGGCAGTTTTAGATTTTAGAAAGCTCCTGATGGGAAGTCTAAGTACAGTGGTTTGGCACAGAATGTCCCAGGCTGGAAGGGAGCTCCAGAGGTCAGCTCATCCAACCTCCCTACACAAGCAGTGATGTCTCTACCTAGGCCAGGTTGCTCAGGGCCTCATCAAGTCTGACCTTCAATGACTTTAGGGAATATCTTGCAATATCTCGTTACCATCAGTTACATCCACACTACCTGTTGTAAACATGCAAGTAGAAGCCAAACTGAGGAAGCCAACTCTGACCCTCATATGGCAGGGTTTCTGTATCCTTTCTACATGGCCTGATCAGTGCCTGCAAGGCATTACTGTCACCAGCTGTCAGCAATCCCCAGCTGCAGAATCTTGTTTTGTACATCTCCTGCATTAATACTTTCTTCCCCTGGATAATTTCATAGAATGATCAGGGATCGGAAGATGATCTAGTCCAATGCCCTCAGTCCCTGGGCACCTCTCCTGATCCCCAGGGTTTAGAAAGGACTCTTCCCTGACAGGAAATTTTATTTTTAAGTTGTTCTTAGCTCGGTCTTTTCAACTAAACATGGTACTTATGTGGTTTTTTTACTAAGCAGGAAAATCTGTTAAGTATGCATCTAAGCCAGAGCACAGACTATGCAGTTAAGACTCTGGGATTTGCTAAATTGCTTATAATAGCCAGAATTCTCCTGAAACGCCACTAGACCTGCCTTGCACTGAGAAAAGTACTCTTCAACAGTATACAGCTTCAGTTTGGATATCAGAGAACTCAGTAGGGTGCCTCTCAGCCCTAGAGCTCGATTTCCTGCTAGGAGTCTGCAGAATAGGCAAGTCAAGAGAATTGTGATCTGTGCATCAAGAAATGACCCTGCGAGGCAGAAACTTGTTAACTGCCAAAAGCAACAGTTCACCTGAGCAACCAGCCCTCTGCTGGACTCACAAAACGATGGTGAAAAGTAGCGGTCATGACTTCGTAAGCAGGGCAGAGTAGAGGGTAAGGAGAACCTCTCTCGACCAAGGCAGAGTAGAGGGGAAGGAGAACCTCTTGATGTACTAAGCATTGCCCTTCTAATCCAGCCCAGGACACCACTGGCCTTGGCCACAAGGGCGCATCACTGGCTCCTGGTCATCCTGTGATTTAGAATTTCAGTTACCACAATGGAAGGTAAAGTTCCATCAAAGCTGCATTTATTTATGACAAACCATTCATTGTATGTTACAGTAATTACAAACTTGTTTGTACACCTTATTGCCATGTTTTTGTTCTTGGCACACACGAGACTATCAAGAACGGGGGTTTAGGCAGTAACAAAAGCAATATTAAAATTAGAGACGTCACGTCTCACTTCTCTGTCATAAAAAAGCTATCATCAAAAGAGTTAAGTCACCAAACATACAAGGAGATTCCCCTTACACCTTTCTTCCCAGGAACGTTTGTCACCTATAGTAATATATACACACACAGATGGCTCTGGCAAACATACACATTCACACAGGTATATCATCACTGGCAATCTGACTCCTCTCCTCCAGCACAAAGCTCTCGGTCATCCTACTTGAACATCAAATGGAAAAAAAACTGTTTCTGAAGTCAGTGGTTTTAAATGTCACTCTAACTCAGAGTCAGCTGTTGGCTTCTCGGTGCACGGGGCCACCAGCGTAACAAAAGGGTATTTCAGTTCATGACGAACAGCATCCAACCCACCTTCACCACAGGAAAGGTCTAGTAGGAATACTGTCACACTTGTACCTAGTCTGAGTCGCTGCTGCTGCTTGAGGAGTCTGTTGACATGACCTCTACATCATCTTCATTCTCTTTATTGTGTCCTGGAGGCTCCAGCATGAAGTCATTACTATGATTAGGAGGTAGCATGTTCATCGACAGATCACTGGACTGCCAAGGATACTGAGGAGCGAGCACATCTGGGAAAAGGAGCATAATCAAGCTATCAGCTTTGCACACCAACAGATTAAACTAGACAGCTCAACTGGAGCTCCAATTTAAATTCCTCTTGAGTTTTGGACAGACAAAACCCTCCAGCAATAGCTGGAAAGCATGCGATGGACCCATTCATCACTAAAAACATGCTCTGCCAGAGAGGCCCATTTATGTGGGTGGCTCTTGATTTCTCATCACTCGGCTTAAGACGACAGACCATAAAAATTCAGAGTAAATGTTTTCATGCAAATTCGACTGAAACCTTGGTCATCGCCTTTGCAACACCAAACAAGGTATAGCCAACACAAAGTGTCCTACTACAAACCAGGGCCACAAAGATACCTAACGGGTGGAAATACCCCACTGTGCACCATCCCTGTCAGCCTCAGATGCCTCTGACTTCTCTCAGACCTCAGCTTCTCTTCCCCCATTTATAAAGCCATCTCACACTGTATACCCATACCAGCCTGCTTCCTCCCTCCAACATTTCCTAATCTCTCCCTTCCTTGCTCCCAAAATAACTCCCATTTCAAAGCTGCAGTACACATCAGTGTGCCATTTCTGCTCCCTTCCTTCTATTTATGCTCCTGATGATGTGCTTCAGTTGTTCTCCACTTACCAGACACTGTAGCTAAGTTTATGCCATAGAAGCCACCATCTCCCACTTACAGCAAGGATTAAAAATGCACAGAAGTGAACAAGAGCCCACCCCCATGAGACTCTGAGTACAGAAAGAGGGCACTGCCTAAGCAGGGGTTCACATGTGGTACAATTACTCTGGTGATGCTTTAACTCGGACTCTACAGGTAGTAACTTCTCACCTTTGAGTCTGCAGACCTGAGATTCCAAGTGGGAATTGCAACACAGTCCCCTAATAGCAGACACATTTCCTAGCCACATAAAGGCAACCCACCAGCAGATGGAAGGATGCAATGCAGCCTTTATGGCACTTCTGTGCCGGCTTTAGGAAGGCAACAGTAGCAGGTGCTCTCATCCCAGCTGTGGGGACATAAACTAACTTCACTTCATCCAGCTGAGAAGTGTTTTACATCCTGTGGCCATACTTCGATGCTGGAACCAGTCCTCTATTAAGCCAATCTGTGTACTAAACAGTCACAAGGTTTTGAGGCTACCAAACAACAAAGCGGCTGGCCTGCAGACTCAGTAACCAGACATCTCTCTGCAGAGGATTTTAAAAGGACAAGAACCCATAACCAGGACATGCCTCCACGCTAACAGTATTCAGGATCCCTACACAAAATGCTGGGGTAGCCTCTTTTAAAGCAAGTCCAGATGTTTCCTACTCTTACATGACATTCTAGTAGTTAGAAGATTTCCCCTGACATAGGACACCCAGATCCAATTAACAACTTGGAGAAGGTTAAACCCTGGATCTCTTAAGAATGGGCTTTCAGTTCTGGAGACAGCAATCATCAAAAGTAAAAGGAGCAAGTTTTCATCCCCTGAAGCAGAGGAGCCAACCAGAACAGGCTCTACCAAAACAGCTTTAAGATACAACCTTAACATCTCTGACCATATTTCAGGTCAGAGAAGGTACATGAGCCCATCCATCACGCTCTGGTGCTATGCACAGGTGCCAAGGTCCCACTCCTGTTCAGCTCCCTGACCCATTTTATCCAAGACCAGAGGTTAAAGAAAGCAAGATCATGTGGAACTCCAAGTCACTTCCTAAGAGGTAACGAGAGGATCAGAAAAGATCACTGGAAATACAAAATCCCAGTGTACTGTTTCTCCAGTGGAGCTGTGGTAGCTTTTCACGTTTGATATGATTACTTTTACAGCAATTTTAAAATCCATGAACTGAAGGAAATCTGAGTTCAGTCTTTACAGACTTATTTGTGGATTCTTCAGTATGATTTAGCGTGAAATAAAATACAATTGTGCGACTTCTAATCGTGTATTTACTGTAACTTCATGGCTAGGGAGCAACGTTAGCCATACTTTTCCTTATTGTAACTCTGATTTAGCTTTGCCAAGGGAGACGTGTCACTGCTGTGACTGTACAGGGAATTAAACAAGAGCAAAACCTCAGGGAGTTTCTCTTACCTGGCAGTCTGCCCGCTGCAAGTGCATCCCCCGGCAAGTGTCCATTAACTCCGTTGGTGGATGGGTTGTTCATCTGACCCAAGAGACCACTCCGCATTTCCAGATCTGTAGGGTATGGCCTTCGTGGATCCCCTTTAAGGATAAAAAAGCAAAGGGATGTTTTTAAATGTGCTAGCAGTTGTCTTGCAGACGTTAACTTCCCCTGCAGTGCCTGGTTCAAGAAAACAACCCACCAGAACCACAACCGAAGGCAGTAACAAACCATGCTCTTACTGCTTGCTCAGCAACGAGCATCACAAGGTTCACTTAAAATCTAGGTCTGTCTCCTTCACCCGGACTCTTTTTTCATTCAAACTCAGCAGAAACAGGCAAAAAACAAAACCAAACCAAACTCTTTGTATTATCTTTGCTGTCTCCGCGACTTCACAACTAAACCTAGATTTCAGCAAATCCTTCAACACAGTCTCCAACGGCACCCTCCTGGAAAAGCTGGCAGCCCATGGCTTGGATGGGTGCACCCTCTGCTGGGTTAAAAACTGGCTGGATGGCCGGGCATAGAGACTGGCTGTGAATGGTGCCCCATCCAGTTGGTGCCCAGTGAGCAGTGGTGTCCTGCAGGGACCAGTGCTGGGCCCAGTTCTATTCAGCATCTTTATTGATGCTCTGGGTGAGGACTGAATCTGCCCTTAGTAATTTCACAGATGACACCAAGCTGGGGATAGTGTTGATCTGCTGGAGGTCCCTGGAGACATTTAAGAAGAGACTGGATGTGGCACTTAGTGCCACGGTCTAGCTGATGTTAGGTCCTAGGCTGGATTTGATGATCTTAGAGGTCTCTTCCAGCCTCAATAATTGTGCGATTCTGTGAACAGAATTCTCATTCTGGCCATAAATAGTCGCCAAAACTGAAACCTGACATAATAAAAGCCCACTGACTCTGAAAATAATATTCCAAGGGACAGGAGGAAACACAAAGCACATCAGAAAGCCTTTCGTGTACTTGGCTCTAACTTACAATCAGGGCCAATACCGGATGGAAAAAAACCAAACAAAGGAGAGCAGAACAGAGTAGTGTGCTGATTTTGATTTCCCTGGTCAGTTCCATGGCCTCTGGAAGACACATGTCAAGCCTGTAAGACTTTGGACATCAGTGTCTGTTGAAAACCTTTAGCAATAACAGCTGAAATTATGTTACTCTAATAAACCCATGCTCTTTGCTGTATTTTCAGATCAGTCCGGACCATGCCTTGTTACTAAATCTATGGTCACAAACACAACAGTTACCTGGTACCCATGTCAGGGGGGCACAGACAGCATTGCTAGCGCTGATCCTATGGGCGTATTTAATTATTTCTTCAGAGGAAATGGCACCTGCAAGAATGGAAGAGAAGTTACTGTACTTGCAACAGACTGCATCATGTCGTTATTTCAGAACGTGGGACACTACCACCTAACAGATTCAGAATGGTGATTTTTTTCAAGCAAGAGCATGCTTCAAATGCAGTGGCTGCTCAGATGATTGTTAGACTCTGCAAGCACAAGCTACAGGGAGCTGATTCTATAGCCACAAGTTCAGTGTACCTTCAGTGACAGCAGTTCCTCAACCTTCCAAAAAACTAGATGTCCCTTTATTGAGCAGGGTACTTGACAAACACAATGAGAGGACAAGGAGCAAGGGGTGTCAGCTGGAACACAGGAGGTTCCACACAAAGATGCAAAGAAATGTCTTCACAGTGAGAGTGACAGAGCATTGGAAGGGGCTGCCTAGGGGGGTTGTGGAGTCTCCTTCTCTGGAGACATTTAAAACCTGTCTGGACTGTTCCTGCGTGACTGGATCTAGGGAATCCTGCTCTGGCGGGGGGGGACTGCGCTGCATATGTTTTGAGGTCCCTTCCAATCCCTAACACTCTGTGATTCTGTAATTTTTAAGAAAACTTCAGTCCCTGCTTTATCAAGCAGCTTTCTGCAGTAAAGAGTCCTTTCCATATTCAGCACTGGTCAAGTACACCTGCAGCAGCCCTTCCAAGCATGGGCCTGCGTTCCTGTAACAGAAACTTCATGGCATTCCTTGAATTTTTAGATAAAATCAGTATGGCAAGATGATAAATGACTCTGATAAAAAAATAAAACAAGAAAACAGTCACCAGAAAGAAGTCAATTTAACTTGCTAAGTGCCACAGAGCAGCAGTCTGTCACACACAGCACAGACGCACAAACGTTCTCCTCTCTTCCTCAGCACACCAGCTGAGGCAACTGGGTGAGACGGTTCAATGATCAGGTAGAAACACTACTAAAATCAAGTTTCTCTGTCTGCTAAGTGCAATACTAAAGATATGCTTGTCATAAGCAAGAATGAATTCCTGCCTTTATTGTGGGGAAGCAGACATAGGTTCAGACTGAAACTGAAATTTGTTTAGAATTAAAAGAAAATAAAATAACCCTAATGTGAACGAACTCACCTTTCCTTGCCTTTTCAATTGATTTCAGCTTCTCCTTGGCTTGATAAACAGCCGTTGCCTAGTTGTAAGGGAATGCAAACAAACTATACTGAGCTTTCAATGCAACTTTAATTTGTAAACGTCTACATAAAGTCAGCTCTGTGAAAATACCTTGCCTTTAATTGCTTTAGCTAAGAGAAGCCACTTAGTTTTCAACAGATAGAGAAATGAAGTAGGTTTGGCACAAACTAGCGTCATAAACCAAAACCCAACACCGTGATAACTGTCTGACTAGTGAAAACAAGTCCAACCAGTAAGTTTTAAACACTGAAATCTTCTCAAACTAACACGACACCACTTTTCCACAGCCACCTTTTCTCACAAGTAGCTGCTCAGAAGCAAACAGATCATTATGAACTCACCAGTATGTGCTCTGCTTCTTTCAGCTGTTTCTGCAGCTGCTGAATATCATTATCCCTCTTTTCTACCACCTTTTCTAAGAGCTGCATTTCATGATGGATTTTCCCCTGATCAACTGCCAACTTCATTAGCTCTTGAAACTCTCCATCTCTCTGAATCAGCAGTTCCAGGATCTATTGAACAAGAGTATTGTAGAAGTTTTCATCTAGCTAGAACAACACCACACCCTCAGTGATGGTGCAAAGAAGAGCAACTGACATCCACAGAAATACTTGCTTGCAGGAAAAGTGAAACCAAATTTCTTCCTGTTTGCAGAAACAGCCTATGAATCATAAATCAAAAGAGCAAACAAAAAACCAGGACCAAAGGAGTCTTTGTAATAGGGCCAAAAGCTCACCATTAGCCTGAGCACAGACAAACATAAAGGGAGAAAAAGAAAGGAAAACATTGAAAATTACAAGTAGAGCAATGTGTTTACCCAAAGGAATACAGCTGAGAAAGTCAGCTTACCTGGCTCTCCTCTCCCGGTTGTGGAAGCTTCTGGTTTCTTGAAATTGCCAACATTTCAATTAGCTCCCTGAAAGGAATATCTGTGTTTGCACCATTTCCTACAGCATTATCTGTAAACCGTGTAGCATCATCACACAACTGTCCACACCACTACACAGGTGTTCTCACACTTGAGTACTTTATAGAGTCCAGTGCTGGCAGGGACCTTTCAACGAGGAGTAATTCTGTGAATAGTCTCACGATTGGAGCACCTTTTCTTCTCTGTTCTTTGAGCTCATGAAGCGTGCTCCTGTGTATTTGTACTCGGGAGACTGCTAAGTTCCAGCCAAACTACATGACAAAAGCACATGCTGAGAGGAGAAACAGCACAGCTTCCATGCCCTACTGCTAACCGCCTTTGCTTGTTGCTCAAGAACACCAAAGTTGTTTTTGCTATTTTAATTCTCTACTTTTTCTCTTTGTTCAAACAGAGCAAGTTTCACACTTGGCACACTTATTTGGCTTCAAAGGCAGCTCAATAATACTCATGACTCTATTTGAAGACACTGTCCTTGAAACAGCACTGACTCCTTGCTGGCTCCAGTGGCAAGCAACACAGTGGGATGTATGAGTAATAGAACAGTGCAGCCAGGACGTCAGAATGAAAACAAGTACCTATCAAAACATCTGAAAAAGCCCACCACCAGTAACTCTCTACACAGCACCTCAGTCTATGCCTTTTGGTTACTCCTAAGCACTACAGTTTCTTAAAACAATTACAGACTAATAAAACTTGCCGCTATCTCTACAGCTTTACCCAAACTGACCAACACTGCGCAGTAGAAAGAAGTCTGTTGTAAGTAGGTCAGCTACTACCATCAAGGGCTGCTGTCATGGAAGCTTGGAATGCTGTCCTGGTTAGCCAAAGAAGGCACAGATGGCTACAGATTAACACACACTGCTTCCTTTTTGCCCCTACCATCAAACCAGTATCATGGCTGTGAAAGGCCTGGCTTCACAGTGCTGCAACAACAGACTGTGCTGATCAACAGGCTGATTTCTCAATGCTGCTGAGGATTGCTTCAGATTCATTATGGTAGAATTTGTTAACATTTAGAACAAGAGCTAATCAGGGCTTTTTTGTAGCTTTGGGGTTGTTATTTAAAAACCCATGTTCACCAGCAACCCCTAGTTTAGCATGAAATCTAACACTGAAAATAAAACCTAACCAGAAACAACTCTAGCAATGGCCACTATTCTCCTGGTCTGATCAGCAGTATCACAGAGCGAGCCAGCCACACACACAGCATGGGCTATTCTCTCTGAAAAAAATCTCTCAAGATCCCGCTCTCCTCAAAAGGAGGAAAAAAGGTGGAAAAGAATTACAAAACACTTTAACTGAACTACCAGCTGTGCTGCTACAACATGGGTGACAACAGCATGGGCAAGGTTTATCAGCCCACCCTCAAGAGCATGCACAAAGTTATCTATGGCTTTTTATCACAGTATCACAGTCTCACAGTACTGATGAGGCTGGAATAGACCTTAAAGATCATCCAGTCCAACCTAAAACCAACCCAGTAACCCTAACATCTGACATCTAGATCATGCCACTTTTCAGCACTCCAAAGATGAGTTCTGCAGACTACTTTAAGGGAGTTTAACACCACTGCGCAGAATCGTTGAGGTTGGAAAATACTTTCACCAGGTCCAACCATTTCCCTAACTGTGGGGCTACACCCTGCCTCTAACCTCCCCATCCACACTGTTAAACACATCCAGGGATGGTGCTTCAACTCCCCCCCCGGCAGCCTGTTCCAGTGCACGATGACCCTTTCAACGAAGAAGTTTATCCGGGCAATGACCAGACCAGCTTCATTCACACGCCGCCACGTACAGACTCCTAGCGTGTGTACGCTTTTCAGCGGCTAATAAAGCGCCTCTTCGCAGGAAACGCAGACGCCAATCGAGAAAGAAAGGCAGGAGAAACAAGGAACCCCTCCTTCTGCTCACAAAACAGCAAATAAGGCGCTTAAAGCGCCAGGACCGGAGCCGGAGCCGCCACCGGCAGGAGTCAACCTAGGCCGGCGGCAGCGCAGCTAAACGCGTGTGGCCGAGCCCGGCCGGACAGGGCCCTGACACGGCACCGCAGCCCAGGGCCAGGCCCACCCCTGCCTGCGTAATCTTAGGCGCACTCGTCGCTCTCACCGCCCCTCTCGGAGGCTGCGCACATCGAGCACCCGGCCCTACCTGCCCAACGCTTTCCCTCCCTTCCCCCCCGCCTCCACTGCCCGGGGCTGCCCCATCGGAGCACCGGGCGAGGGTTTGAGGTGGGGCCCGTCAGATCAGGGTACCTGGCCAAGAGCTCGAGATCCTCCAGCGCCGCCAGGAGCCGCTCCCGGGTGCTGCTCCGCTCCCCGGCGCNAGCGCGCATGCGTGGCGCTGCCCGAGCGCCGGGAAGGGCAGGCGGGGAGGTTCCCGCCTCTGCCCCCGTGCGGCCCGCGCCGAGGCCGGGCAGGGCCTGAGGGGAGCAGCCGCCCTCAGGAGAGGGCTCATAGAGCGGGACGCGGTCGTGGGCGCCGCCCGTTGCCATGAGGGGAAGGAATGTGTCGTTTGTGGCGGTGAGGGCGCTGTGCTGGTGCCGGATTGCTGCTCCTTTGCGCTTCCAGTTAGGCTTGACTCGGGGATGTGATGGTGGTGCTGCGTGCCCAAGCTGTTCTGGTCACTGCCTGCGCTGGTGTTCAACTCCCTTGAGTTAGCTGAGCTGCACAGCTCACGTTTGGAGTGATGAGAACAAAAACTGTTAAACACGGTATCCCTGCTGTTGAGGCTGGACACAGAGAAGGGACTTGAGACTGCGTTATGTGCTTTTTAAGGTCAGTTCTGAGAAGCCTACTGTCCAAAAACCCCTCAAGTGCTTGTTATCAGATGGAAGGTGAAACAGTGTGCTTACCAGTGGCGGAAGAAATTCGAGGGCCTGATGAAATGCGACGAAACCATTTCTTCACCACGAGGGTGCTGAGGAGCTGGGACAGGCTGCCCAGGCAGACTGTGGATGCTCCCTCCCTGCAAGTGTTCAAGGCCAGATTGGATGTGGCTCTGAGCAACCCGGCCTAGTGAGAGGTGTCCCTGCCCATAGCAGGGTGGTTGAGACTAGATGATCTTTAAGGGCACTTTCACCCCACACTATGCTATCGTTCTATGTAAAACCCAATTTTTAAATCAGAGGCAAGAGCTCTGTTAACCTGGGGCTGCCTGTCCCAGAAATGACAGGAGCCAGCAGTAACCTGCCGGTGCTGCCTCTGCAGACCTAAGCATGGAGGCTAAGGGCACCTTTGCATTGTTGCAGAGTTCTGCACACAATGATCAGGGCCATTAACAGATGAAAATCCAACCCAAAGCCTGCTAGCAGTTGAACTACCATTTAGAAGTACTGTTTGGGTTGTTTTTTAGATGTTGCTGTGTATGGGCTGGTGAGGTCCGCATGGGGCCAGTGGAGTTTTTTATAGTCATGAAAATTTCAGTAACACAAAGCATGAGAGAAGGTGGGGGATAGGGCAGATAAGGAAGCATGGAATGAAAACTAATCTGTGGTCAGGGTTTATAACCAGCGTGAGCACTCGGAAGAGCAGGGAGGCTCCAGACCCTGCATCCTTTGGGTATCAGGAAGTAGCTGCAAAACCTGCCAGCAAGTAGTGCTTCTCTTCTGATAACAGAAAGCACCAGATAAATGATAGAATCTCTGACTCTTCTTGTATTTACTTGGATTATCTTTTCACCTTTCATGGTAAGTATGTCCCTGAGATATTTACCTTTATTACAAAACTGAACAGTACAAGAAACTCATTAGTCAGTGATTCTTTGAATTGTGGTTTATATCAGCCATTCAGTGTTACGAGATTTGTGATAAAGCAATGAGATTTGGCAACCCTGAGAAGAAGATAGCTCTGCCAACAGGAGTTATTTAAAATTCAGTTACAATATGCACTCTGATTGTAGGTAGTTTGGAAATTCTGTTTATATCTGGCAGATATAATCTCATCAAATAGTTCTGCCCTTTAAATAAGTTTGCTTTTCTTTTTTTTTCTCCACTGTATTTCCCTGTTTTGTTGAAGGAAAGATATAATCAGTGATGCTGTCTGGTTGTGCATCCACTTCACTGATTTGTTAGCATCAGTATGAGTGCATTAACAGAAAGAAATAGTAACTTGGAAAACAAAGCAAACCTTCTGCTAAATCATTTCCCTCCTCATATTCATTTTGACATCTGCATTATTGAGACCTGAAGTGCCACTAATATATTCCAGGGCCATAACTTTTGTTTCACTACAGTTGGTGACATCAAAAGGAGACCGAAACTGATAGACGGAGGAGTGAATATTTGTTATAGGAGGTTCCTGTTGGCTGATCTTTCTATCTCCTTGTCTCTAGGAGCCTGTTGCCTATCTTCCTTTTGATAGCAGTACTTGTCCCACCCTACCAGGCCAATGCCACCCACCAGTCTTTCACTGCAGCAGCTCCTTCTCTTCCTGACTTCTCAAACTGCTGCACTTCCTCCAACATGGACTGGTTCATCTCATCTCTTTGCTCTGGGGATGCAGCAGTGGCTGGGAAGTGCAGGAAGGCAGAGACTCACTTGTGGTCCTGGCTGTAGTGGGAGGACAGGGTGAGGTCAGAGGCATCAGGGAATGCTTGTGACAGTGCCAGGACATGGAATGTCATTGAGACTTTGTCAGAGAGTTGCCTTCTGCAGGACAAAGGGATAGACTAAGTGAAATGGGTTTATGCCCCAACCTTGCCCTGCAGGCCCATTGTTTTAGAACCGAGTGGCCAATTTGATGAATAGGTTCTGAAATATTTGCCCATACAAAACAACAGAGCCTCTGTTTTCTCAGCGTTGGTTTCTCTGTTTCCTCAATTTTTCAGTGTTTTTGGCTTGCTTTCCCCTGAATAATCATTTTTCACAGTTGTGTTTGCTTTGAGCCAGATCTGCTTCTTTAAAGCTCATGCCCCTTCTGAACTAAGCATTCTTTCGATTTTTTTTAGTGATTTGAGAATAGTTGAGGCTGTGTGTCCATGAGTGTGTATTTCTGTCCACAGTGAGACTGTTGGACATTTCAGATTGTCTTTTAATGAACTAGAGATTCCCTATGGAGTTTGGAAGTTGAGCTGTAGAGAACTTGACCTAAGAATCCCAATAAGGATACGTGTTTCGGTCTGTACCTTTTCCAGGCCACAGTGTTCCTCAGCCATCTTCTTATTTATACATCAAGCCTTCTGTTAGTCGGTATCCGGTGTACCACACCTTACAGCAGTGACTGCAGACCACGGGTAACTTCTGAAGGCTCTCAGGCGTTTGAACACATGTAATAAACATACTGCAGCCAGCACTAATAAAAAGACAGGAGGATAAACAAAAGAGAGAGCAAGCAGGACAAAGGACAGAACGAACCCTCTACTCCACTTCCCCTAGATAGTGCAAGAATAAAATTCTGTCAAATATCAACCAAAACAGAAATCAGATCCATCAAACACTGCTTAGGAAGATGCCACAGCTGTATTTCGGCCTATAGCAATGAAAATAATCGTCCCTTATTTGTCAAGTTGTCTTTACACTGTGAATATTTTTACATGCTTCTGGAAAATTACCCGTTTCTTCTTGCTATTTTCAAATAAATCCCTGTTTCCCAGCTCACTGATGTTGCACGTGATTTTAGACAAATGAGATGAGAAAGGAAAAAGAAAAGGTGGTTTTGCTTAGACGGTGTAATTCTAGAATACTTTGAAAATGAGGTAAAAATAGAGAATACTATGAGCCAAAGCTGCTGCTGCTTGTATTTTTATGTGGAAAGCGTGTGGAAACAGTAGTATACATATGGTCAAACCCAGACTGTGGGACTCCTTTCTAGACTCTTCCAGCACAAAATCAGCTCTGCTTTGAGCTATATTAAACCTGAGATACACTGATTTCTGCTGGTGTAAATCTGGGCACTGAGCCCTCAAGACAGGAAGTCACCCAGGCAGAAATCGGTGGTAGTTACCGCTCTGCTGGAGAACTTGTTGAGACCTGTACTGCCTGCGAAGTGGGAGGTATTGAGTGAGAGATAGAAAAAGAGAGAGAAGCAAAACTGGCCCTGGATAATGAGGGGTGGGGGGAAGAAAAGAACGTCCTTTGGAAAGAGAAAGCTTGCTTGACAGCTTGGCCTCTAGAGATGTGCACAATCCTGCCAAGTGTTCCCAGGAATAAAGGAAAATTTGGGGGCAATTATACATGCTACCATCTCCCTCACCAAGCTAAAAGTTAATGCTGACTACTTCATGAAATAAAGCATCCAATTAGGGATAATGAGACTCCTGGGGTAACCCCCACCACATCTTGAGCCTTCATTAAGTTAAATTTGTTTATTTGGAAGAAAAAAAACCTTATTTTCCTTGTGGCTTCTGCTGTAACCTGTTTAGCAAACACTACTGGGACACCTACACAGGATTCTATAGAAGTCAGGCTGAAATTTAGAGTTGTTTACTTCCTCTCACAAAAAATTCATCCAAGGGCGGCAATGACAGCAGCAGTCTCTGCTCTCCCACATGCTGAACTGCAGCAAGGCTGATGGGAGTCATAATTTACTTAGGATAAATCTCTTCCCACACCTCCCTCATCCTTTTATTGCACCCCGCTGCCTGCTAAAGATAAAGCTGTCATCTCTTCCCATTTAGGCTAGGTCATCTGTCTTTTAACTGTGTAAGCTCAGCTTCTGATCTCCAAGATGTTCCTCACATGTTTACCTGCGTCCAGATAGGTTTTCAGGTACCTGCAGTTGATATCAGATTCCATCAGTTGATTTCAGATGCATGAAGAGCGTAACACCAGTCAGAAACAGAGGTAGCCAGCTTAGATTAGTTGTAAGAAGTGAGTTCTGGGGCAGAGATAAAATGGAAGATTTATTCATAAAACCATGAGAGCAAAAATTAAAAGGAAGTGTTTCTCTCCTAACAGTTGGGCATGCATAGAGGTGGAACTCCTTGTGAATGCCAAGTTTTGGGAGATGCAAGGCAAGCTTTTATTGGCAGCCAAGAAAACACTACAATAAAATATTCCAAAAGCAATTACAGAATTACTTGCACTCAGAAGCCAAATTGGATCCCATGGGAGATTCTAAAATCTAACAAACTACTAGCAGTGCTGGTACCATGTGAAATGAGGGGAGAGTTCATAGCTATTAAGCCTGGAAAGACTGTTACCATCAGCAGTAGTTTGTCCCACATGAAGCAGGTCATACGATTACGCGTGTTAGTGTCTACTTCCGGACTGTGTGTTTATTTGGGCATTAGCAAACCACACAGAAAAAAGCCCCCAGTCTTCATTTAAGTGCTGCCAGATTTATTACTGTCTGTAGATGAGTTGTTCAAGGATTAGTGGTAGGGCTGGGTGAGAGGTTTTTTCCATAGTCTCCAGCACCCACAAATATAGATGCTGAAAGCACATTAAACAGTCATTCTTCATTAGTGACTTATGTGGATGCTTTTAGGTGGCCAAGAGAGGCTTTTAAAGAGTAGGTTGCTTCATCTGCTTCCAAAATAGACAGAGCTGTTCAGCAGCATTCTCAGTGCAGAATGAGAGACTGCATCTCAGGTTCATGCCAAACTTCTCTCCTCTAGACAGACCCTACCTACATTTCATACTTACCCATGTCACATCTTTTTAGCTCATACTGCACCATAGTATCAACACGATGCCATTAAAAGCCGTGCAGTCTTCTCATGCCACCTGGTGCTAGATAGGTGGCAGTCAATGAAAATAATCTGTCAAGTGTTTGTACATAATTAAAATAATTATAGCACTAATATCCAGGGCATCATGAAATGATTCTGGGTATTTTGCCTGTTTAATCTGAGCTTCTTGTGCCGGGATTTGTCTCCTGTGCCTTGTAAGAACACAGATTCTTGCTCATCTCCAAGCCGCTTTGGTGGGATATATGCTACACTAGCATTGGAAGGTGCTTCCTTAAAAGCCACTCTGTAGGCCTAAACTTGGGCAGATAATCATATGTGCATATGTGATAATCATATGGTACAGAATATGAAAAGCAACAGCACAACCTGTCACAATTTTTCCAAACCCTGAAAGGTGTTTTGACAGGAGATTTGCATGTTGTTGTTTCTCCTAACCTCAACTAATCCCTTCCAGAATCCCTCACCCACCCCAGTAAAAGATACAGTCATTGCTACAGGAGGGAAGATAGACAGGCTGGATTCACATGTAATTCTTGTCCCCAGGTGCTTCATAAATCATGTTAGATTATCTGGTAATAAAGTTGGCAGCAAACAGGATGCCATGGCAATGAGTTACCGGCATTTGCAGGTAGTGTGGCATGAGTTCAACGCAAGGAACACTCTTACTCAGTTTATCTGCTTCTTCCCCCAAGTATTCCTTACACTTCTAACTCTCCATCGTCTCTGATTTTGGTGTGGTTACTTAGGACCTGAGTCATACACCCTGAAATAACAGTTGCCCTCATTTCCAAATTCAGACCTCAAGACACACAAAGCATTACGGCACTTCAAGGAATTAAGGTTCAGTTTTGCCAAGAGTTGACCTTGTCTAGTGCCGAGCTTTTTTGCCCTCAGTTCAGTAGCATTACTCTCCCTGTGTTTAGCTTTAGGCTTTGGACTTGTTGATAGCAACTGAGCACATGCGTAAGATGTTTGGTAGATTGTGGCTTCAGTGTACAGAATCTAGCAGATTCCAGTCTTGCAGAACACAAGTACTCAGGGACACATTTATGTTGGGGCTGCACGTTTATTCTAGATGTTGATAACCCTGCCAAGTGCTTCTGTCTACTCTGCCTTCCAAGCCACGACATTTTGTCCTGTAATACACAGCAGAGTTCTGCTGTTCTTGGAGCATTTCCAAAGTATGGAATTGCATCCAGCATCGATGCAGCGGGAAGGATGTGTATAGAATTGTGGGCAGTTGTACTGGTTAACTAGGTCAGTTCTGATGTGACTACTCCACTATCACAGGAGAGGATCTTTCCACATTCACCCTACAGTTCAAATTCCCTCCCTGACCAGTATGGATTAGATGTTAATGCTGGAGAAGGCACTATTCTGTGCTCTCTCAGCCAGCACTGACTACACCATTGTTATGTGTGTCTACAGACAAAACTAAAGAATCTCATGTGATATGTCTTAACTTCAGAACCCAGGAGTGCCTTCACAATAGTCCAGACACATATCTCTGGTATGTCAGGGTGAGACTTGGGTGTGTACCAGCCAGCCCTTTGCCTAACCCTTGTCTTCATGCCTTTGTTTCATGGGAAGTAAACTCGGACTAGAAGAAAATCATGGCACGTTCTTTCAGACCACCGAGCAAGGAACATGCTGTTGCATATTCCAGACCTGCATTCTGCAGGTAGCCATGTGCCCTGTGTTATTCTAGGGACTTAAGATCTTCTCTTTCTGTTAAATCTTGGAATAGGGGTTTTAAAATTTACTTTCCATGAAGCATAGATATTTCATAAATAAGCTTCCTTCTGCCTCAGTCATGTCCCAATGGGATTTCTACTCTGTAGAAGTAGAAACCCACACAGAAGTTCTATTTTGTCAATTTACACATGCACTTTGTGTTGTCTTCCTAGACAAACAGTTGTCTCTCTCCCACCAAAACACACAATCCAGATACCAAACTGTGGCCTCACAAGAGACTCTGCAGAGGTAAAATCCCAAGTCCATAACCCTCCTTATTTAAACATTAAAACTTCTGTAGAGAGACTACAATTTTGCTTTGTTAAATGTTATTTTAGCATCTACTGCAGACCTAACACAAGCATTTGCTGTTCCTCCCATGTGCCTGATTTCCTCAAGGCTTGTTTTTATGAAAACAAAATGCTGTGGTTCATTTCAACATGTGAACATCAGAGGTGGGCTAGCTGGAGAAGCCATGCCGTGTCCCTGGTTTGACTGACTTCTGACAATTCTACCTCCTGGTGGAATAACAACATTATGTGTTTGCTTCCGAACGCTTGACAGGCACAGATTTTCCAGCAGTAACAATGTGTAGGAAGGGAATCCAAACCTCAGTATCACGAAATCACAGACTGGTTTAGGTTGGAGAGGACCTCAGACATCATCTAGTTCCAACCCCCTGCCATAGGCAGTGACACGTCTCACTTTCTTCACTTAAAAGCAAGTTACCAGAACATAAATAATAGTACAGAGGTGGAAGTTACTTTACTCTTTTCAGACAGTTCAACTTATATTACAAAAGTCCTTAGAGACCAGCTTGCACTCCGGAACTTGTTCCCTTGGGTGGTTCAGTCAGAGAAGTGAGACCTCTAGCCAGCTCACCGGAGAAATGTCTGATCCTTGGGCCAGGTTTAGCTCACCGACAATCTGTTCAATATCTTTGGGTGTCGAATCAATTGTCATTGATTTGTACCATTGACATGTTTGCACAGGCACCTAAACATTGCACTTCTATCAGAGTAAAGAGTTTATTTGGGGTTGTTTCCCCAACTTTTATACTCAGTGTCTTCTCAGTGGCTTCCAGAATGCTGTCAGAGTCCCGCAGCATGCAGGGCATGGTGGTGCAGACCTGGATGTGGTACTTTCCCACTGGCTTGCGGTTGTGCATGGTATAGAAGGTGACCACCTTGTACACTCTCATGAGAGGCATTTCTAAAATGTCAGCAACCTTGTTCATAGCTGATACAGGCAACCAGCCGTGCTGTCTTTGGGCCAAGTCTAGCACTGCCATGATGGCTGCACACTTGTGTCCCTGGGGTAGATGATGGCTTCCACTCACGTCTGGTTTTCTGCCATGAACTCAAACAGAGTATATGGATTATTTTCAGAGCTGTCTCTGTGCACGAACAAGGCTCCTCTACTAGCATTGTGCACTGCTGTTCGCTGTAAGGCTTGGATTTGTCTTACTGAACATGAGGCCATGGCCCACAGGGCAGCACTCAGGTACAGAGAGGTGGCAGAGAAGGAGAAAAAGGAGGATGAGGAGGCAGTGGCAGCCCCCGTACACCCCTTCTCGTCCCTTTTCCCTTCATTCCCCTTCTGTCTTTTGGAGAGATGACAAACTTCTATTAATGGAGAATTGAAACAAGTCCTCTCCCTTTTGAAGTTTCACACGTTGATAGGAATATGCAAACCAAAATTTGCTGAAAATAAAATGGCAAGTGATGCGGAACTGGAGTAACTTCACATGCTATATTCTAAGCCAGGCTGTGAATCTATCTCTTGAAATTTCATCAAATTTATCTGTAAGAAAACCTGTCAGAATGCATCACATATGAACACAGAAAGGCATTACAGACTGTGGAGAGATGAATATCTGTGATGAGAAAAACAACCTGACTGGCATGTAGAGGGATGCTTGAAGCCTCCTTTGTTATGACTGCAGTAAAAGCACACATCTATTTTCCTAGAATAACAAAGCATTCATTCTCTTTCCTGCTTGAAGCTGTTGGGCATTTACAGCGTGTTATTAACAACTGTACAAATGGGTTGTGTTTGGACAACTCAAAGGAATTAGTGAGCAAGCAAAATTAATACTGGCCCTGTAGCTCTGCCCCTGGATTTGCCTATGCATTTTGCTGTAAGGATTCACTGGATTAAAATACGTAATCTATGCTGGAATCAAGGACTGGCACCTCAGACCTCTGTCTCTCAAGGGAGCCCTTCCATAATTAGTGTGCATGGTTTGGCTTACTTGTGCTTTTCCTCTCTTTGTGGTCCTCCTGTGATTTTTGTCCAGTGCTCGTAACTGTGAGAGGGAAGGCTCATGCAGTTCATCAGCTTAAGGAGCTCGCCTTTGAGAAGGGAGCTGCCGGATTGCACACAGTCCCTCTGTGGAGGACATGGATAGAATTCCAATCTTTTCTTTCCCTTGCGTGGATATTCAGCCCCTCAGTTTTTCTCGTTGGAGGTCATGTTTCAGCAACACAGATATTTGTACCCCAGGGCAAAAGTTAGTTTCCTACATCTAGAAGTGAATGAAAGGGGTATGTTCCAGTCTCATGCACACACAGGTCTAAATCTGGGAAGAGGAAGAGACTTAGATCTCCTCTTTCCCTTCTCATTTCCCACTGGCTGGTTTCAACAGATGCTGCTTTCTCTTCTTCAGAGGTTTTGTTGCTAGGAAAAGGATGTACAGCTGCCTCTGCTGCCTAACTCCCTCTGTTCCTGGAAGGGGAGAGAGATGCCTAAATCAGGAACATGAATTACAGTCCTTGAGTACCTGCCTAGAGATAAAATACTCCGTTTGACTCCCTTGTGAATCTTTCCCTTTTGTTCTCACTGTCTAAGCCTGAAAGCATGCCTACTATACCTGTTAAAATATGAAAAGCTTGCTAAAAAGCAAAGTGTCTTCCTCTGCTTATGCCATTAGCTACAGGTTCGTACCCCTTCCCTTGCATGCGATGGACTTGTGCAGTGGTCCAGCTCAGAAAACAGATTCTTGAGGAAACAGGCTACTTTCAGACAGGTTAGATTCTAGCTAGATCAGCAGCCTGAGCTTGGCTTGTCTTCTGGCTCCACTGGAACCAGTGCCATACAAGACTTGAGACCAAAATGTGCGGAATAGGAAATGTGTGAGGAGGGGAGGGGAGTCAGGCAGAAGTAGCCCAAATTTAGAGCAGCTTTTCTGTGTCAGAAGCATACTGCAAGGTACAGTTTGGGCTGTTATCTGCCTTGTGTCTTGCCATCATCTATAGCTCCTGTCAAATAAACCTGTTTGCAGAACTGCCCACTGAGTCCCAAAATAGATTAGATGTTAAAAAAAAAAACCCAAACCCCACAAAAGCCAGACATGGCAATGAGCAAGGCCCAAGGGTGGGGTCTCATGGGATGCTGAATGCAATTTAACAGCTTGCTGCTGCTGAAAGGGGGCTGCTCGTGTTTTTTTATCCTGCTTTTCCTCCCCCACAGGCACATGCTGTTGATGCTTGCTTTGCACCAACTGCAGCATTCATCTTGCACTTCAGTTTGCAGGTCTGTCTCGATAACCACATCAGAAAACAAAGACAGCAAAAAAGTGTGGTCTACTGGGCTTAGGAGCTGAGTTAGCTTTCTTTATCACCTGCCTTGGTGGAATAAGCACAGCATCAAGCTATTCTAGGGAAGGGGCAGAAGGCCCAGCTGGGAGCAGGAGAATGCAGCAGGAGGTGAAAGCAAGCAATGCAGAGCTGTTAGGTTGGCTCAATTTCCTGCCGAATTGCAACCCAGCTCTTCTTGTCTTTGCTGCCCAAAGCACATTGTTAGATGCATGCAATTCCTGCGACAGAGCCTTGCCAAGGTTTTACTTCACATGCTATGATTCTTCACATGCTATGTCTTTGCAGGTCTTGTAAGCTCAAGAATCAGCTTTGTTATTGGCTCTTGCTGGCAGCTGGGGCAAGTTGTGGAATGGTGGTGCAGCATGCTTCCCGTCTTCCCCTCCAGGAAATTCTGCCTGTTAAGGGAGCAATCTAATTATGGGCTGGAAGGTTTTGGAGAATTTTTAATCACAGAATCACAGAATTGCTGGAGTGGGAAGGGATCTCTAGAGATCTCGTCCAATTCCCCCATTAAAGCAGGATTGCCTGGATCCAGGTGGGTTTTGAATATCTCCAGAGAAGGAGACTCCACAGCCTCTCGGGGCAGCCCATTCCAGCGCTCTGTCACCCACACAGTAATGAAGTTTTTCCTTATTTCTAAATGAAACTTTGTGTGTTCCAGCTTGTGCCCATTGCCTCTTGTCCTTCCACTGGGCACAACAGTATGGCTCCATCCTCCTTACAGCCATCCTTCAGGTGTTTATAGGCGTGGATCAGGTCTCCTGAGAATCTTTGCTTCTTTAGGGTAAAATCTCAGTTCCTCCAACCTTTCCTCACAAAAGAGATACTCAACAATCTTAACAGCTCTCTTTTGGACTCTCTCTAGCAGTTCCCTTTCTCTCTTGGGCTGGGGAGCCCAGAACTGGACACAGTACTCCAGATGTGGCCTCACCAGGGCAGAATAGAGGGAGAGAATGACCTTTCTAGAACTACTGGCCACACTCTTCTTAATGCACCCCAGGTTATCATTAAGCTGTCTTGGCAACAAGAGGGCACTGTTAGTTCATGGTCAATTTATTGTCTTTCAAACTTCTCCTTCTCTCAAACTTTTACAGTCTTCTAACTGGCCTTGGTTTGTTCAACCTTTTGGTGATTAACAAAACATGTAGTTAACGTTGGGTATCTCCACACCCCTGGAGGGGCGCTGCCTCCTAATGGTAGGCAACAATGGTAGGAAATGCAGAGAAGAACCCTGCCACCAAAATGACAAAATACTTGAGAACTGTCTGTCTTTGAGCAGTGTACTAGTGATCCCTTTGTTGAGGAGTTGGCATTTTTTCACATTTAGAGCACAGTTTTTACAGGCAATTGTCCTGATGGGCCCGGCTTATCTCCGCTACCATTTATAAGCCAGGACATTCACAGGTCTGCTTCATAGGTTACAGCTCCAGCCCTTCTCTCTTCCCCAAACAAAAGTGAGTTCAGCTGGCCAACAGTCAAGCAGAAACTCCAGAGGGTTTTTTCACCTCTGAGGAACAGCAGATCCAGTTTGAGTGATAACAGTCTACAAAGTCATCCACATTCCAGGAACAATTAACTCTGTCCCTGAACCCAGACACTCAGGCAAGAGGATCCACTGTGCTGTAGAAGTTGTGGCAGAGGAGCTTTCCAGCGTCCTGCATCCTGAACTCAGTTTGCCTCACTGAAAATGCCTCTGTGTGGTAAATACACTGAATTCCTACCAACAGCTGAATTGTTGTTGAAGATACACATAGAACCACAGAGATGATGGAGGGAGAGGAGCATCTCCCTGATGAGGAATGGCTGAGGGAGTTCGGTCTCTTTAGCTTGGAAAAGAGGAGACTGAGGGGTGACTTCATAAATGTTGATCAGTATGGAAAGGGTGGGTGTTAGAAGGAGCCAGGCTCTGCTCAGTGGCATCCAGTGATAGGACAAGGGGCAATGGGTGTCAGCTGGAACACAGGACGTTCCATCTAAACATAAGGAAAAACCTTTTCACTGTAATAGTGGCAGAGGGCTCACTGGAACGGGCTGCCCAGAGAGGTTGTGGAGTCTCCTTCTCTGGGGACGTTCAAAACCTGCCTGGATACATTCCTCTGTGACTTACTGTAGGTGGCCTTGCTCTGGCAGGGTGGTTGGAGTAGATGATCTTGTGAGGTCCCTTCCAACCCTTAACGGTCTGTGATTCTGTGCTGCAACGGAGTCATGGGAATCCTGGACTCCATATTATTCCTCAAGAATCATTCAATGTCTGTGTTTCTCTATGGACAAGCTATGGAAAGTGGATGTGCGCACTGGATAAGAATTTGTATGTGTATTAGTAATGTGGCCTGCAATTTCTGAAGAGGAGGTACCCTGAGTTACATGGGTGGGGTGAAAGAAGGTCTGAGCACCCAGTGATGCAGCACAGCTTCCATGTTTTCATTCAGGATGGTGATAGCATGCTCTGCTTTTCCACACTTATGCTCCTGGTCTTTGCACTCCAGAGTTAGCTGTGCAGAGGAAGATGATTTGTTGTGGCTGCATATGGTGCCTGGTGTGGAGTTGACTTTCTGAAAACACACTTGCCTGAGGCTTGCAGCATGAGTCTTCAGATATGCTTAGCATTAAAATGCGGTTAACCCAGTTTCTGGTCCAGCCAAACTTTCACAATTACAGCAGACACAATGCAGTGAAATCAGACTTTTGTGTTTATTTATTTTTAGCTTCTATGGAAATGCCAGTGATGCAATCATCTTCTGAGCACGTATGAGTTCTTGTGTGTCTCTCTGTCCTCCTGCCCGTTTTCATACTAGTTCACTTAAAACTCGTGATTTCAAACACTCCGGGTCCCTCTGTATTTCATGAAAACAGAAAGCTACACATAGCAGAAGCAAAACCTACAGCCTTATATGGAAGAAGGTATCTACCACCAACACATGCCATAGAGGTGTAAGAGAATCGATACAGGAGAACATTTCCTGCATGCCCTAACAGTCAGCTAGGGAAGCAGGCTCAGTCAGCATGGGTTCAAACCTGATCCCATTCTGTGATAACATGACCTGCTTAGTGAATGAGGGAAAGCCTGTCGATGTAGTCTACTTGGACTTCAGTAAGGCCTTTGACCCTAACTCCCCACAACATCCTCACAAAGAAACTGGCTGCTCATGGCTTGGGTGGACACATATTCTGCTGTATGAAACGCTGGCTGGCTGGCCAGGCCCAAAGAACTGTGGTCAATGGAGTTAAATAGATTTGGAGGCCAGTCATGAGTGGTGTCCCCCAGGGTGCAGTAGTGGGGCCACTCCTGTTTCACATCTTTATCCATGATCTTGATGAGGGGACTGAGTGCACCCTCAGTAAGTTTGCAGATGACACCAGGTTGGGAGGGATTGTTGATCTGCTGGAAGAGTGGTAAGGCCAGAGGGACCTGGACAGACTGGATCAATCGATGGGCTGAGGCTAATTGCATGCATTTCAATAGAGCCAAGTGTCGGGTCCTGCACTTTGGTCACTATAACCCCGTGCAGTGCTACAGGCTTGGGGAGTGTGGCTGGAGAGCAGGTTTAGACTAGACATCAGGAATAAGTTCCTCATTGAAGGAGTGGTCAAACACTGGAACAGGCTGCCCAGGGAGGTGATTGAGTCCCCACCTCTGGCTGTGTTCAAGAGTCACTTAGATGTGGTGTCAGGGCATAGATTTTAGGGGTGAACTTGTAGAGTAGGGTTAGTGATTTGACTTGGTGATCCAAAGGGTCTTTTCAAACCTGAATGATTCTGGGATTCTGTGAATATCATGAAATGTTTGCATCAAAGGTGGCCCCACTAAAGTATCTCACTATCTGATGAAAATTAGTTGGAAGCCAGGTTCTGTTTGTTGTGTGGCATATGGAAATATTGGATTACTCGAGAGAGTAAAAATAAATATTGATTTTATGTCCCTCTCTTGCCTGCTCTCTCGCTTTGCTTCCATTGCTGCAGGCCTGTAATATAGAACCAGATCCTGGGTTGAAACTGGGTAGAGGGATGAAGTTTAAAAGAATGTTCATGAAACTTGTCCTTTTAGTGTGAACAAGGAACATATTCATTCACATAATGCATTTCTTTTCCTTAACTCCACATTGGTTAGGTCTTAGCAAGTCACTTCATGTTCGGTATGTCCATTGTTGAAACTGTGAAATATGCTACCCCCATCGGGGACTTAAAAGGCTTCATTGGAAAAAAGCCCAACACATTAAACCCACGCTGGCTATAAAACTCATGTGAGCTTCTAGCTGCTCTCAACAATCCACACATGTCCTGTCTTGTGGTAAAGACCTTATCTTCCCCAAACAGAGTGTTCCACCCTGTGAATCTTCTATATCAGGACACAGTGAAGGACTAATAGAAAGACAATATAAGTTTAAAATAAATACAACAATGTTTTTGTGTGCATTCCTGGTGGCTTTTACCATCTCTTTGTCTAACCTTAGTCTGTCTAACCCTGAACAATACAAGTAACACACATAAACAACCACCAAATCTTCTCAAGTGTTTGGAGGCCTCTGGCTTCGCAGACCAAACACACCTGAGTATGTTGAGACTGATGTTGTGTTGTAGTAACTGCTAATCATATTGTGCTTTCGCATATATAGTACAACGTACTACCACTGTAGCGTCACTATATTGAGTTACTCACCTAACTTTGACGTACTTCTTCATGTTAGTGGACCAAAGCATGTCCTTCCTGTACCAGTGAAGTAAACAGTAATGTTGCCTAGAAGTAGAATATGAGCATCCAGACTATTAGATTGGAAGAAGCATCCCTAGCAAGGAGTCTGTCAGAAGGGTCTTCTGACACTTTACCTAGGGTGTGGTGCAGCCCTTCCTCCCTCACACTGTTCCTACATGACGTGAGGTGGTAATCACTCGGAGTGAATTTGCAATAAGCAATTCAGCAGCAGCCACCCTGTTTGGGTAGATAAGAGATTTAACAAAATGGGTAGTCACAGTGGGCCTCAGTGGGCGCACGAGCATGTGTCGTTCACTGGCATCGGCACAGCTGTACCATCTTGCGACTGCTGACGTGGGTACAGCCAATGTGAATTTGTGAGAATGGAAAGATCTCCTTTAAAGTCTGGCTAATTGCTTGCTACTCTTCCTTATCTATTTTCTTCTTTTAAAGACAATTTTAGCACAAGTTCCTCCTCCACTTTTGAGGTCCAGCTGTTGGCATTTCTTGTTTCCATAGCTCACACTTTAAGGTAGACACCTCGTGCTCCCCTCAAGTAGCAGTAATGTCAGCAAGTATTGTAGAAGCAGTGGGAAGAAATGCCTGAGCTCCTCTGCAGCAGATCTCGAAGCCTGTCATCTTGCAGTGCAGGAGCAAGCCTGTGTAGGAAAGGATTAGCTCAGAAAGTATTTTACATTAAAATTCAACTGTGTCATAGAGGAAAGAAGCTTTTTCTCTTCTTCTTGCTTTTGTTTTTATTTGTTCAAATGAAAGCATTGCAGTGTATAGTTTGATCATTGTTTATTCTGCTTCTGATAGAAATGATTAGAGAAAGAGTCAAAATAATAGCATGCTATTTAAACAGTGCAAACTTGGGTAACTGAGAAATCAGTGAATGCTTTTCATTAGCCATAGATGTAGATTAGCTAACAGTTTAAAATATGTTAAAACCTGCTGTTTAGGCCTCAATTATTTTTCCTTCCCTTTACTCACTGCTATTTTTTATGTAGTCAGAGCATCTAGAGGCCCAGTCTTGACTGAGGACTAGGGTCCTCATTTTGCTCACACAAAGAACTTAGTTGGATGGGTTTTATCTTCCTTTCAAAATGTGTGTTCAGCTGTGCTTATTACTCCAATGATGCAGCATTATGACTGTATTCTTGTGATTACCATAGGCAGATGGTCTTGAATCAGTTCACTGGGGTTTGCGATTTCAATATATTATATACTTTAATGAACAGAAATCTCAGGCAGACATTTACCTACCCATTTTCCATAGGCTTCTTTCTCCCTTTCCATTGTAACAGCAGCCATTTAACAGTTAGACGTGTAGCATATCTGTATTAACACAACATTTCGTAGATAATTTTGAAGACACCTGTGAATCAAGTGCTTACAGTCTAGTAATTGTTCTCAGAGCACTCATCTGATCATGAAAAAGAGTTGATGCCAGCACTCGTTTCCTTGCTGTAAAGGATTATTCCTGTTTTACAGAGGAGGACAGTAAGAAGCATAGTTTAATTTCTAGTTTTTGTAAGTTATTATCAGGCAACTTGTACCCTCTGTGTGAATGTAAAATTGTGGCATCAGAGACTTTTCAGTTCCCCAAAAGTACCGTGGCCACACTGTAACCATATCATAGAATCATAGAATCCTTAGGGATCAGAAAGGACCTCGAAAGATCATCCAGTCCAATCCCCCTGCCACAGCAGGGTCACCCAGACCAAGTCGCACAGGAACACAGCCAGGCGGGGCTGGAACGTCTCCAGAGGAGAAGACTTCACAACCCCCCTGGGCAGCCTGTGCCAGGGCTCTGGTACCCTCACTGTGATAACGGGGATGATAAATTTTTGTTGCAGTTTTTTGTTCACCCTTCCTGTATCCTAGTTTCCACTGGAAGAAAATTCAGGTGTATGGGAGTGTGCTCCGACTGGTTTCCATCTGGACAGACACAGTGTTGAGGACAGGGTTGGGGATGGTACAGAGAAAAGACACACCATAAAACCCAGAGTCCCAGACACGTTGCCTGTTCCCTGTTACAGTGACAAACTGTCATTGGTGTTGGGTTCTGGGTAAAAACACTTCCTGGCAAATACGGGACTGGGGCATGCTTCTTCAATTCAGGTTTGGACTTATTCAAGGGTCATTCTTTCCCTGGTTTCCCTGGTTTCTGTTTTATTGCTGCTAGAGTACCACTCTGGATATGTCAATATCCTGTATTCATTTTATGGTTGCAAAATAATAGTCAGTGCAATTTAAATTCTTCTTTGCTGATATGAACTGGCAATAGCAAATCTGAGCAATCAGCACATTTCCTTCCTATGATCTACACCTGTCTCTGCAGACAAGATTTTTCTCTCCCTGATACTCAACTACAGGCCACAGATTTTTTGTCACTTTGCATTTCCATTCCTACCCTTCATCTATGAGAAGTATCTCAGATACCCTGTGGTAGACTGGCATATTTTCTGGGATGTTTCAAGGGGAGCTAATTTACATCAGGAAATTGCTTCAATTTGACCTGTGATGGTCAAAATGTTTGCATATGCTGCTACGTAGATGTATTTTGCCATTTCTTTTGTACTTCACATATCACCTTTTACTTACAAGCATCTCCCCACCATGAGCAGTCTTTACTCTTTCCTTAATAAGAGCACAATAAACATGGTTGCCAGTCGTGACACCCTAAGAAAACTGTGGGGCAAGAGTCCATCCAAGCTTAAATGAAGGCTGGAGACTGAAAGAGGCTCCCATGGGTAAAGGCTGGTTTCCAGCTCTGAAGGCAGAACTGCTAAGGAACACAAATGGGTCCCTTCTGTGCCTAAAGATACTGGAAAATGACTGATCAGGGTGTCCTTCCTTACTACACAAGGTTAATTTATTTTCTAAAGAGAAAACCTGTTTATTTTCTGCCATGTCCCAAGCTGGAAATGCAGAATGCCTCATTCAGCCCAGAGCCACTCACCAGCAAATCAATGGGCCCTACACAAGGACTTGAACAGGACTAAATCAAATCAGTTCCAGAGGGAATTTACTGACACATCCTACTTTGTTGAGTCAGATTATTCAGATCAGAGCTACGTATGTTCTTGTTTCCATAAGACAGGCAAAGCACTGCATTTCTGCAAATGTCCATTCCCTCCTCCCCATCTAGCTTCAATTTCTGCCGGAGAGTGAAGAAAAGGGATTGCTTCAAAGTGGGGAGTAGCATGTAACACAGTGCCACATCTCCACCCAGCCCATGCCATGGCTCTCATTACACAGCAGAAGTGGCTCTTCTTCTTTCTCTTTCCCCAGTCTTAACCTCCACCCAACCAATTTTTTGACAAGCTGAAGTGATTAGGCCAATAAAAAGCTCCTTCTGGTGTCTTTCAAGGAGGCTGTGCAGCTATCACAAAGAGATACAGAGATCATGTTTTCTGGCCCCCAAGCCTTTCTCCTGGGCATGCTTTCTCTGGGAACATCAGTAAGCTTACCATCTTACACTGACCATCAAGTTCTTCATTACACTCTTCAAAACCATCTGTCATAATGCCCGAGTTGTTGTTCTGTCTGGTTTGTCTTTTCTGGTATGTTGTCTCCACTTGCAATCGTAAATGCTGGGTCCAAAGGTGTAGCCACCTTCTGTCTGCATGGTGCACAGCTCTGTGATGTCCTGTGTCCATCACTGCAGGTTTCTAAAAATGCCTGCAATCTGATTGACCCTAATTGCTCTTCTCCATTTCTTATGTTTACTCATACTTCACATAATCCTACTCCCCCTGCTAAAATGACTGTGAAGTTGTACTTGGAGCAGCTAAATCTGCAGAGATGAGGAGTACAGGCTATTTCCTTGACTTCTCGTTAATTTAGGAGACTATAGTGAGTCTCCTCAAGGACTTCTGTGCAGGTACTTTTGTATTCTAGGTCTATACGTAGTTACAGGCTGCTCAAACCTACTGCCCCTGAAGAATTCTACTGCTTCACCCCCAGACTGGCACATACAGACTGGCCTGTAGCACATATAGCTAGGAAAAATTCCTGGCAAGAGGTTTCTTTGCTTTGTCTCTCCCCAGGCAAGGACCAGCAGCCTGTGAGGGTACTGAAAATGTTGTCTTGCTCCTGTGCAGGCACTTCCTGAGGTAGATGTGAACCTGTTAGATCAAGTGAGTGGTTATAACCACAGTGTTAAAAAAAGATACTGACTTGCTGAGTTTTTGGTGGTTGCTTTACAGTGGCCAGAAAGTTGTCTGACACTGTGCATTCAGGATGTGTTTTAGTAACAGTGAAAGTACTAACGCCTTTGATCAGAAAAATAAACAAACAGGGGCATGACAATGATCCAGAATAATCTTTAGAGGGTGCTAATGATTCTACATTGTCAGAGAGAGAAAAACAGGGCATACTTGAGTATGGAAGCGTAGACCACGTGCAGGGTCACTGCTTTGGTTGTGTACTGACAAACTGCTCTCTGCAAACTGTTCATTCTCTTGTGTGAACATGCTCCCAGAGTGCTGTACAGTCTGAACACAACTTGCTGTCATCATAAAGAGTTGCTCTTCAGGCCATGGAGATGTGATACTTCAACAAAGCACATCCTCACTCACCCCTCTCCAACGTGGACATCCAAAGGTCAAATTCATCTTCATGATGGCTGTTGAAGTGGCTAGCTTTAATTGATCTCCATGAGAGTGTGCCTGTTCCCACCCCAGTGACTGAAGAGCCCTTTGAGGACAGTGGGTGCTTGTTCCCAGTCACCTGAAGGCAATGTGGGGCAGATTTACGACACAAAGCAAAGGGACATCAGAGGAACTGTTTCCTGAAAACAACATGCTCAACCAGAATCCCCATTTGTGTTGCTTCACCCTATGAACCTGCGAAGATCTGTTCTTTTAAAAGCCACCTTTCATGCCATACACAAAAAATCCTCCCTAGGTGACATGTCCTACTTCAGCTTCAGTGTTCCCTCAGGCCCATTTATTTTACTACCTTACTGGTGGCTTAGTGTTCCTCTTCAAGTGCTCTCTACTTTAAAAGTGCCATCATGTCCCCCCACCTCTACAGGGAGACACATATCGGTGTGCTCCAGATCCTGTTTGCTAGCATCTCAGTTCTCTCAGTGTGCCAAAGGCTCTGTCCATACCAATTTCCCTTGCCATCTATCCTTTTACCCACTGCAAGGCTTCTGTCTTCCTCACTGTTTTCCTCCTCGTGGCTCAGTTGACCCTAATTCCCATTTGCCAAGGACGTTTTGTTCTCTGTTTCTTTTTGTGCTAAGGACTTTCTGTTCTTTTTCTTTTCTCCTTTTCAGGTCAGGCTCCCCCCACTTCCTTCCCTCCCTACCTCCAGGGCTGGGTTCATATCCTTTCCCCTACTATTGTTATGGGGTTTCTTTCCGTCTGGGAGACACATTATTGAAAGTATGGGTGTGCTCCAGGTGTATCAACAGGACAAACAAAGAGGATGGACAGGCACTGTTGCCTTGGAAGGTGTTAATGGATTTTTGTTTCACTCTGTGCTTAGAAAGCTGCCTGACACTAGTTCTGATAAAAGGCTCAGAACCCTATTCACTTGTTCTTCCTGTGTTACTGAATCTTTACTACAATCAAGAGCGTTCTGCAAACCTGTGTCAAGAATACTTCCTGAAACTCGAGAAATACATGGAAATTGTGTTCAGAGGTTACTGCTGCAGAGAGGACAGAGGTACCATGAGGCCTCACAAACTCAAAGTCATAGTGTTGCTGAAAGTTAGAGCTCTGCTTTACTAGAATTACCATATCACAAAGGAAACCTCCCTCATGCTGAGCACGCCTGGGGAAATCTTTCCTTGTTCTTATTAAGTAAAGTCATCTTACTGAAGTTATAGATTTATTTAAAAGATGTAAAATTGATTTGGTTATTTTACAAATCTGTAAACTGAATAGAAAGGGGACTAAATGTCAATGCATCACAAAAACTTGTTTCAAATGCTAAAGGAGGGATACCTCTGAATGCTGACATGGGAAAACTAGTGGATCTCATCCTCAGTTACCAGCATTCTCCTGCAGCCCCTCTTAATTCATGTTGCTGTTCCTTCTGTCTTCCTAGAGCACCCTGCCATCAGGAAAATAGGAAAGATAAAGAGCTGATGAACACAGAGGTCTCAGCATCTGGGCCGTCTTACACCACACGCTTCTTACATTAGGAGCTGAGGTTTCATAACGCATCTAAAGCGCCTGCAAGGTGCTCTTTAACTGGTCCTGTTCCTTTCCTTCCCCAGCACCCAGCTCTGTCTACTTCCCTGGAGGCAACTCTAGGGGTTGTGACTTGTGAAGGGTGAGCGGCTCAGAGCTGATCTCTGCACACTCATCCACCGAACAAGTGCAGTGATGAAAATAGAAGCGTTTTGCTCTGCTATGTACTTTAGCTGTCACCAATACCAAGGCCCAAGCCATAGGAAGCAAGAGGATGCCACTGTAGCAGGTACATGCAGTTGTGCAGAATTTGGTGTAAGGTGGAACGTCTGGTACAGAAGCTTCTCCAGGTGGCGCTTTAAACAAGCCTGCGAGTGCTGCTGTTTGGGAAGGTTTGTCTTAGCTGCAGTAATACAGCTAGCAGCCAAAGAAACCCTTCAACACAATAGGTGAGTGTTGCTGTTCTTTGGGCAGGTTGTGAGCCAAGCACATCGAAACATGTTTCGATAGGATAGAGCCTTTCATGCTTTCTTTTGTGTAACTGACGCGGCTGTGCAGAAGAGAAACCCCACCATTTGCTAGGTAGGATTAATATCACAGCATCAGGCTGGAAAGGCCCGTTCCTGACTTTTTTGCCAAATGCTGGTAAGCATAAACGGCATTTGAAAGCCAACAAAACCAAGAAAAGCTGCAGGGAATGAAAATAACAAAGCAAAAGGCATTGACTCATTGCAGTGCTGACAAATTACATAAATGGGAATTTCTGTTTCAATCCCATACCACTGACATTCCACCCTCTTTCTTGCTTCAAAACCTCAGACCAGCAACACGAATGCCATCTGAATGGTTTATATCATAAGGGTGGGGGCACTTGGCTAGTCTGCTCTGTCCAAAAGCCCTGTGGGCACACTCATGCTTACATGGGTCCTATGAAAAGACAACCACAGGTCCAGAAGAACCATGGGAACATAGTGGTAGACAACAAATGGAGGGAAAAGTGGCGAAAACAAGAGTGTTGAGTAATGGTAGGTTAATTTGGACTAGAAAGGTGAGTAGTCATGTCACTTCATCTCAGCAGAGCGCTCATCTGCACATTGACGCACAGGAAGCTGTACCCTGCGTTCCAAGACTGCACAAGAACAGCAGCTGTAGGATGTCACAGAGTGTGGGTCCATCCAGTTGACACAGTGCTTCATCATCTTCTCAGAATGGACACTGTTTGCCCCAAAGAAAGGCAACGCTATAGCATAAAGTATAAACGTGTGAGGTCCTAGTGATCTGCCTAGGAGGCATGAGATAAAAGCAGCTTTACAAATCTGATGACCCAAGTGCCACAGATGTGGTTCCTCTGCTGGGCTATGAGCACACATAACTTTAGCAGTGTTTTTTTGATGAACACGACAGATTCTTCCATGTGTGGCTAACCAAAGAAAAGAAGGTTTCCATCAGAAGTTACCTGTAGGACCTGCCGTGCTATCTGATGACCACTATGGACAGGGCCACATACCAGCCAGGGAAGGCTTGGAAGGCCAGGTGAGGAAGTTTGCATTGGATGAAGCAGAAAAGGAGACAAAAGGACAGGTACAAAAGACTCCTGAGGCCTGAACAGCAGTCTGAGGCTGTGACCCTCAATGCTGGGATTTGTCTTTAATCTATTAAAGCAGGTGTCCCTGCGTAAATTGATCACCTTCAAACAGCACTTCTAGCAGTCACGGGTGCTAATGGATGAAGCAAAATGGATTGATAGTATCAGCTCAATAAAGGCTAAAGACAAAAGTAGCATGCATTTAATGCATAAAAGGGGGTGAAGTGGCAGTTATCGGAGAAGGGGTAAGTAGAAGGCAGCAGCTATGAGACTACTAGAGCAGAAGAGCTGGCACATTTTTTGTTTCTGTGAACGGAAATGAGAGAAGGAAAAGAGCTTCAGGGAAAAGAGAGTGAGCCTTCAAACTTATTCTGTGTCTTTAGCTTCCCTGAGAGTTTTTTTCTGGATCTGATTTAGATTATAAAATCCCTGGAGCAGCAATAGTCTTTGAGTATTCGTCAGTACTGGCCAAATCGTGGTGGTTAATAAGCAAATAAGATGTTGATAAATTATTATAAAGTTTGCCTTCCTGCAGCCTGGCACTTTAATAGATGACATCCAGTTATGATGGAGGAAAAGCATTTGTATTGAACCTGATCACAGGCTCAGCTGTAAGAGAAGAGCATGAGAGTCCTTCCGCTGCCTTCAGATGAGGGAGGATCTGGTTCATATTGCAAACAGTCCTTTGAACATTATAAGCATGCATCTGGGCATGTTTCTGCATACTGCATGTGGTAATTTCCCAGCAGACAAACTGCAGACCCAGTCGGGCAAGCTTGCCTCTTGGTGGACCTCAGGGTTCCACGTGGGTGCAGAATCTGGCCATGCAAAGCAGCTTGCAGGATTATGGCGTAAGTCACTGCTGTGGTGCCACTTAGGCACTCTAATGGGCTTTACTCACAGCAGGGAGAACTGAGGTGCTGGGAGGCACAAGCCGAGTTGAAATACATGTGTCAGGCTTCTTTCGTGCTTTGTTGTAGTGGCTACCTTTTAGACAGGTTGTAAAAATTATGTCGTTTTTTAAAGACGTAGAGCATAACACTGCCTAGAGACTAATACAGAAATGGGAATTCTGCTCTAGCAGTTGCAAAACATGCAAGATCATCAACAGTCTTCACTCCCAGACATCCTCAAGGTAAAGAGTGGGTAAGACTTTGGTACCACTTGGTTTGCCAACTTTGGCAGGTTCTGGGAGAAAAGTATAGAGGCCGGTAGAGTCATATACCTATTGACATGTCTCCTATCCTACTCTATCCATGACATTAAGTGCCATCTTTTCCCTTCTTCTTTAACCATTTCCCTTGTTCTTGTAGTTTCATGTTGATACAGGAAAGGTAGGTTTGTAGGTGGCAGCAGATATAACTCAGGACAAAGCAAAGAACAAATGCTGCAGGGCCATATTCCCCCATCAAACCAAACTAATCTGCACAAGAATTCCCAGTTCAACACGTCAGTTGGAAAAAATCCCACCTTTTCCTGATGTAGAGGCATTACCAGTACAGGGTTTTGTCACTAGACTTACACAAGTACAACTACTGCTCTCACCTGTGTCCTAACCTATCTAAGATTAAGTCTACTCTTAGTACAAGTCCATGCTAATTGATTCAGGAATGGCACAGAAGGGATGGTGGGACAACAAGGTTTTACTATGCATTTGGGTAAGAGTCTGACAGATGTGACTTGTTTCAGGTGACGGAAGCTGAGAGGGCTGCGCAGAGAAGGGAGGGTGGAAGGCAGAACAAGACAGAGAGGAGAACCAGCCACAGTGAAAAGCCTTGAAACAGTGTGCATGGATTTGGACGTGTAGCTAAGAAAGCAAGCTGAAGAGACGTCTGTCACAGGAGCAACTTTTTCTTGTCTCCACCCTCCCCTTGCCCCAAGAAATGAAAATGATATACATAGACAGAGATAGATATATATAGACGTAGAACTGGGAAGAGTGGTTGTGGGAAAAGTAAGACACACCACATCAAAATGTCAGGCAGTTAACGAGAAACGAGGAATAGAAGAAACAATTAAAGATGCTGTGACACCATATGGAACCTTCCATATTCAGTTGCATTTCAAAGCTTTATAAAAGAAACTTTAAAAAACCTGACATTCTCCTTCCTGCAAATGCATGTCCTTTGTTGGAAGACAGCGGTACTTAAACCCCCTGTGGTTTTGCATGTTGGAATCCACAGATTGGTTAGTACAGGCATTAGAAACTTAAGGTTCTGTGTAAGAGAGAGCATGTGCTTTCGATTGCAGGTGGGCAAGCAGAGGGACTTCATAGAGCATTGAAGTGTTTTAAGAGAGGCATCAGAAAGAGAAAGCAGTTCCCAGTCCTGATGGATGTAATGGACATTTTCCACTCAGGGAAAATTAGGAATCAATGAGATGCCCCATTTTTAGGGTCAGATGAAACAATGGAAAACCTCTGCCCAGGGACACAAACACACAGATCGAAATAGTGTAGGTCATCTGTTCCTACAGGGGTCCTGAGATGTGATAAATGATGGAGTAGAAAAGGAAGGCTGGCACATGACGAGAAAGAGCAGAGACATGAGAGACCATGAGAAAGTTGTCAAGATATGAGATGCACCCACTTGCCTGAGAGGAAACAGGGCTGTGGTTTTGAGACATTCAGTGGGTTTATTTAATACCTCTGTCTATGCAGAAGTGTATGTCTATATTTATATATCTATACTGGTATCTATTCCTCCCTCCTTCCCCTCTCCTCCTCATTCTTGGCCTCATAGGCCCACTGTCTACACTAGTGCTGGTCCTTATAGCTCTCTGAACTTACATGACTTAGCAGCTCAGCAGAAAACTAACCCAGAAAAACACAGATGTGCACAGGTCATACGTGTAGCACAGGAACTGCAAGGGACTGCTGCAGCAAAAAGTACAAAGAGTAAGATGGGGAGAGAAGATGAAGGGCAAGAGAAGGAAGATAAGGCAAGATTTCCTTTTGGAGGAAAGGAACCATCCTATGGACTACAAAACCACAGCCGGAAGGCAAGCACTTAGAAGGAAAGCAGAGTCTGGAAGCAAGTGGAAAGCTTTCCTAGTGCTTTATTCTTACTCTGTTCTCTTACAGAAAGAACCCCAAACACCCTAAATTATCGCTAATCACAAGGTCAGAAGTGGCAACACCATAAGGTTAAGCTTTAATCCAGCTATGGTGAGCTGCCATCATTTATAAACATGATTCGTGAGGCAGACAGAGTGTATTTGATCTGGGAAGATAAGTGTATGGCTGCCTGGGGAAAGAGATATACTTTGACACAGATAATAAAATGCTGTGTCTGAGCCTGACTGTCTTTTGCATACCCCTCTTTCTGTGAGGAATAACTGGAGATGTCATAAAGGAGAACAAAGACAAGCTAAACTCTGAGCCACAGCCTTGGCATGCTAAATGTTGCCTGAATACACGCTGAGCCTGCAGAGATGCCCGCCACAATGAGAGCAGAGGTGTGACCTGCTGCTTTTCTGAGTCTCAATAAAGTTCCTGTTATATAAAAAAATTAATGAAGAAGTAGTAACCTGGGAAAGTGTAGCTTACAGCAGCTCTATTCAAGTGCTTCATGGTTTTCATATAAAAAGTGCACATTTTGTAAGGAAGTTCCGACTAAAGCAGCCTCTCCTGAGTCTTACCAAATACAGACAGAAAGCTTGTAGAGAAATTCCTGTGTTCCGCCTCCCTTGGCACCAGTGACCTCTGACACTTCAGTGAAAGACCTGCAAACACTGCATTTTGAGGCAGTTAGGCTGAATTCTTGGAACAGCTGGGGTAATTTGCGGTCTTGAGTGCAGGCTGTACCATCACACAATCACAGAATTATTGGGGCTGGAAAAGACTTCTAATATCATCCAGCCCGGCCTGTGACCTAACGCCACATCAGCCTGACCAGGGCACTAAGGACCACGGCCAGCCTTTTCTTAACTCTAGGGATGGAGACTCCACCACCTCCCTGGGCAGTCCGTTCCAATGTCCGATCATCCTTTCCTAGAGGAAGGTCTTCCTAACATGCAACCTAATCCTCCCCCGGTGCAGCTTCAGGCCCTGCTCTCGCATCCTGTCACGAGTTGCCTGGGAGAGGAGCCTGACACACATCTGTCTCCAACTTCCTTTCAGGTAGTTCTAGAGCAGGATAAGGTCCCCCCTGAGTCTCCTCCAGGCTAAACAACCCCTGCTCCCTCAGCATCTCTTCATAAGACTTCCCTCTAGTCCTTTCACTCGCCTTGTTGCTCCTCTGGACCTGCTCCAGTATCTCAGTAGAAGTATCAGCTGTTTTATCTTGCGATCTTGTGAAATCCATCACACACACCCTGTACAGAGTGTATTGTGGATTCGGCATCTTTGTCAGGAAAACCCCAACCCTTGAACTGTCCATAGGTCTTAGATGAAAATACCTTAGGATGATAGCATGAACCAGGGTAAGCTGGCTTTTCTGTTTCTAGGCCAGCAGTTTTGAAGGACACCAAATGAACGGGCCCACAACATCGGGACAACTTTGTCGTGGTGCCATCTACTGCCCTAGGAAGAAAGACTGGATTCTGCCCAAGTCAGCAGAGCAGAGCACCGCCGGAGCTCAAGGAGTGCGTTCGCTTGCCAGCTATCTTGCTGAGAGGGACAGAACATTGGTGTGCCAAGCTCTCGCCAGAAAATCAATTCTACCCAAGTGAGTCACCAAAATTAAACACTCCTCAGAGCAGAATATAACCGCATCCGCACCGCGACTGCGCGCAGCACATAGTTTGGCTGAAGAGCACCCTACTCAAGACGGGGTGTTGGGTTCACTTGAGTTCTTACTCTCACTGTGTGGAAGCGGCAGGGGGAAGGAAGGTCACACCTTCTCTTTCCTGGTATTCCTGAAATCCTTCCCCAGGGATTTAACCACTGTTGGTCTTCACCTGTAGCCTGTGTAGCATTTTGTGAATATTTTTCTCACCAGAACACCCATCATTTATTTCTTTTAATATAAATTGAAGTGGAGATCTTGACGCTGTCTACATCTACCTGAAAGGAGGTTGTAGAGACGTGGGTGTTGGTCTCTTTTCTCAAGTGATCAGCAATAGGATAAAAGGAAAGATGTTCAAGTTGTGTAAGAGGAAGTTTGGATGAGACACGAGGGATTCCTTGAAAGGGCTGTCAGGCGTCGGAACAGGCTGCCAGGGAGGCGGCTGAATTTGCCATCCCTGGACAAGTTTATGGTGCTTAAGTGGTGGCCTCGGGAGACTGGGACTAACGGTTGGATTCGTTGATCTGAAGGGTATTTTCCAACTTAAATTACTCTGTGACTATAAACGGCAACCGGAGAAATGCAGACGCTGTGCTGGGTGAACCGGACCCCCCGGAGAACTCCGGGAACTCGGCAGTGGGGCCAGCGTGCCAGGACGCACCAGGCCTCGCGGAGCAGCCAGGCTCGGGGCTGACCGAGTGAGGCCCGCGCCGGGGCCCCGGATCACTGCGGACACTGCCACCGCAGGCAGGAGCGAGGGCCCCGGGCCCGCAGGGTGCCCTCAGCAGGGGGCNTGGGGGTCGGCAGCGAGGTAGCGCTCGGGGCTTCGCTAGTCAGGGCTCCTTCTTGTTCTCCTTGTCCTGCGTACGGGGCAGCGAGGAGCGGCCATGGTGAAGGTGTCGTTCAACTCTGCGTTGGCGCAGAAGGAGGCGGCGAAGAAGGAGGAGGAGAACAGCCAGGTGCTGATCCTGCCGCCGGACGCCAAGGTGAGGGCGGCGGGGGACCGAGCCGCTGGGGACGGTTCCTGTGGCCCGCTCCGCCCGGCGGCCCCGTGCTGCGGGGGACAGAGAGCCGCACCCGGGGCGGTTTTCTTTCTCCCTTAGGCGCTGCCTCGGCGATAGCGGCGGCGGGGGCAGCGGGGTTCGCCGCGCCAGCCGTGTGCCCTGCCCGCCGCCCCTCTCTGCTCACGCTCCTAAAATGGCTGACGGAGCGCGCTTTAAAGCCCCGCTTATCCCCGTTTCGGGGATGTTTGCGGTGGTGTCGTGTCTTGTTTTTATTCCTCCTTTGAAAAGAAATTTCCTTAGCGTCCAGCCTGGCTTTTAAGGCGCTTTTAAGCTCGTATTGCGGCGTCCCGTCCTCACCCAGTGAGGGGCCGGCCCGGCTGGAGCTACGCTGGGCCGTCGTGAGGCGAGGAGGGGGGGGAGGTCGGGGCTG
>VZRI01005215.1:398768-433458 GCA_013397515.1 Upupa epops | reverse complement strand
ACAGTCGCTGCTGCCTGTCTCCAAACAGTGGCGATGGCCTTTAAAGTTTGTGAAGTGCGAAGCTGCAAAGCCTTTGTTTGCAGTTTCTGCACCTCCGTAATCAAAAGCAGTTGTAATTAGAAGCAGCGTTAAATTGGTAGAAGCTGTTTGGTAAGAGAAGGAAAACTTGGCAGAAATGGCCCGCAGCACAGAGTCAGTGTGCCGGGCTCTTCCCTGGGCTTTCTCTAGCATCAGGGCCTCTGAACTCCGCTGTTTGGATCTGCAGAAGAGACAGCGTTTCTTCATTTTTCTAAACCCTTGTGATTAATTCCTGTCTGGGATTCATAGAATGGTTCAGGTTGGAAGGGACCTTCTGCTGAATTTCAGCATGAAGTTGTGCCCCAGGGTGGGTTTCTTCTTTTCTTTGATGGGGCTAGGTTCTTCACCCGCAGAATTTGCTGTCATTTTATAGCCCGGGGGGCCGCAAGATGTTTTCTTGTCACATCTGTCTGGTAAAGCAAGTGGTCAGATTTCATGCTTTTGCTGAACATACTGCGTGTAGGAAGCTCCAGACAAAGCCCGGACTCCTTGGAGCAGTGTGCCACAAGTGAGACAGTATCATTGCTCCGATTGCCTGCAAGTTTGGAAAATCCCTTGGGTGATTCCATCGCTGTCTAAGTGTTCCTAGCTGGAGTGCCCTTCTCTGGGAGCTAGTGGATTCTCCAAGCCCAGCTTGAGCTCCGGAGATCCTTCCTGATCTGAGCTTTGGTGGTTGTTCTGACATTGAGCATACAAGCACGACACAAAGGGCGAGTTACAGAAAATGGGATTTTCGTGCTACCTTGGAATTCGGATGTGCCCTGGAAGATGTTTGTTTCCAGATAGCCCACCGGTCTTGGATTGTTGTTCCTGCTGCGAAACAAACAAAATACATCTGGCAAATTGTACACTGGGGAGCACATTCTCCTGTCCCTGTCCAGACAGTGACGGAAGCATGTTATTTGGCAGTGATTTCCTTAATGCAGAGCTGTAATTCTTGAGCTGTGGATGAGATACAGGATCTGCTCTAACTCTGACCAAGTAGCTTTGCTTGCCCAGAAATGAGGCTTGTAAGCATTAATTAACCAGGTCAAAAGGTGGTCTGATTTGACAGTAGCTACTTACAAGTTCTTGCACTGTTCTTAGGAGATGAACAGGCCTGAAGAAGGCTTAATCTGGTCCTAAAATAGCACACTAGGAGCAGATGTGCTGTACAGATGGAAATTCCAAAAGCAAATGAGTGTTCTTAAGGGACATTGAGCCTTTGACGTTCTCCTTGACACATTTCCATCTCTTTTTCTCTGCAGAGTTGCAGACCCATACCTACCAGCATGCAGAGTTTTCTTGAATAAGCTTAGTTTTTATGTTTGTTGAGCTTATCTGTGCTGCAGCATAAATAATGGCCCATCTAAGTACGGTAGCATTGCCTGTAGTTTTAGCAGAAAAGGCTGTGCAATTGACATAGGATTAACAATAGGGAAACAAATTCCGTGGGTGTTAGACATAGATCTTCTAGTCTGGGAGTTTATTCTCGGATCTCAGATAAAAAGGAAGGAACAGAGCTTGATACCTCAGAGCTAAGCGCAAGATAGACACTCTCTGAATTTTTCCCTCTTTAATAGTGATGCATTAGAAATTACTTGTTTCACCCTCTCCATGGGGAACTACTTCTGCCTGTGCAGTTCTCTGAAGGGCACAGAGAACCAAAAACCAAACCACATCTGACCAATGTATTACTCATATAATTTCTTTGCTGGAAAGCCCTTAGTTTCAAGTAAGATTTGAAGGTAATGTGAGAATGTACGTAAAAGAGGGAATTCTTGAAAGGACACAGCTCCAAAGCACCGTAGGTGGGACATTTGTTTTCACCTCTCCTCTATCTTAACAGTCATTGTTTCTGTAGGATGGTATATACATCTGGATCACAAGTGTGAACATGAAAAATACTACAAGAGTGCCACTCAGGCTGCCATCACAGTGTTTCAAGTAGATAATGTTCCTAGAGCTTATTAAAGAGTGCTTGCAGCCAGAATATGCTGATGATGTGGCATAGAAATATATCTCGGGGAGAGTTGCCCAGTAACCTCTGATGCAGACACCAATAAGAAATTAATTGAGGAAGAGAGGAGAGGAAGATACAAGAGGAGTAGATGATGTGTCATGGGAACAACAGCTTAAAGAAAACGTTATTGCCTTCTGCAAATGTCTTAGGCGTTGATACTTGAAGAGGATTTTAAAAATCAAGAGTGCTAATCCTGCCTCTGCATAAGCCTCTGCATAAATCACCTGTCAGTATTATTGCGTGTTGGGAAAGTGACACCATACTGCCATTGCAACTCTGCTGCTGCTCTAGGGATGATGCTCCTGTGCCATAATTTGTGGCCAGAATATCCTTAATGAAGGTTCTCAGGCCGCATTTAATGTTCTGCTTTGCTTGTTGCCTGTACAGTAGGGTATTTTTATGCCCTGGTTTCCCAACAGACAAACATATGTAGTATTTTAGTATTTCTCCCTACAGTAGATCTCTGGAGAGCCAAAGAGGGTTCTGAGCAGAGCTGAAGTCTTCAGATACTTTGCAGAGTCCCTTCAGTGAATTAGGTCTTCTTAAAAGCTTGTTGAACTCTCGATAACTCTCAGGCAGTTATTTCCGTTTGCTGGGTTAGGTGTTGACGTTTTGTTTGTTCTTTCTCTTTTTATTTTTATTGTTGCCTCGGGGTGCTCAGATCAGCACATTTGGATTCACACATTCATACCATATCTGCCCTTTGGATAGCTGTGTCTGCAGAGTTCAGTGCAAAATTGTAAATGTTAAGAGTTTGAAAAGCAGCAGCGTTCGGCATTTATTTCTTGGGAGAATATTATTGCTCTGCACTCTAAAATGAGGGTTTTTTCCAGTTTAACTTAATCTTTCCTAAATCACACTAAAATACAGGTTCATTTAACACAGAGTAAGAGGGTCTACCTGGGAAATATTGCTGAGCAATTCATGAGCATTCTTTTTCCATGTAGAAAATCCATGGGGATTGCAATTGGTGTAAGATGCTGCTGAAATGAAGGTGTTACCTTTACAGTTACTCAACTCTGTGTATGTTTATAAATATTCTATAGCATATAAACACAAGTTTATAAATACAAATACATGTTAGTCTGCACACTCATAAATAGTCATTTGCTTACTGTTTTGCTGTCAGGAAAGCAGGTTTTCCTGCTTTATGCGACATGTCTATAGATAGATGTTCTGGGACGGTTTGGTTTGGTTTTCCCTTGGAGGAGCTTGCTTGTTCTTCCTTCAGTGAATTTTCTATGGGCCTTTCACCAGTCACTGTTAAGAAAGAGCAGTCTTTGTATTTTCCTGTATTTTCTGTGATGCAACTAGGTCATTAAACCAGCTAGCTTCTGCTGTCAGAGCATTCTGCTTTAAAGCATGATTATTTGGAATCGCAGAATGTAGGGGTTGGAAGGCGCCTCCACAGATCATCTGTTTCAACCCCAAGAAGAGGACTGGCAGTAAAAAAAATAATCTTCCGCCACTTCTCCTGATTTTCCTGAGATTTTAATGAAAAGCAAACCTCAGCTTAAGGTTAAACTCAGGTTAAGACTGGAAGGGCATCCAAGGTTCTGTCCTTACTTGGCTTTATGGGTATTTGCGAGCATAAATTCATGGAAATCAGATTTCTGTAAACAATGTCTGTGCCAGGGGTTGCTCATGAGGAACGCTTCCTCAGAAAAGAAGCCTTGTGCCTGATGTCATCCGCTGCATCCTTCTACATGGTGAATCTGTAAGCTAGTTAAGTAGTGCAGCTTCCTGAAAGAAAGACTGCTGTGGTCTTGAGAGAGACTTTTGTCTCCTAAGGCTGTTCCGTGGAGGTTGCAAGCAACGGAGAGAGCAGTAACTCTTAAAAACGTGTGGTGCTCCTCTGATAATTTCTCAATGTTTTGGAAGTAGGTTCAGGGATCTGGAATTGGAAAGTTAATCTGGAAGAGATTGTGTCATACTCCTTTCCCCCGAGATGGGCATGAACTTGTGGGCCACACAGTCAGTGGTCCCTGTCTCTCTTCCTTCTCTGTTCTGCCTGAGCCAGGACTGATGTCCTTATGTGTCCTTTCAGCTTACATTAGTTCAGCACAGGGATGAGCCCACTTCTGAGTGTTTCTCTTTTCAGTTCAACGCAGTTGTACTTGGCAGAGGGCACTTCCTCTAAAAATAAATGTATGTAGAGAACTTGTGGTTTTTTTCTTAACACTGTAATGCGCCCAAGCCCGTAGCTACGTGAAGCTTTATGTAGTGCAGTGTCTGGAAGAGCCACCAGGCTCTGTGACATATTGCCATCATTAATGCCATTAATACCTCTCTTCTGTTCATTCCTGCTTTTCTGTGGTTCAGTAATCCTTTCTGATAAGCTTCAAGAAACGTTTGGATATTAACATTGCTTAGTGGTACGAGAAATACCACTTAAACAGAAGCTGCTGGAACCCAAAGTTTGGTTCAGCAGGGAAAGCTACAGTTAGTGAAGTTCTGAATATGGGAATCAAGATGCAGTGCTGAGCTTCCTATAAAACCAAATGTTTGAAAGAAAATGGTCTTGGAATCAGTATTTTCAAGGAAAACGGTTTAGACTCCAACATACGGAAGCCTATTTCAAGGGAAGCTCAATTTCAGAATATAATGTGTATGTATTTCTCCCCTGTTAAGTATTGTAATGAACGTTTACAGCTGCAGATGTAATGATCGGTTCTGGTTTTAGACACCAAAATAAATCCCTTTTCTGTGTTCCTTGTGTGCGGTTTTCTGGGGTTTTTTTCCTATGATGAATGGAGTATTTTGATGCTAATGTCTGTTTTGGTGGGGGAAGGGGTTATAAGAGTGGTAAGCATACTTACCTCCAGCAATGTTTTCGGTTAACCCTTCTGCGGGTGCGATTTTGGAATGATTGTTAGAATTATCTTTATTTTCTACCCAGTAGCCACTAGCTGCAGATGCCAGGTAGCTTACATACAAAAAAAATGACCTTTGTGACTCAGAAAATGTCTTTAGAAGCAAACACTGCATTTTTAAGTCAGAGTAATTTGGAATGGTTTTTATTCATTCTGTGCTTCCAGAAACATTTTGACTTCTTTTGAACATAAGAACTACAGCTGGGATAAGTAACAGTGTGTTCTGTTAGCTATAGCAGAGTCTCCTTTACTTTCTTACCCCCCCCTTGGTTTTCTTCCCACCCTCCTCCCTCGTTGATGCTGTGATTGACAACGTTTAGCATTATCTGTTTTCAGTCTCCTGGTCCACACAAATAATGCAGCATTCATTTTCTTACTGTTTATGCTCTGCTTTTACCCTCCGTGGAAATTACTTTGAATCTACAGATGAAAAGCATGCTAATTTTTAAAACTCGGGTATCTGTCCTAATTTTACAGACACGGTAAACCAAAGGAATGAGATAATTAGTAAGATTGAGCCCTGAAATGAAGTCAGAAATGGTTTTGCGGCAGACGTCACATGGCCTAGGCTTTGGACCGCATGGACTTCTAGAGAGAGTCCAGCCCCTCTGTGAGTAACCCATGCGGTATCGACAAGCAAGGGTCCTTTGTGCAGCAGCCTTACAAAATTTACCGTGAAAAAGCTGGCAAAGCGGTACTTGTCCAACAGTTATTACAGAGCTTGTGGAAGATCTAGGTTGGTATTTTGTTTGCCTTTTCCAAATAGAGTGTGTGTGTGTGTGTGTATAGTATACGATATATAATATCTATTACTTTCTGTATATATGCACACCTAAAAATAAAACCCGCAGGCATTTTAACAGTAGAGTTCCCTGGATGCAAATTCTTGGGTAATTTGTGGTTATCATCCTCCTAGGGTTCAGCAAACTTCTGATTTTAATGGCAGCTTTCTGCTGTTTTGAGAGTAAATGACGACAGCAGAATGGCTGTGAAAATAGAGAATGTTGTGAAGATCATAACTGGGAGAGGACACAGTGATCTCTGGAGTGGATCTAACACGGTTGCTGAATCATGCAGGTCTAGTTATTGATTTATTTTAAATGATACAGTGCACGTAGAAAACCCTTGCATTTACACTTTGGAAAATGCAGTACTCCTTGCAGAGTGGGAGGCTGGACTTGACTTTTCAAGGCTGCTGCACAGTGTGGTGAGTTACCCTAAGGTTTGCAGTTTGGGGAAGTTCTTTTACTGCTTGCTGAGGTGTTCTGAGTACTGGACAGCATCTGTGTTTCTGCAGGGTGTGATGCAGCCAGATGTTTGCTGCACTTTGAGCTTGGGATAGCTGATGACAGTGAAGCCCTTCAGTGGTTATAATGGTTTCTCCCAAACACAGTGCATAATTTGATGTAAGCCTTTTGAGGTTGGGGCCTATATGCTAACGCACCTAAGTGCTGCAACTAATGAACATCTGTATTTGTATGTAGAATGGTTTTCTGTAAGAATCCTGCTTGCTGCACAGGTACTGTGCATCCTCTTTCACTAATACATGAATTTATGCTCTTTTGGGGAGTGGGCTGCTATTGAGAGGGAACCCAACAGGCTGTATTCATGGTCTGAACAAAGCTCCATGAGTTCCAGAGCTAACAAATGCAAAGTCCTGTTCCTGGAACAGCCTCACCTTTCCATCAGGACAGCCTAACTGTCTGCTGATGTGCTTGAGAAAGACTCAGCTCCTAGTGAGCAGTGAGCTGGGCATAAGTCACTGGTGCCACTGAAGGCTAAGAGCTTTGTGATTTACAAAAAGATACTGGCAAGCTGATGGGAGTCCAGCAGGGACCACCATGGTAGTGGGGAGCTGGAGCACATGCTGTGAGGAGTGGCCAAGGTAGTTGGGTTTGTTCAGCTTGAGGATGACATGGCTGTGGGGCAAGTGACTGAAGTGAGCATAAACTGTAAAAGGAGAACTTCTCACTTGGTAGAGGCAAAGTATTTTTCAATCCGAGGAGAACTGGTTACCCAGGGAAGTTTTGAAGTGTCAGTCCTTGGAGGCTTTGAAAACTTGACTGGACAAGCCCTGAGCAACCTGGACAAGTTCCGAGTCTGCCTTCCTTTTGGGCTGGAGACCTCCCTTGTGTTTTCTGGGATGCTAGATTGTACTTTTGAGAGAAACTGAGACATGGTGCTTTAAACTTGCTCAAGATGACACACCGTCTGTGGCTGAACTGGGAATAGAGTTATTAAATTCTGAGGCTCAGTGGTGCATATGTGCATGCTAATGAGATCTCTTGGGTGAAAGAGCCATCCCCGCTTGGGAAAATAGCCTTGAGAGGAATCTAGGTTAAATCCACAGCATGTTCCATCATACTGATGTCTGAGATTCAGGCAGCTGCAGGAAAAAAGAGATTTCAGACACAAGGAACGAGCAGGATAAGGAAGATACAGGAACTGGAACAGTCAAGGTCAAAAAAGATAATTCAGTGTTACACAGTTTATTAGGGTTGGAATCACAGAATCACAGACTGATTTGGGTTGGAAAGGACCTCAGACATCAGCCATTCCCAACCCCCTGCTGTGGGCAGGGACACCTTTTACCAGATCAGGGTGCCCAGAGCCCTGTCCAACCTGGCCTTGAACACTTCCAGGCATGGAACAGTCATGATCTCCCTGGGCAACCTGTTTCAGGGCCTCAGTGCCCTCACAGGGAGGAATTTATTCTCAGAAGTCATTGCTGGCTTCCTACAAGCCAAGACACCCTCACAGTTATAAGGTACTATTCGAGATGCTGTCAATCAGATAACCCAAGTTCTGTCCCCAGCTGAACTCTCCACATGGCACCCTCACTGTAGCAAGGGGCCTTCAGAGGCCATCGGGTCCAACCCTCCTGCTCAGACAGGATACAGATTACTGAAAAACGTAATTGCCTAAAACCCAAATCACTACACAAAACCTCGTCCAGATGGGTCTGAAACTTCTCCAGAGAGGAGGACCCCACAATATCCCTGAGCAACCTGTTCCAATCTTTAATAACCCTTACTGGAAAGAAGCTTTGCCTCATACTGAGGTGAAACTTCGTATGTTCAAGCTTGCATCCATTACCCCTTGTCCTATCTGCTGCAACTGAGAGTCTTCCTTTCTTCTTGACCCCCAGCCCTCATGGATTTATAGGCAGTAATCAAATCCCCTCATAGCCTTCTTTTGTCCAAACTTAAAAAGTCCCAAAGTTCTCAATCTCTCTGCGTAAGGCAGTTGTTCCAGACCCCCCAATCATACTCGTAGCTCTGCACTGAACTCTCTCAATTCTCTGTCCCTCTTGATTTGGGGAGACCAGAATTGCACGCAGTATTCCAGGTGCAGTCTCAATTGATCCGTTATAAATGAAATAGGAACCTTCCAAGTTCCTGTTTTCAAACATTGACCTCAATCAGGGTAAAGCTGAGAGAAATAGTGCATTTAAAGTTAAAGATTTATTTAAAGTAGTTTTTTTCTGAGTGTGGGAGAACAGAAGTCAATTCTAAGCAGAATGCATGTGGTAAAGAGGGTTTACTTTGAGTGTGTTTTCCAGCTCTGGTCAGTTCAGTGCAATGCCTCATTTGCCATGCTGTCTAACTGCAAAGAGTGTTGAGTTTGTCTCCTCGAAGACGCCCCATATAACCTCTTAGGTTTGGGGTTTAGTGTTGGAAAAAGAAGAACATGCCTCAGGCACTTCTTGCCAGATGTACTGGCAAGGTGTAATGGTTTTAACCTAAAACAGCATAGATTCAGATTAGATAGACATGTTTTACAGTGAGGATGGGAAAATGCTGGGACTGGTTGCCTAGAGAGATGGTTGATGCCCAATCTCTGCAGACATTCAAAGTCAGGCTGGATGAGGCTCTGGGCAGTCTGTTCTGGTTGAAGATGTCCCTGCTTACTGCATGGGGTGGACTTGGTGACCTTTAAATGTCCCTTCCAACTCAGCACTTCTGTGATTTCATGTCTGTGCAAGCTCTCATCTGCGTGTTTTGGTGTGTGACTTGGAAACTGTTGGAGCAGGGAACTTCCTGTCTTCAAGTAATTGAAGAAAATCAGTGTGGAAGGCAGAAGAAATTTTCATCATTCCAATGTATGAAAATGTTAAATTCACACACGTTTATATAAATCTGGCCTCCACCACCTTTTCACTAGCCAAGCTCTTGTTATTCAGTCCCGTGCAGTGACTGTCAGCAGCACAAGGCTGAATGTACAGACAGTTAAAGACAAGTGGTGTAGGTTTCCTTAAAGTTTTGTGTTGTGGGCAAGATGTCAGTGAGAAGGCAGAAGAATCATAAAGCTCCAAAGCAGAGAAGTTAGAGTGTGTGGAGCTTTATTTTTGGTCTAGCGCAGACCTAGTGCCCCTGGATTTACAAATGGTTAGATCTCTCACTGCTCAAGCAAGGAAATACAGAGCCAAATGCTCAGAAGGAATAGAAGATGATATTAAAATGGCCAGATGCTGTGCAGGAAAAAAACAGGGCAATCTGTGGTGCTGGGTTTTCACAGTGAAAGTGCAGAATGAGGCACAGGAGTCCTGGTTGGTGGGGAAGGCTGAAGGTGTAGAGCACTTCTGTGGCTATGCCCACTAATGCAGTACAGCAGTAATAAAAGGAAGAAATAGAAATAAAGTGTGCCCAGTGCTCCGCGTGTGGCAGAGACCTGAGAACTCTGCTTTGAGGTGACAAAGGATTACACAGGGTGAGAAAGAAATTTCAGGAAGACCAGGTTTGATGGGGCTCTGGGCAGCCTGGTCTAGGGAGATGTGACCCTGCCAGTGGCTGAGGGTCTGGAGCTAAATGATGTATAAGATCTCCTTCAACTTAAACGGTTCTGTGATTCTGAGTTTGGTGGTGAGAAAAGGGAGTTTGGTGATCCCGTAACTGGACAGAGAAAAGAACAGTTTGGAGAACACAGTTTGAAGAAAACAGAGTACAGTGCAGTGTGTGGTTAGTTGTACAGTTGCTGCAGACAGCCTGGGATGAGAACATGGCCAAAAGGTGTGTCTGTGAGTCACCTGAAGAATGACTTGCGTGGTCTGCAAAGACAGAACTTTCAGACCATTTAAATGAGTGTGGCTGCATTTGTTGTTGGGGTTTTTGCACTTTCTAATCCATGTAAAACCAAGGCTAAATAGTTCTAGGCTTGTACCTCATTGGCTGCTGTTAAGTATTGTAATGTCTTACCTCAGGAGTTGGAGGCAGTATTCAGGTAAATCAGGATTACTCACATCTGTTAAAGAGGTGGATTATCCTTCCAGGACAGCTTCTTTTATTATCCCTCAATCATGCAACAGTGGATGAACTGCTGATTCACATCCTTTACATTCACTTTACAGTTGTAATTTTTATTGACTTCCTGCGGAGTTATCGACCTCTTGTGTTCCTCCATATTTCCCTCCCCTTGTATTTCCTGCTGCGTGCCTGTTTTCTGTTTTGTGTTCTCCCTTCACTCTTTCCTGATACATCCAACTTCAAATCCACAAGCACTGAGTCTCTGTTGAAGATGATCTTGAGCTGACTGCATATATTAGTGTCTCTAGTCCATGGTGGTTATGACACTTGAACTGTGATACGGTTGGACTGCCACCTGATTTTTTCTGTAGAACCACCCCCATTATTTGGTGAAAGGTAGCACTGGATGACTGTAAAAGTGGCCCTGGACTTTGAACTTTGGAAGTCTCTTGGAATGTATTTTTTTCTTACTGTGGACTCCAGACAACAGACTATTTACAGCATTATTTTATGGGATGTATACAGCTATTAGGAAGATACTCGTAGTACCGACTACCTAATAGATAATGCACATTCATTACTCTCCTTGGTTATCAATGCTGTGTGACTGCAGCAAGCAACACCAGCACTAAGGTTTGGTTTTCATGGTATTATTCCTTAGGCCTAGAGCCTTGGGCCAGATTGGTAAGTCCCTGCCCATCTTTACAGAAGACACACTGTCAGTGCTGCCACAGAAGGGTTCCAGTGTTCAGGTATCAAGTGCACATAAACCACCATGGCTTGTTTTCAGGCTTCATCATCTGAGTCACTCCTTGTGATAAGCAAGAGATATCTGGGGCACTTATTGTGTAGAGAGTCTCTTTCTCTTTTTTTCAACTATCATGTTAAAAGATATTTTTATTTTAATTTTATTAGGAAACATAAAATTGCTGTTTGAGAGGCAGATCAGGGTGATGGCCTTCCAGATTTGCAGCATCTGCCAAGTGAGGAGTCTTGAAAAGCCTGCCTTAATTTCCCATCTGCAACAAGTAATAAATAGAACACCAAGCTCAGAGCAGGCTTCAGGCAGGAATACCACAGGAGGAATGCACAGTTCTTCTTAAATCAAGTCAATTTAAAATTGACTGTCTTTTTGGAGGATTTTCGACAGATGTCAGATTTGCAAGTCAGAACAGGCAAACCTGACCAGTGGAGTTTAGTTCATACAGCCTTAGGTCAGTATTTTATTTCAAGACTTTATAGCCTCCTTCATCAAAAAGCACTTCTAGGGGAGTTGTTAACTTCTCCTTATTCCACTAATTAAAGCTGCAGTTGGTCAATATTTGCCTTTAGGAAGCTCAGTCAGCCCCACTGCATTCTGTCCATCCACGGGAGCTAGCTAACACACAACAGACTTCAAAAAAGACTGCTCTGAGTAGCTTCCAGCCAGTTCTAGCCATGTGAATTATAAGCTTGGATGAGTAAGTGCACATCCATAGATGTTAGATGTTATTCTCAGATGCATAATTAGAAGTGGTTTGTGTGTTACGCAGACATTTTTAGCAATATTGGTAATACCCAGTAATAACTCTGCATCTGGTTTCTCTGTGGATCAAAGACCGTGTGTTGGTTCTGAAAGACATTTCCCCTCCCACAAATATTTGTATTGCTCTCGTATCTGTTTTAAAACTTGGGCTGTTATCTTCTGCGTAGGTGCATAATGGTCACACAGTATTCTGGACGCCACGCAGCAAATCCATGGTGTTTGGTTTAGGTGGGTTCTTACCTAGCTGATTCACAGGAAATTATTTTTAATCATCGAATTGATGTGTCCTTAATTTCCACAAAGGAACAAGATCTGGGTTTATTTAGTCTAGAGAAGAGGAGGCTGAGAGGAGACCACATTGCTCTACCTAAAACAAGGTTGTAGCAAGGCTGGAGCTGGTCTCTCCTCCCAAATTACTAATGATAGGACGAGGGGAAATGGCCTCAAGCTGTGTCAAGGGAGATTTAGATTGGATCTTAGGAAGAAACTCTTTCCTGAGAAAGTGATGGGGCACTGGAATGGGCTGCCCAGGGAGATGGTGGAGTCACCATCTCTGGAGGTCTTTAAAAAATGAGTAGCTAGAGCACTTGAGGCCATGTCTAGGGGTTGGGGAGATGTTAGGATGAAGGCTAGGCTGGATGATCCTGTGGAGGTCCTTTCTAGCCACGATGATTCTGAGTCTTGCCCGTAGTAGGATGAGCTAGACATCCACCCTGTAAGTTCTTTTGGCTGCCTTGCTCTTGCAGTCTTAAAGCAGTTACGCTGCGCTATGAAAAAAAGCCACAAGGGAAAACTGAGTGATTACCAAGTCTAGTTATATACATTTGTGGCTCAGTGTTGGAGCTGCTTAGAAGAACTCAGTGATGTTACCCCAAACATTAATTTGGTCCTTCTGAAATTCAGCATTTAAAGGGGGGGTGGTGGGAAACAGCATTATGATTTATCTGAAAAGAGCAAGGAATGTGTGGCCAGTAGGTGTTAATAAGTGCTGATGGTTGCAGGCTCAGGGCGTGTTAACTTTTTTCTTGTGATCCACTCCAGAACAGTTAATGCTGATGGTAAACAGTGTGTTCTTGTGATGACTTCTCTGTAGTTTGGTGAATAGTTTGTGGTATCATTTGTCCATCTCCAAAGTTTTTCATAGTTCACAGAATCAGAACTATTGAGGCTGGAAAAGACCTCTCGGATCATCCAGCACATCCCATCACCACGTCACCCAGACCAGGGTACTACTGGTCGTGTCCAGTCTTTCCTTAAACACCTCCAGGGATGGAGACTCTACCACTGCTCTGGGCAGTCCATTCCAGTGTCTGATGACACTTTCCATGAGGAAGGGCTTCCTAACATCGAACCCTACCCTCCTCTGGCGCAGCTTCACTTAAGAAGATCATGCAGCTTTATCTGAACTGCCGTGGTCACTGATTGAGGGATATGTACTGAAGAAGCAGTCATCTCAGTAACTTCTTAAGCAAGATTCAAGTCTGTCTTCTCAAAATCTTAACTAATAGAGAGTTTAATACTTCTCATTTTTCTATCTGCAGGAAATGTGTTCCTGCAGAGCTTGAAGCTATTCAGGTTGGGAAGTTCTGAACCATTTAATCCTACTGTAGGATATAGTGTGCGAGTGGCATAGAAACGCTTCTGTTTCGTGTCTTGTCCATGGGAAATAGGCTAATCAAATGTTTTCCAATTAGAACAATCATCTCATCAAGGGAAACAAGCCAGTAGTGGGCTTACATCCAGTTTCTCCTAAGGCATTTTGCATCAGAGAAGATGAATTCCGTGGCATCAGCTTAAGGTTGAGTATTCACCAGGGGTGAAGCACAGCACTGGAGATGAAGGACCTGAACAGAAGCGATTAATTATTACAGCTCACAAAAGCAGAGGGGCATATTTTTTTAGATGTCAGTATTCACCTCAAGTAGATGGTGCTTTTTTTTGTCAGATACCTGTGGCAGTGGCAAGCTGACCTAGAGAAAAATCAGTCAGCGAGGCTGCCGTTTCACGTTGTGCTCTTGGTTTGGAAGCCAACGCTGCTGTCTGGGAACAAAGTGCAGTGGTAATGGTGGAGAAGCGCTAACTCAGCACTGTTCCTCTTAGTGGGGATCCACTTTCACTTAATGTTTTTTCTTTGAGAACATGAGTCACCTGGAAGGAGGGTGAGCGTACGTCACACTACCTTCTCTTGTGATCTAGAGGGTCAGATTTGTATAGCAAGGAATGAATTACTCTTGGGTCAGCGCAGGCCAAACTAGGCTGTCATGGCAACTATACGAAAGTTAGTCAGTCAGCTGAGCCATGCAACAGCTACTAAGAGGTGTGTAATTTAGTTTCAGTGAGTTATTCATAATTAAAATATCAAAATTAAAATTTGAAGTGTGAAAGGGGCTGAAGCTGCTCCAGGGGAGGGTTATGTTGGGTGTTAGGAAGCCCTTCCTCATGGAAAGGGTGGTCAGACATTGGAATGGACTGCCCAGAGAGGTGGTGGAGTCTTCATCCTTGGAGGTGTTTAAGAAAAGACTGGTCATGGTCTTTAGTGCCGTGATCTAGCTGATATGATGTTAGGTCAAAGGCCGGACTTGATCTTGGAGGTCTTTTCCAGCCTCAGTAATTCTGTGACTCTGTGATGTACTTAGTTTTCAAATTCAGGGTATGAAGTCAGCTGTGTTTCCCCACGAGCAGCGCACAGTGTTTTCAGCATTGCCTTTTGCCTGTGTTTCCTCTGCGCTGGGGTGCAGTACATCCATGCACTGTCCTACGCAAGACGCTAAACCAGGCTCGAACTCCTGCTCTGTGTTTGACCTGCTGCATTCGCTGGGCTGTGGACAAATGAAGGCATCAGGCAGCTACAAGCAGAGTGCAGTGTCATGTACCACCGGGAGGGATGTCTGCAGAAGTAATGACAGAGGAGAAGAGAGTTGTATTAAACCAGTTGTTTACATCTGTCATCTCACAGATAAAACCAACACTATTTAGGGCTGAACACTGATGAACTTGTCCTGTTAGCGTGGTGAAAGCGCCAAAGGTACTTTACTTTTCCAGCCTATGCACAGTTCACCCACGTTTCCAGGTGGGAGTTCAGGCCGCGGGTGTCTCTTGCGCCAGTTCTCAGATGCAGATGTTCTTTCTGAAGTTACAAAATCAAGTAAAAGAGGCAGTTACTCTACTAATGGGTAATGCTGCTTGAGGTTAAAAAAGGGAGGTAGGGGGTGGCTGTGGTAGATAAAAGCAGCACTGGGAAAGAGTAAAGATGCTCTCTGTATTGTTCACTAGGGAATGTTTTGGTGTTGTGTCCCAGAGCCGGTTTCCTCTGTTTCCTGACAGTAACTTGCAGCAGTTTAAATGTCAGCTATTTATAAAGTTTCAATCGGGTGTCCTCTATGTTCTGAAATATCTAGGGAGAGAGTTACCTAATGATGTGGGGCAGTGTAAAAATAAGAGTCCTTGTTTTACCTGTTTTAGTTTTATAATTGAGATGATTTACAGAAAAATCCACTCTGAATCGTAGCCTGACCTGATAGTTAATTAGGGGCATCGCGTCCTTTGCAGACAGCCAGGTTGAAAACCACACAGCTAGTAATCCCATAGTTCTTTACACTGAATTCCCTGGGAGTGTAAAAACTTAAAGCTGTTACTCACTTCTTTCAATCTGCTTTTTCAGTCTGTGGCAACTGTTTTCTAGCCACTCTGGCTTTGCTTTAGAATGTATCCCACAAGTATTTGGAAGTGGCCTCTGGAAGTCCAGCCTCCTTTCAGCCAAAGCTTTGGCTTTGCCTTACCAAGTGGTGAAAACCTCTCAGGACGGAGATTTCACAACCTGATTTACAGCATTAGTTTGCAAGGTAACGTGAAACAAAAGCTGTGAAACATCTTCAGTTTCCGAAGCAGATTTCAGCAGCTGTTGTCTGGCAGAGTTCAGCAGCTGTGTGCTGCCACTTGTAATTGGGAGATTACTGTAGTGTGCTGTAGAGGTGGGGTTCACGTCGCCTAATTTTAGCTGCATGTGAATTAGGTACCTGTTTTATTAACCAAGGAATTTTCCTCTCATGAATGAAAAGAAGAAAGTCCTTCCAAAAGACTGCTTCTCCCTCTCAGGGGTGGTTGGGATGAGTCATTCTCAGGACTTTTCCTCCCTAGCATTTACAGGGAAGTCCCCTTTCCACTTAGTGTCAAGACTTGCTAAGGTGGCTTTGGCGAGATGAGGGGAATTCATTCCTGAATGGCCCAGGCAGCATGGGGACTACACCCAGGGAGAATCCTAATTAGCAAAAAACCTGCGAGGTAGAGCATGGTCTGACAACTATTTGTGCCTTCTCAAGGGCTTTCTTCACACTCTTCCTCCGTTTGTTGATTTGCACTAACGATTTCGCCTTGGTCAGCGTTCTACCCTATTTGGGTTCGGGTTGCAAAGGGATAATGAATTGTTTTGTATTTATTTGAATTTTCCCAGGATTGTCATGGTTTGGAAGAGAGTGACTCAAGGATGGGGTTTTCTGTTTGGGATTCTTTTGTTTTGGTGGGTTTTTTAATGTGAGTTATGCAAGCCCTTGGTGGAGGAAAGGACATTGTAATGGGGTTGATAGAGGGAAGGTTTTGCAAGCGGCAGTTTACTGCTTGGGGTGCCTGCAGGGACTGCATAGTTATGCAAACTAGTGCCCCAAAGGAGAAACATCCTGTTATTTCTTTAGCATAACACAAACCACAGCTGTTGGCATGGCCAGTGCTGTCCTAGAACAGAGAGCTTCCTTAACAACAGCTTACAAAGCATCTTTTTTCATTCTCAACTGTTCTGCCAGCAAAGAGGTGGTAAAGTCCTGATGAAACAACATAGGAAAGGATAAGTTTTGCTCTAATTACCTTTGATCTTTTGTTGGTCCTTGGGGTTTGACTAAATTGCATGTACACAGGTATATGCTGAATTCACCTCCTCATTCTGCTGTTGTTTCGTGGAGGTGCCCTGAAGACTGTTTCTTCTTCTCTGCAGTCTGTGCAGTGGCTCAGTGTGTTCTTGAGTGCCTCTACAGTTTTGTTCCGTTTCTCTTTTCCTTGAGATTTAAGTCTGCTGATTCAGTCAGTGACCATGGCATGAAATGTGACAGCCGAGTTTTCCTGAACTACAAGTTAAACAGTTTTGTTTTAAACCTTACTAAATAAAGAGGGTTTCTGGGTTATGGTGCTGTTGAGTGCATACAGCGTTTTCTTTTGAGTGTAATAGGAGGTTCCATATCAATATCAGAAGGAACTTCTTCACAGTGAGGGTAACAGAGCATTGCAACAGGCTGCCCAAGGGGATTGTGGAGTCCCCTTCTCTGTTCCAGACCCACCTGGCTGTGTTCCTGTGCGACTTGGTCTAGATGATCCTGCTGTGGCTGGGGGATTGGACTAGATCTTTCGAGGTCCCTTCCGATCCCTAATGATTCTATGATTCTACCTGTTGAGCTCAAAGTGTCTGCCCTCCTGTGTGTCTTTGGAACAGTGTCTTGAAGTTCTCTCTCTAATGCCTTGCAGGACCCTGAGGATGCTGCTGTTCCTGTTGGGCAGAGGAGGGCCTGGTGCTGGTGCATGTGCTTCGGCCTGGCCTTTATGCTGGCTGGTGTGATCCTGGGTGGTGCCTATCTGTACAAATACTTTGCATTCCAGGTCAGTCGAATACATTTTGTTATTGGAGGGTTGTGTTTTTCTCCTTTTAGAAGAGGGTAGAGGAGCAGCAGACTAAAGCGAATAGCCTTGCCACTGCCATTTTTAAGCTTTTCTAAAGTGTCATGCCTGCTCTGAAGTTACCTGTTGGCAAAGGAGGGCAGGACTGAAGCTGGCAAATAAAAGAGAAAAATGCTTTTGAAAATCTTAGTTTGCAGAGAAAGGATTATATCTAAGTAGGACTCGGGTTTAGGAACCCCAGTGGTGTCCCAGATTTTCACCTGCTCTCTCCTGTTTTGAAGCACTGAATACTGAAGGTGGATTAACCCCTTGAAAGCCTCCTTATTTGAGCCTAGATTTCCTAGGCACATGAGGTACTGCTAATGCACACGAAAGGGGCTGCTCCTCAAAGCAGTGTAGACTCTACTCCTGTTTCTTAGCCCCCACCCTTCTGACAAGCACAAGGATGATAAATACAATCCCTGCAGGGAGCTTGGGAGAAGCACAGTCAAAGTGGTGCTCTTGTCAATTGCAGTCCAGCCTGACAAGATTAGATGTCTAACAGAATCTGTTTTCAGTCTTTAAGAAACAGCACCGCTGCAAGAGAGGCCCAGTGGAAGGCCAGGGTGCCAGAGAAGTGAGGCGTTTACCTGAAACATGGGAGATCTGTGGTGAATATTGTCTGTCCTGTGTGGGATTGTCACCTGGCAGCACTGGATGTGCTGGACTGTTGTCAAAGCACACCCTCAGCCCTTCAGAAACTGTTAGGGTTGCGAGGTTCACAGGGACAGAAAGAAGAGTAGAGGCAAAACATGAATCCCTCTAGCAGCCTGGGCAGTACCTCCACACGCACACAGATTCTGTGGATTCTACCAGGATTTCCTCTCCACCCCCGTGTTAGTCGTTGCTGATGTGGAAGGCAAAGTCATTAACAATGAGAAATTCTACCCAAACTTGCAGTTGTTGGTCTCTGTGGCTATCACATTAGCCTAACTCATAGCGGAGCACTAGTGCTGCAAGAGTATCGTGGTGGATGAACAAGACCAGGGTGTGTGAAGGCTTCCTGGATTACGAAGGTGTGCTTCATCTATGCTGCCCTTCCTTGCACAGGGCAGCTTGCTGAAATGGAAAGTGCTGTTTAATTCAGCCCCCTGGTTGTCGTTTAGAAATCAGTCTGGGCTGAAGGCAGCACCCAGGAATGGACCCAAAGACATTTTTCAGTGTAAAACTTGGCAAATATGTAAGTTGTACCTTTCTAAAACTCTGGCCTGTGAATTTGGCCCATGACTTTCTGTGACCTGGGACTTCACTTTATGCTTTGCTTGGGTATCCTGCAGTGTGTCATGTGACAGGAGGACACAAATTGGTTCATTTCTTTATTTCTTTACCTTTTTGCCTTTAAAAGCATTGAAAAATATTATGTTAGAAACTGACTGAAACTTCTGAAGCCTTGAAAAACTGAGTGTCTTCACAGAGTAACTGAGATTGAAGGGAAACTCTTAAGGTATGAAGACCTCCTGCTGCAAGCAGGGCTAAATTCAGTTAGCCTCAGCTCTGTAAGGGGATTCAGATGATCAGTTATATGTTATAAATTGTAATTACTGCAGTTAAATGCTAGTGTAACGATGTCATGCGTGCATATAGACGTGAAAACTTCCTTGTCTTTCTGAAAATAAGGTGCAGTGTGCCACAAACAGCAGATGCAGAATGGAGCCCTGGATTTCAAAAACCTGCTTTGGGGTCACTGCTTTCCTTCAGCTCAGGGGAGGACTCCCTCTGGGTTCAGTACAGGCAAGGTTTTGCCTGTGGCCCTGTTGCAGATACCTGCTGGCACGTACTTCAGTGTGTGAGTGAAATGAAAGGGAAAGCATTTAGTGTAGTGGGACCAGTTTTTCTTCTCCTCGGTGCTCTGCAGACAGTGCTGCTTTTAAACTTCTCACAGGGTTACTGATGTCTTTTCTCACTGGGTTGTTTACTCTTTTAGCAGGGTGGTGTGTATTTCTGTGGAATAAAGTACATTGAAGATGGCTTAAGCTTACCTGAGCCTGGGTCAGAGGCTCAGAGTGCTCGCTACCACACGATTGAGCAAAACATTCAGATCCTGGAGGAGGAGGATGTTGAGTTTATCAGCGTGCCCGTTCCTGAGTTTGCTGATAGTGATCCTGCTGATATTGTCCATGACTTCCACCGGGTAAGAAATCTTTCTGAAGAAGCTGAAAACATTTATAACTTGAAAAATGTTCCCCCTTAGTCATCCTGATAAATGTGCTCTCTAATTATTCTGGTGGGGAAAGCAGAAGGTGGAGGCGGCAGCAGAAGTGTTTTGATCAGCAGCAGGCTGCAAGCAATTATTAACTGGGCAGACAAAGAACAGTGCTCTACAACCATCATGAGGTGGTTTGCAAACCACCACTTGCAAATAACGGGTGTTTTTAGAAAGGGAAAAATCGTAGAGCTGCTCCCTTTCTTGGTATGAGGAAGTAAAGACAATATAGTTCTTTCTGTGCTAAGTCCATCGAGCCAGAACTTGACCAACTCCTGTGGTGCTGAGAAAAGTTTGGAAAGAGCTGTCATAGCTTTGACCTCACATTGCAGGAGCCGATAGCATCTGACCTCCAGAAGCGTTTTCAGGCGTCCCCAGGTGCGCTCGCCTGGTAGGGCTCAAAAACCTCAAAGCAGGAGCAGAAAGAGAAGTGACCAGCAGACTGCCCGTGGAAGAGAGCTCGTTTTCCAGATGCCATAGGAGGCCTAGCAGAAGCTCAGCTTTCCTTGTGCTCCGCAGCCTTAAGGCACTGAACCCCGGGGTATCAAAGCACATGTAGCTGCTTCTTCCCATTCATTTTTGCAGAAACGGCGTGGGTGGGAATCGTGGTCATAAAGTTTTGCCAAGGCCTGTAGCTCTCGGTATTAACGACAGCTGTAAAGCAATTAGGAGCCTTTCTTTTCCTGTATCAGCCTGATGGAAGCTGTCTGATAGTGTTGAAATATTCTACAGCTGGTTTTCAGGAAGCTGAATTTCTGCATGTGGTGGAAGGCTTTGCAGCTTTTTAGAGGAAGGCTGAAAGAGAAGAATAGGGAAGTGTCCTACTTTTTTATGCACACTTGAAAGTTTTCCCGGCGAGTGCGAGCTGTCAAATATTCATAACCAGATTTGGAGGAAAACATTGCCTTCTGAGTGATGTCATTTACAGATACTCCTGGATATATTTAGGGAGTTTCTGTTGAGAGCCTCTAAAGAAGGAAAACCAGAAAGACAATAGTAAAAAGCAGTATGTGAGAGCTGAATAGGAACAGTACAGCATTCGAAATTGACTTTCTTGGTTGCATGGGTTAAAGGCTTCGCTCTAAAGGTCGGTGCAAGGATCATCTGCAGTAGGTGCAGCACTTATTCCCACGTAATGAGATTGGTTGCGCTGATGATTGCTGGCCTGGTTCTGTTTTGACTGTTGGGCTTTTGGTGTTGGATATTTTATAGATGACCACAGCCGTAGAGCTTTCAGTAGCCTGAGATGATGATGTCTTTAGCAAGAACAGATGCTGTAAAACACTGCTCAGTGAGCAGAGCCGTGGGATTCATCAGAATAATTTCCTGCATTTTTATAACTCTCTTTTTATCAAATAATGGCAAATATTGCAGCAGCTCAGGAACTATAAATACAATACTTGAGCTATGAATAATCATTAACACCTCATGTCACTAGGATTTGTGACACTAAAAGGATTTTTATTGCACTATTTGTACCAGGAGATGTTTTTCTTCTGTATTTCATTGTTACCAGTAGCATTTCCTTTACACTATAACAAAATACAAAAGCATGAGGAGTAGAGCAAGGTTTTTACCCTGTTGTATCAACATGCAGGCACTAGGAATAAATGAATGCTGCCCTCGATTCCATAACAGCTCAGATACAGCTTTGTAATGTCATCACTGCAGTGTATTTGAGCTCCTTCAAGCCTGCTGCCTTGCACAAATCCCCGCCGTTGATTTAAACTCTCACTCAGGCTTCCTTTTCTTTCTGCCTTTCTCTCAAATTGGATTTTGTTGGGCAGGTTTCATAGTGAGCAAGACAAAAATTTGGAGAACAACACGACGCAACAGCAGGTTAGGAGAATCAGTGAGTGTGATTTCTTACGTTCTTGTTCTGATTACAATATTTCTTCAACAGAGACTCACTGCCTATCTCGACCTTAGCCTGGATAAGTGTTACGTGATTCCTCTGAACACTTCTGTCGTTATGCCACCAAAAAATTTCCTGGAGCTACTCATCAACATCAAGGTATGGTTAAATCCTGAGTCACTTGGTTTTTACACCAGGGAAACGGAGATGAGCACTTTTCCCCCTGAACTCTGGCACTCGCACGCCAGGCTTGTGTGTTAGAAAGTTAATGGATCACTAGAGGTCTTTGCAAAGAGAAAACCCTCAGTAACCTGCATAGTTAATGAACTGCTATCGTGAAGGAATTATTAGTTCCCAGGAAGACAAACCTGATTTGAGGGTTTGCTGCTACATATTTCACTGACAGTGTAGCTGTGGTGTGCCTGGGCATTTCACCAGCGATCTGTGCTGCTTTTAATTTACAGTCCATCGTGACTGATGTTTCCATAAAGCGTGTATGCACTGGACTCAGACTGGGTAGCTGAGGAAATCCATTTAATGTGGACATTGCTTAAAGCGTAAGTCCCTAGGGTTTGCCCCTGCTTCAGACTGATCCAGGGGCTCGAGGGTGATGTCTGTGAGGTGTTGGATCTGCTGGCTGTGCTCAGGGACAGGAGATGTGGCACTAGGTGTGATGGTCTAGCACTGGATGTGACTTCATGAGGCTTCCAGCAGTCTTAAGATGGATCTTTGTGTTTCTAGGGAGGTTTTGTAGGGCGGCTGGGATTTGGACTGTGTGACTAGCGAAGCCCATTTAAGCCAGAGGGGTTTCAGTATATCCAGACTCCTGGTTCTGCAAGCACAAGACCTTCAGAACAAGATTCAGCAGCCTTAAAAACAAAGGTTTAGGAAAGGGCTGAGATACGGCAATCACTGAGAAACCATCCACGAGTTTTCAGTATCATGCTGTGGCAACTCTGAACCAGTTCCCAGCAGAGTTTAACTGAAGGCTCTATGTGGCCTGTGCTGCGGGTGCTAGCTGGCTTAGCACGGTGGGGCCACGCTGTTCTGTTAGTAGTGCTAACTGGGTGAAACATAACGGCCTGTGAAAAGGAGGAGGCCAGTAGCAGATGATCTCATGGAGTCCTTTACTAACTGAATATTAAGGCTTCTTTTTGTTCTTTGACATATGCTGCAGGCTTCAACAGTACTGACCTCATTGTTCAGCTTTCCGGTTTCTTTACGCAGCAGCAGATACTCTGGGTGGGCAAGAGACACTAACCTGTGTCTGAGATCTGCATTTTGTTTTACTGGGCTTTCACCGCTTCAGAATTGCTACCTAACCTTTGGGTTTGCGTCTTCCAAACAAAGCTTTGGAGTTAGGGTCTCTGGGAACCTTCTTCACCATTTCTGAGTGGTTTGTAAAGATAAATTTCACATGAAACCTTGCTTCAGAACAAAGTCCTTTGCTGCTTTCTTGGCTGCCTGTGTTGAGACTGGCAGTTTAACCCCACTTGAATTTCCTGTGCCTAAGGATGAGGCAGCATCTGTCCAGCTCAGTGACTGCATGCTGCTTTAGTTCACACGTGCTGGCTTCTTTGCATTTTCAGTTCACACAAATTGCACCCGTAAACATTTGTCAATGTCCTGGTTTGTCAATGGTCTCAAATCAGCGATGCTTGGTTTACAAGTAAGGGGATTGCTTTGAAAACCTGGGCAAAGGCAAATTGTTTTGGTACCCCAGGGACTACTATAGGGTGGGGACTGACCTGCTGGAGAGCAGCACAGGAGAAAGGGACCTGGGGGTCCTGGTGGCCAGCAGGATGACCAGGAGACAGCAGTGTGCCCTTGTCATCAAGAAGGCCAATGGCATCCTGAAGTGGATTAGAAGAGGGGTTGGTTAGTAGATGGAGAGAGGTTCTCCTCCCCCTCTACTCTGCCCTGGTGGGACTGCATCTGGAATATTATGTCCAGTTCTGGGCCCCTCAGTTCCAGAAGGGCACGGAGCTGCTGGAGAGAACCAGCACAGAGCCAGAAAGATGATGGAGTGGATCATCTCCCTGATGAGGAAAGGCTGAGGGAGCTGGGGCTCTTGAGCTTGGACAAAAGGAGCCTGAGGGGTGACCTCATTAATGTTGATCAATATGGGAAGGGTGGGTGTCAGGAGGAAGGAGCCAGGCTCTGCTCAGTGGCACCCAGGGACAGGACAAGGGCCAATGGGTGTCAGCTGGAACAGAGGAGGTTCCATAAAAAGAGAAGAAACATATTCCTGGTGAGGATGCCACAGCACTGGAAGGGGCTGCCCAGGGAGGTTGTGGAGTCTCCTTCCCTGGAGATGTTTCAAACCATCTGTACATGTTCCTGTGCCACTGGATCTAGGGGATCCTGCTGTGGGAAGGGCATTGGACTGGATGATTTTTTTGATGTCCCTTCCAGTCCCTAACAGTCTGTGATTTTGTGATTGTCCTCAACAGTGAGTGCCCTCGTTTTGTGAGGCATCTGTTGAATTCTCATTGGATTAACAAAAAGCTGAGGGCATTTGCTGTCTCAAAAAATCAGGCTACATCTTTTGTAACTGAAATGTGGGAACCTGTTTTGCAGATGCACAGTTAGTGAATGTTTGTTCCCTGTCTTGCAGTCACACTGGTTGCACAAGGGATAAATATGTGAAACTAAAGTGCTTATTTCATTAAAATGAGCTCTGAATAAATGCAGAGGACAGTTGATGAAGGTGGAGGTGCTCTGGGCTATTTTGGTTTTTTAAAAAAGCTAATAATTTTAGCCTAAACTCTAACAACTCTACAAACTCCCTTCAGGTAGATTTAGAGAGTGATAAGGTCCCCCCTGAGTCTTCTCCAGGCTAAACACCCCCAGCTCCCTCAGCCTCTCTTCATCAGACTTTCCCTCCAGTCCCTTCCCCAGCCTCATTGCTCCTCTGGGCCAGTATTTCAGTCTCTTTCTTGAAATGAGGGGCCCATAACTGGCCCTAGTACTTGAGGGGAGGCCTCACCAGTGCTCAGTACACGGGGAGAGTTACGTCCCTAGTCCTGCTGGCTGCACTGTTGCTAATCCAAGCCAGGATGCCATTGGCCTTCTGTGCCACCTGGGCACCCTGCTGGCTCCTGTTCAGCTGGTTGTCGACCAGTACTGCCAGATCTGTCTGCCAGGCCGTTTTCTCCAGCAGCTGTGTGATGCAGTCGTACACCACCATGGCTTTCTAATACCTTCCCATGTCAAACAGTTGTGGAAATTGTCATAACTTAAGGTGCCATCTCGCATTTGGCTTGAGAGTTGGGATTCAGTGCTATGAATACACTGAAGGCTTCCTAACCCCTGTGGACTGCAGCTGGAGTAGACTGCAGCTGATGTGCCTCATCGTCAAGAGTACCTCCGCGTCAAGCATGCTTCTGCTAAGGCCAGTTTGGGACTAGCTCCCGCTGAGGTCTGCTGGGTGGTGTGAGTTAAGTGAGAACTTTGCTTGGTAGGTGCAGGACTGAGCTGTGACAGCGGGTGCTCCTGGCAGGAACTACTTCTTCTCTGGTGAAGACTGATGTTACTGCAGCAGGAGGGCAGTGGTGGACGTCGTGTGAGTGTCTGAGTGTGAGGGTTATGCACCTGTAGTGCAGAGCAGTCACGCTTGCACATCCAGAGTAATATCCTGTGAGTAGCAGGTACTCCAAAAGCATTGAAAGCTGTGTTAGGGAATCACGTTGCAGAGCGCTTCTTGTGCACCTCAGATCACTGAGAGATGCCTTTTGACAGAGCTGTGCTGTTTCTGTCCCCCAGGCTGGAACATACTTGCCTCAGTCCTATTTGATTCACGAACAGATGATTGTTACTGACCGCATTGAAAATGTGGATCAGCTGGGATTCTTTATTTACCGCCTCTGCCGCGGCAAGGAAACCTACAAACTGCAGCGCAAAGAAGCCATGAAGGGTGAGTGTTCCTCCCGCCAGCTTCTCTGTTGGCAGGAAGTTCAATGCCGCTTGATTTCAATAAGTAGGGTTGATGATGTTGAAAGGAACGGCTCTCATTAATGCAGGGGTTGGTTGTTGCTGTAACTGTTGCTGCTCTGCGGGCTCCAATACATCCCATAGTTTCTGTGTAGGAATGGGAACACGGAATTCTATTGTGCAAATGTACTCAAGGCCCCAGAGAGCCAGGAGCTGCTAAAGTGTCTGTGTTTGCTGGGGTGTTTTCTGGGCTTCAGGCTTTCGCTGATACTTTTGAATCTTAAGACTTGATGCTCTCCTGGCCACCAACACCAAAACCCTCTTTCATGTGTGGAGAAGCCGCAGCCTTGTAGTCCAAGGACGATTGCAGGTTGTTCTTGGCATTAAAGCAGCCTGTAAATTGCCTCACATCTTCCTGTGTGCACCAGTGACGTGTGAGGAAGAGTTGGCTTTGCAGGAGAACTGCATTTATTGTTTATTCCCTTGCTGTTCCCTCTCTCACATCCCCACAAGCGTTTTTAGAGAGGCACAGAGAGGGAGTCTTGGAACCTGGCTGGGTTAGATCTAGCTGGTTGGCTTGAACGAAACTGGTGCTGCGGTTTGGTTCACCTCACCTTGGGGATCACTGCTGATTTCTCTGAGCCCGTGTGCGTTTCCTCAGCGAGGGCGATGGTTCTGATCCCTGGTGACATCGCGTTATAGCACACGTGGACGTTTGGTGTCTCTGGCGTGACTCACCCCCTTTTCTCTTGCCTCCCGTTTTCCGTCACTGGTGCGAGCAGGAGTTCAGAAGCGTGAAGCTGTCAACTGCCGAAAGATCCGACACTTTGAGAACAGGTTCGCGATGGAGACGCTCATCTGTGAGCAGTGAGGAGGAGTGCCGCTGCTCCGGGAGACTTCCAGACCACAGTATGACCCCCCCTTTGTATCGTGTGCAGTGATTATTTTTTAAAATCTTCTCTGTAAGTAGTGGACAGGCGCTCTCGCCGAACACCTCCGATCCTCCGCAGCTCATCGTACATGTAAAATCGAGGCTCTAGGGGTTTCCTTACTTCCAGGTGTCGTGTTCTTCTGTTTGAATAGCAGTTGTATAAAGACTTAGTTGCTAGTGCATTTCATGTGATGAATACTAGGACGAGGAGAAAGTCTGTGAAGTGTCCACCGGTTTTTAATTCAGTAAACTCGGGACGAATTACTCGTGTACAAACGGACTGCAGAGCTACTTCCGACGGGAATATTCCCTGCGATAGAGTTTGTTACAGCGCCTAGACAAACCTGCGTTCGACTCCCCCTAACAAAGTGCAATTTGTTCTGTTTTTGAAATGCCCCGTTTCCCTTTTTAGATTGATTTCTGGCTCGATGTTTGGAAATGGCAAGTGTTGGCTGTAACGATCTTCTAGGCACCGAAGCGGTAACCTGGGTTACTAATTTGTATATAATCCTTGTATGTGCAATGGGAATAAACCCGACAGACCTGTTTGTCTAAACGCTTTGTGCTTGCTTTTGCCCTCTGGGGGTGGGTTCTTAGAGGAGAGGAACGCTGGGATTAAATTAATCTAAAATCAAAATGGATGGTTTTCGATCTGCAGTGCCCTTTTTGAAAGGGAGGTGATGAAACGGAATAGGTGATGGCTGAGAAACGGGACAGGAGTCATGGAATCGTGAGGGATCGGAAGGGATCTCGCATCCCTTTTTCCAGGATCATAGGTCTGCAGAATAGGTCTTGCGAGTTAGGATCTGGGGAGTGGGTCTTATGAGGAGAAGCTGAGAGAACTTGGGTTGTTTAGTCTAGAAAATGAAGACTGGGGGGAGATCTTACTGCCTTCTACAACTACCTCAACAGTTGTAGTGATTAGGGGTTGCTCTGTTCAGTCAAGTGACAAGTGATAGAACAAGAGCAATGGTCCAGTTGCACCAAGGGAAGTTGAGATCAGACATGAGGAAAGAAGTCTTTGCTGAAAGGGTCGTCAGGCATTGGAACAGGCTGCCCAGGAAGGTGGTGGAGTCCCCGTCCCTGGGAGTTGTTCAAGAGTTGTGCAGATGTGGTGCTGAAGGGCATGGTTTAGTCCAGGGCTTGTCACTGTTAGGCTAACGATGGGACTCGGTGACCTCAGAGGTCATTTCCAGTCCGGGTGATTCTGTGAGCCGTTGGAAGGCGATGTTTTGCTGCTTGCTGAAGTTCGGGGTTGGTCTTCCCACAGCACGGTCAGCGTGGCGGTCCAAAGCTGACTTAACGTGTTCACGTCTGAAATGCGTGTCATGGAATCCTAGAACGTCCCAGGCTGGAGGGGACCTCCAGAGGTCATCCAGTCCAACCTCCCTACACAAGCAGGGACATCTCTACCCAGGTCAGGTTGCTCAGAGCCCCTCAGCAAGCCTCTCTTCACCTTCAGTGACTCCAGGGATGGGGCCCCCACCACCTCCCCAGGCAGCCCATTCCAGCCATCAGCCACCCTCCCATTGGAGAGCTTTGTTCTAATTCCAGCCTAAATCTCTCCTTTCCCAGCTTGAACCCAGTGCTCCTTGTCCTGTCCTCTGGAGTAGACCTTCCCTTGCCTTCACGTACCCCCCTCTGAGGTACAGGAAGGTCAAAAGAAGGTCCCCTTGGAGCCTTCTCTTCTCCAGGCCAGACAGCCCCAACTCTTGGCCTGTCCTCCTGAGAGGTGCTCCATTCCCCTCAGCGTTTTGGTGGCCGCCTCTGGAGGCACTCTGGTGTGTCTTCATCTTTCTTGTGCTGGGGGCTCCAGAACTGGACAGAGTACTCCAGGAAAGACTTCACCAGGGCGGAGTAGAGAGGCAGAGTCACCTCTCTTGATCTGCTGGCCACAGTTGATTTGATGCAGCCCAGGGTGGGATTGGGATTATCCAGACTGGACTGTGCTGGGAGCACTGGATGTGTTGGCCACTGCAGGTCGTTGCGCTTCCTTTTGTTCAGACTCGCGAGCATTCCTCTCAGCCTGGGCCATGGAGCTTTGCAGTTAATCTGGAGACAGCTCAAAACATCGCAGTTGTGCTGGAATCTCCTGATCTTAAAGCAACTCTGATTTGTTTTCAGGGCTCGAGATCGTTCTAACAGTAGCTTCTGGAGGGCTGGGTTCGGGGTAAGATGTTTCGTAGCGCCTGCTGTTCTGAAACTTCTTGGAGAAGAAACAGCAGAGGGGAGGAGGAGGAGTAGCACTCAAAGCCAAGGCTGGAAAATCTTGCCCAAACCCACGTACAGCCTTCCAGGGTGCAGGAACTGACCTGACTTTCTGGCCAAACACGAGGACTGGTTCGTCAGGCAGTGGGAACAGTTAGGAGGGTGTCTGCGTGGTTGTTGGCAAAGCGGTGCTGGTCCAACACGTTTAAATAACGAGGCCTGAGTGCCCAGATCTCTTGGTTGGGGTTACCTCAGTCAGGCTTCGGACCCACCTTGTTCGTCCTGTAAATGATCTGTTTAATGCAGTGGGAGGATCCCTCGCTGGGTTTGGGGCTGCTGTACAGCAGTAAACACGCTGTCACCCAGCTTCCTGCTATTGTGGAGGCTTGGCTGGGGATAGAGTCATTCGTTTCAGGGGCTGTCTCTTGCACACACGGTGCTTTCTTCTCTTCGCCTGCGTCCCGCTCTGTTTACAGGGTGCTCTTAGCAGAGTCACGTTATGCAGAGAACCAGAGGTGTCACTGCTGCTCTCTGACAGCTGCACTTGAACCCCTGTTGATGGTGCGTGGCAGGTGTGAGCACCAGACTGCAGTGTCTCACAGACACTCGTGTGTTCATCACATCCACGCTGCTGCAGTTCTGTACAGAGGGAAGCAAGTTGGAAGATCCACTGGGAAAGCTGCTGAGGACTTTCAGGGTGTTGCAAACACGTGCTGGCAGTGAGGGTAAAATGTGGGTCAGGCCGGGCTCACTGTGCATTTTATGATGCAAACAGGGCAGTGGGGAGTCTGGCATCTGGGCAACAACAGCCCCGGGGACCAGTACAGGCTGGGGACTGACCTGCTGGAGAGCAGCACAGGAGAAAGGAGCCGGGGGGTGCTGGTGGCCAGCAGGATGACCAGGAGCCAGCAGTGGGCCCTTGTGGCCAAGAAGGCCAGTGGCATCCTGGGGTGGATTAGAAGAGGGATTGTTTAGTAGATGGAGAGAGGTTCTGCTCCCCCTCTACTCTGCCCTGGTGGGACCACATCTGGAGTACTGGGTCCAGTGCTGGGTCCCTCAGTTCCAGAAGGACACAGAGCTGCTGGAGAGAGTCCAGCACAGAGCCAGAAAGATGATGGAGTGGAGCATCTCCCTGATGAGGAGAGGCTGAGGGAGCTGGGGCTCTTGAGCTGGCAAAAAGGAGCCTGAGGGGTGGGTGACCTCATGAATTCAAGGCCATCAAGTCCAACGAATAGCCTGTGTGTCCAGTTCACGCTCATTCTGCCCCTGTGGTCGCTGATTTTCCTTTTATTTTCAGCCTGTCAGTTAAAATTAGATTCTTGAGGACTGCTTCCCGCTGGCAGCGTCCTGCTTCTTGCAGGCTTAGGGAATCTTGGAAGAGGACGCATGGGAAACATCCTCACTGGGGACATCCCCAGCAGCCAGATGGGGTGTTGCCCATGCTGGTGCGTGCTTTCTTACACGGAGAGGAAGCAGCTCAGGAAGGGAGGGATCACAATGGGGTCGTTCATGCGGTGGGGTCGTTGCAAGCAGCAAGAGGGCCGTGGTTGGTTGGTCTGATGACCTTTTTTAATTGCACGTTGGCAGTACCGGCCCGAATGGAGTGCCCTGCGGAGGCGGCACGGCGCCTGGGCTCCAAAGCACTGTGGTCTGGACGGCACAAGAAGAGTGACCTAGCCCGTGGTGCGTGCGATACAGCCCTTCGTGCACAGGTGTGTTCCGTATAGCATCCCGACCACTGCCCCGGGCCAGGAAAGCTGCTCTGGGAGCGCAGGGGTGTGTTCTGATCTCACTGCCCTTGCACCAAGACTTGATCAACCGCATCAGTCAGGGACTTGATTTAACCCACCTGGACTTGGTCTGGGTGACCCTGCCGTGGCAGGGGGGTTGGACTGGATGATCTTTCCAGATCCCTTCTGATCCCTGATGATTCTGTGATTTCGTAGTGCCCTGCTCCTCAGTGCTAGCAGAAATACGGGGGAAGGGCATATAGGTGCCGCAGGGCACTGATGTTTATTCCCTAGCTACAGCAGCCCAGTGTCCTTTCAGGTGCCCTAAGTCAGTTGGTCACACATTTTACTGCTAGAGATTCCTGCATTAAACTCCCGACTGCAGTACCTGAGGCTCCAGCTGCAGGATGCTCCGAGAGGAGCAGGTCACACACGCGTGCACTGTGGAGCGAGAACACTGTTCCTGACTGCTGTGTGCACTGAGTGAGCTTCGCACTGCTAGAGCAGGCAGCGTCTAACTAGGGCCTCCCCTTCAGAGGGAAGTGGGTTGAAGTTTGTTATGGTCCCTCCGGACTTGACATCACTGTAGAAATATTCACTCGTAGACATTGTTTTCATCGCTGCACCGTGTCTTACTGAGGATACAAGGGTAGCAGAGGCCAGGCTCACCGACACGAGAGCACTGAGCCAGCTCCACACCCGTCACACGCAGAAACCACTTCCAGCTTCAGCGGCAGAGCTGATGCCTGTGCGAGGGCAAGGCAGCGTTGCTGGGGCTGGGGGTCACTGCGCAGAGGGGGAAAGGCCTCATTCAGACCATGGCCCTTGAGTCGCTCTGTTGCTCCTCTTGGTTCTCCAGAGAAGTCCTTCAACACCTGGAGCTTGTAGGGCAGTGGCTGGAGAAATTGTCCTGCAGGGAGCTGGGGCTGGTCTGTCACCTTCTTGCTCCTGATAGCACTGGTGCTGGGGCTTGGGAGGGACAGCTGGGCTCCAGGTGACACTGACAGTGGGGCACTGGGGGCTGCTGCAGCTGCGAGGGACGCAGTCTGTGTCCAGGAAAGGCTGTCGGGGAGAGGATATGCCTCCTTCCCTGGCTCATTCTGCTTGTCACGGGCAGGGAAGCGGGGCGTGATCTGGGCAGGCACTTCTATAGTCCGCAAGTTTACCCGTCTGAAAGAAGACAAAGAACAGCTGGCAAAGGGCCTGGAAGAGGAGTCTTCTGCTGAGGGGACTGGGTTTGTTTAGGCTGAACGAAAGGAGAATCAGAGGAAGTCTTGTCACTCTATAAAATTAGATGAAAGGAAATAGGAGAGGGTCAGTGTTGGTCTCTTCTCCCAAGTATTTAGCGATAGGATGAGAGGAAAGGGCCTCAGGTTGCACCAGGGGAGGTTCACGTTTTGAATTAGGAAAATGTTGTTGCCGAAGCAGTGGTCAAGGGCTGGAACGGGCTGCCCAGGAAGTGCTGGAGTCGCCCTCCCTGGAGGTGTTCAGAAACCATGCGACATGCCGCTCTGGACCTGCCCTAGTGCACATGGGGTGTTGGGTTGATGGGTGGACTTGGTGACCTTAGAGGTCTTTTCCAGCCGTAACGGTTGTGTAATTTCACAGCCTTCCTTCAAGCAAAACTCCTGCTGGTAATGAGTGCTTGGACTAACGTCCAGAGGCTCCTGGCCTGGGGGGGTTAGTGCCTACCTTTGTGCCACGCACATCCAGGACAGCTGCTTTTATTGCTGTCATAACCTCAGTGGTAGAGGGCTGTGATACTGTAAAAATAAGCAGCTGGTCTTGACAGAACATGAATCACAGAACCAGAGTGCTACGTGGAGCCTCCTCTGTTCCAGCTGAACCCAGTGCCCCTTGTCCTGTCCCTGGGTGCCACTGAGCAGAGCCTGGCTCCTTCCTCCTGACACCCACCCTTCCCATATTGATCAACATGAATGAGGGCACCCCTCAGGCTCCTTTTGTCCAAGCTCAAGAGCCCCAGCTCCCTCAGCCTTTCCTCATCAGGGAGATGCTCCACTCCCTGCACAATTATTCTGGCTCTGCACTGGACTCTCTCCAGCAGCTCCGTGTCCTTCTGGAACTGAGAGGCCCAGACCTGGTCACAAGATTCCAGATGCAGTCTCACCAGGGCAGAGTGGAGGAGCACGAGAACCTCTCTCCACCTACAAACCACCCCTCTTCTAACCCACCCAGGATGCCATTGGCCTTCTTGGCCACAAGGACCCATTGCTGGCTCCTGGCCATCCTGCTGGTCACCAGCACCCCCAGGTCCCTGTCTCCTGTGCTGCTCTCCAGCAGGTCAGTCCCCAGCCTGTACTGGTCCCTGGGGCTGCTCTTGCCCAGATGCCAGACTCTCCACTGCCCTTGTTGAATTCCATTCCATTCCTCCCTGCCCAACTCTCCAGCCTCTCCAGGTCCTGCTGAAGGGCAGCCCAGCCCTCTGGGGTGTCACTCCCTCCTCCCAGCTTGGTGTCACCAGCAAACCTGCTGACAGTGCCCTCTGGTCCCTCATCGGGGTCGCTGATGGATGTGTTGAATAGTAGTGATCAATACATTGAATAGGACTGGTCCCAGTACCGACCCTTGGGGGACTCCAGTATATAGAGGCTTCCAAGCAGACTCTACCCCAGTGACCACTACTCCTGACATCTCTCTGCAGCCAGTTCATAATCCACCCACTGCCTGGTCGCCCAGACCACTGCTCCCCAGTGGGGCTGGGAGGATGCTGCGGGAGGTGCTGCATTAAACCCCGTTTCACCACGCACAGAGTTCGCTGGAGCGCGAGGTTAGAAAGCAGCAGGCTTCTCTCGCCTCTGAGCAGCAAGGGTGACAGCACAACGGTCTGGCTCATCTGCAGTGAGAGCGTGACTTCTATTCCCAGCGGCAGTTACTCGGGAAACTACAGCAACAGTTTTAAGTGAAAAAGTAGGATAATAACATTACTTAAGCTGGAGCAGCAGCTGGAACCGGTGAGTCAGGGCTGCCTGACCGGGCAGTGTTTCACAGGCTGCCATCTGCCTGTGCCCTGCGCCTTCAAAGCTGCTCCAGCAAGATGTGAGGAGTTGGAGATACTGCCAGACCAGAGGAGAAAGGATCCTTCACAGAGTCTTTGACCTCACGGTGGTTCCGGTTGTTTCTTTCTCTGCTTTCCCCAGTAGGAGCTGCTTTCCTTCTCTCCTTTGCCTTTCTATTCCAAGAGCCCAGAGGCTTCGCTTAAAATGATCTGAAACACAGGAGTAAAAGATTCAGATCCGGTTCTAAGAAGAAGGGTGGGGAGGGAGTGCAGCAGTTTCCAGACGGCTTCACACACACGTGTGTGCCTTTGGAATACCGTCACACACACCGCGTTTCCTCGCTGCAGCTTGGATGCAGTGACCACGCTGGAGATGGAGGATTAAAACTGCCTGCAGCCCAGCTCAGCTCATCAGCTGCCTCCCCTTTTCTGCCTCCAGGTGCAACTTCAAGCACGCTGAGACTGTTCTGGTTGTGTTTGCTGATGGAGGGGAGCCCGAAGTGCCTTGCTCGATGAAAGCGTGCAAACTCTGACTCAAGAAGGTGCTCGTCACACGGGTCCCTGTCGACAATGAGTGTTTACGCTGAGATGTGGTGGTCCCTAAGCGTTAGCAGAGCAACTCTGCCTATGGCTTGGATGACCTAGGGCAGGCTCTGAAAGCATGTTGAAGCAGCTGTGAGGGCAGCAGCCCAGGAGGGTGCATGTGTTTCCCTCTTGCTGACAGCTGGGAGGGTCTCCACTGCCTGTCACCAGTTTTTCTGAGATGTTCTGCTCTCCTTTTAACTACTCCTGTGCTTTTGAAGGCAGGGGAGAGCAGGGTTTGCTGAGCCAGGGGAAGAGAAGCCTGCAGGGGATCATAGCACCAGATAGCCGTACATTGAGGCTGGCGGGAGGCTCCCTTTTCTCACAGAAAAGAGAGGCCGCAGATGGAGTTGTTCCTGCGGAGATTCCGACTGGACTCCAGAGGAACATTTTTCACTGTGAGAGTAGTCAGACACTGGAATGGTCTTCCCGGGGAAGCGGTGGATTCTGCACCTAGAGACAGTTCAAAGGTTCAGCTTGACAGGGCCAGCCCGTTCAAACTGCATCTCTTAAATTTAATGAGTTGGACTTTATGGTCTTTTGGATCCCTTCCAACCTGTGATACTGCGAGGAGTAGAGGACGGACTCGTCTGTGCGTTAGGGTTTATCTTACTCTGCCAAGCTAGTAGATATGCTCAGCTGTCTGTGACTGAACTGCAGACACCGTGCAGTCCCAGATACTGAACCCCCCATAGCGCTTGGTGTCATCTAATTACAGAATCACGGGCTCACAGGATCACAGAGTGTCAGGGATTGGAAGGGACATCAAAAGATCATCCACTCCAACCCCCCTGCCACAGCAGGATCCCCTACA
>VZRI01005215.1:383712-397386 GCA_013397515.1 Upupa epops | reverse complement strand
ACCGCACCAGCCCCGATAACGGACCCGCGCCGCCGCCCGCTGCGCCCCGGTAAGTAGCGACCGGGCTGGGGGGCGGGGGGATGCGGTCGGCGGCCGCGGGCTCTGCGTCGCCGAGGCTTCTTGTGTTCGACGGGGCGAGCTGCGGCTTTTCCCGGGCGCTTGGGCGGGGCCCTTGCCCGCGGCAGCCGGTGCCCTCCGCTGCAGCGGTGCGGTCCTGTACCGCGCCGAGCCCCCCTGGCCATGGCTTCTGATCTCTCCAGGGTCGACGTCGGAGAGGCGGACTTTGTGGCGCTCTGTGATGCTCTCAAAGTGCTGGGCAGCGTGAGGGAGAAGGCGTGGAAGACGTATGAGAGCTTAGCGGCGGTGGATGGAACTCTGGTGGGTACCCGCGGTCGGTAGCCCGCACCTCAGCTGTGCTCTCTGTTCTCGGCCCCCATTTTCACATGAAGCTGGATCTTCGGGGGTCAGTTTTCTGGCAGCCAACAAGGAGCGGCTGGTAGGACGAGAAGCAGCGGCTTCTGGTTGTGCTGGGGAAGTTTGGGTGAGACATTAGGAAAAGGTTCTTCCTTGAAAGGGTCCGCAGGCACTGGCACGGGCTGCCCGGGGGGGTTGAGTTGCCATCCCTGGATGTTTAAAAGCCCTGTAGATACAGGGCTTAGGGACAGGGTTTAGTGGTGGCCTTGGTACAGTTAGGCTAATGGTTGGACTCAGTTATTTTGAAGGTCTTCTCACAGAGTCACTGAGGCTGCAAAAGATCCCTGGCTATAGTCTGATTCTGTGACTGATGGCTTTTTTCCCCCAAGTGCAGAGTCTGAGGCTGGGTGTTGTGATGTGTTTGTTTAAACTGCGTTTCCTGGTTTTATTTCGGTCTCCCGTGGAGTTACAGACTCGAGGCTTCTTTTAGATTGCTAATACATCCCTGTAGGAAACAACACCGTGTGATCGGTGAATTTCTCGGACCACAAGTTATTTCAGATCTGTCTAAACAGTCGTACCCTGCCATCTCAGTCAGGATTTCTGTGCTTTTTTAAACTCTGCCTCCGTCTCCGAGGCTGAGGAAGGAGTCTGGATAAGGCTGCGGCAGCGAAAGGGGCGTTCTCATGTTAACCCTTCTCTGCTGGATTATGTTGAGCTGGATGTACTTACTGTTGAGGTATTTCCGTTCAGCGTTAGTCACTGGGCAAGTATAAACAGAATAAAACACTACAGCTGTTCCTGATCTTCTGTTATCGCTCCTTCTCTCTGTATTAACTGCTGTCTCAACAAGCTGAATCAGAAAGAAACTTCCAATACAATTAAGTCCTGACAAAGGCTCTGTTGTACGGCTCTGACTTGGCTTTAAAATACTCGGCTGGGGTTTGATTCCTGCTGTGTGGGCTGGCATCCCTGTGTTTGTTGTAAATTCTTCTTGCACTTGTGCCCCTTGGGCTGCCCTGCCACAGCTCTGCTGTCGGGGCTGACACCTTGTTATCTGCGGTTTCTAAGCTGCAGTGTGGGCCGGCCAGCTCTGATGCCTTGAAGTTTCACAACACCAAACAGTAACAGCGTGGGAGAGGGACTCTGCGGCTCTTGCAGTCACTGATACAGTTTCTGGTGGTAGATGTTTGCGGGGAAGGAGCAGCTGGCTCTCAGTGGTGGACAAACCCTGTCTGGTTTGTGTGTAGCTCTGCAGGTTTCTCCTACAGGTGAAGCTTTCTTTCTACCAGTCTTTACCTGCCCCTGGCCAGATGTCATGGATGGGACAAGACACTTCCCTTGCAAGAGAGAAGTGACAGCACATCTGTGGGTATAAACCAGTGATTTCATGAAGTGTGAACAGTGAAGGTGACTTTTTAACAGGATTTGATGGCAGGGGACAGGGTCAGACAAAACTGCATCACGGTGATTCTGGTGCCCAAACAACACAGACACCTGGTGTAGTTGGTGTGGTGGCATTGGGTTGGCGATTGACTTCATCTTGGAGGTCTCTTCCAACCTTTAGTGATTTGGGGACTTTTCTTTCAGGAAGCCCTCTGGTTTAAAAGGCTGTTTGTGCACGAATCAAGTGAAATACTTCAGTGTTGGGGCTTTGTATGCTCTTAGTCACTTCCTGTGGATCTGTTGTGACAAGGAATCTCAGCCTTGAGGAGTATTCTAGACAGGTGTCCCCGGGGAGATTCTGGTGTGCAGTCAGCTGGTGGGCAGGAGAACTCACAGGGCTCTTGGGCTGCCCGCTGTTCGTGGGGGTAAGATGCTGTGGCAAACTTGCACTTGAGCTTACTGCTCGAGAAAGTCCTTGGCGTTGTAACTGTCGTCTCTTTCTCCTGCAGAATGCAGTCGTCACTCCCGAAGGCACCATTGTTTTGGGATTGGGTCAGAAGCAGAGTACAGGAGAGAAGTGTCCATGTAGATAGGACGTAAAGCACGCTGTCACACTAGGTAACGCACGGTGTGTGCAACCTTTCTTACCAGCATCTGGAGATGAACACCTTTACCTAACCAGAAGAGAGCTGGTGTTTGGACACATGAGCCTGTGGGGATCTGGCAGTGCTGCGGCAGTGGTTCAACATATCATCATAAAGGTCTCTTTCAACTGAACTGCTTCTGTGACCAGATCAGTTCTACATCCAGCTGGTATTTACTCTTTTACAGTTCAGGCCTGTGTTGAGGGTCTTTCAGTGTGGAGGAGAAAGTCTCATTTATATTGTGGTGCTGTTCAAGGCCTTTTCTTCATGGACCTTTAAGGTGTTAAACTGGAGGAAGCTTGCAAGTGCGTTCCTCCTGCCTGGCAGGCACTGGAGTTGCTGCTCCTAGATGAGGCCAGTGCAAGCTTCATTTGAGTGTGAAGTCAGGCAAGTAACAGCCTGCCTGATGGCTGCGTCTCTTTGCTAGTCAAGCTGTTACCATGGGAAGCAGAGCTGCTTGGGGTAACTGTTTCAGGTTGCACAGACTCAAGAGGAGCTCGTGTTTAAATGCCCACTCCTTTCTCCCCTGTGCTTAAGGTAATGTGTTGGAGGCGCTGTGGCAGGTTACTTCTGCAAGCACCAGCTGTGTTTGTACCTAATCAATGTGATTGAGTGCTAACCTGCTGGCTTCTGAGCTGAAACAGAAGCTGCTTATTGGAACAGGAGAAGAGCAGGACCCCTGCTGAGACAGTACCTACAAAATCTATAGCTTGTTTGACTCAAAGCCTGAATCATCAGCCCACAGCTGGAAACAGAGTGGCATCTGTGATCCCACTTTCAAATCCTTAACAGAGCATAAGGAGCTCAAATGAGAGTTTCTCTGCGCCCCTGGCCTTGTTCTTCGTGGTTGTTTCAGGGTTGTGCCTGCCCGGCCTGAGGATTTGGAGGGGATGTGGAGAGCTAAGCTGGAAGCAGTGTGGCCCAGAGTTAAGGTACTGTGGTAACTGGCAGAGATTCAGGGTGTAAATGTGGGCTTGGACCTAGGCTGAACACCTGCTGTGTCCTTGCCCAGTGGGTGCTTGGGGACTTACAAGTGGAAACAGCTATTAGTCCTGTCCTCCTTGGGGTACACGTAACCATGTGCTGAGGCTGCAAACAAGATGCATGCAGCCTGAAATTATCAAGAGGGGGTTGGGAGGAGGTAGCTATCAGCCTAAGTACGTCTGCACTTTAGTGAGACACCTCAAGAGTTTTTGCAGGCCAGTCAGGAGGAGAAAGGTCGGTATCTGCTGTTTGCTGGGACGAATCCTCTGTGCCAGCACCTGCTAAAGTCACTGACACCACCAGAACTGGCTGATCCATGGCTTTTTCCTTCAGGGTGTCATCTTTATGCATGGGTGTTTTTGCTTTGAGTTTTTGAACTGCTAATGGTCCTGCTTCACTGAAGTTTTATCTTTCTTGCCTTGCTCTGCACTGTAGCTCTTCATACGGTGCTCTCAACGTAGCTCTCGCCACAGCAATCTGAGTCAAGGTTATACAGCTGCACCCTATCACAGCTGGGCCTGTAATCCTCGTTATAGCTGAACCCCTGGGAGAGGTGTGGAGAAGGAAAACCGTGACAGGAGACAGATGGTTACATGATCACTCCTGAAAAGGGAGCCTGACTGGTGTTTGGAAAAGCTAGGCCTGTGGAGAGAGACTGTTGGAAGCACTACAGCTGTCTGTGGGATATGGTGTTTTCCGTCATGGCTTTCCACTGGACCTGCTCCTCTACCTCAGTCTTGTGCTTGAAGTGAGGGGCACAGGACTGCCCCCAGTACTTGAGGGGAGGTCTCACCAGTGCCCAGAATGGGGGTGTGGGGGAGAATTACGTCCCTAATCCTTCTGTCACACTATTACTGATCTAAGCAAGGATGCCCTTGGCCTTTGGTGCCACCTGTGCGTGATGCTGGCTCCTGTTCACCCGGTTATCAACCAGTACTGCCAGATCTCTGGGCCAGGCAACTCTCCAGCCACTCATCCCACTGTCTGTAGCTGTAGTGTGTTATGGTAGCTGGTAAACCACCCCATTCTCATGTCAGGACATGCAGAGGCTTCTTGCTGTTGGCAAAAGCGTTGAAACACTGGCTGGCTAATAAAGCTCTTCTGTCTAGAGCTTTGTGTCTATCAAGGGTAGAGCTGCAGCTAAGCTTAACCAGAATCTGCTGAAGCAGAGGGTTCTCTGTTATTAAACAGAAAAGTGAAGAACTACTGGCATTTCCAAAGTGAGTGTAAATCATCACTGTGGCCTCTCGCTGATGACACTCGGTACCTTAGCAGGTGCTCTGTAAGTGCAAGGTGTGCCCCTGCACTTCAGAATCATAACTAGCTGGCATCCAGCTTCTCTGTGTATCTTCTGCCTTGCTGGGGAGGGATTGACGTCTTCTCCAGCCTCGCAGTGTGCAAGGAAAGCACTGGGGAAGTTTTCCTAGTGGAACTGCTTTCCTCAGGTCAGTACCTTCCGTTGGCTTTCATCAAGCAGTGCTGTATGTTAGAGTTAATCTCTTGAGGACAATTAGTGATCTTCTGTTCCAGGCAGTGTTCAATAGAGAAGTTAACGCTGTTGATGCTAAAAAGCAGGAGATCTGCGGCTTTACACAGCACCTCTGACCTGCACGGTGGGGGCAGCATTTACTTTCAGCTTTGCTGCTTGGTTTTGCTTTTTTCCAAGGAACTTATTTTCTACAGCTTTTGGTTCTGATCGGTTTTCTACCGTGGCTGCTACTTGATTCTTTTTCTCTGCCATCGTCCTCCTCTTCCATCAGGAACGTGTCTGTGGTTATTTTGCCCTCCATCTAGTTGTCTACACTGATCAGGATGCGGTAGCTGAGGTTTTAGCAAATGTCAAAACAAGTTCCACCTTCTCCCCTTCAAGGATGGTGTTCTTGTATCGGCTGTGACATCCTGTGCCCCGTTTGCTTCAAACACCCGTCTGTGTCTGCGTGTTTCTCCTGAACCTTTTTGCACAGCATCGCTCAGTTTCTATTTCAGATCACTTTTCTAGGCTGCCGTCTCAGCCGTCACCGGTGTTGTCAGAGCAATGCGCGTGAGACTCGCGCTGAGAATTGCTGTGATCATCTCCGGCTTGTGACCGGTTTAGCACCGGAGACCTCGCCAGGCAGAGAACGAGGTTGTCTCTCTTAGTGCCTTTAACACCTTGCAGGAATGTCTGGAAGAAACAGAGGCAGGAATCCCATTTCCAATGGTTTAGTTTAAGCTTTAGAAGCCTGTGGCTCCTCTAAGTTGTTTTCATGTAGTAAGTAGTAGTGATCTGCTAAAAATGGATGAAGTGGTAGTAATGTGAAGTCCGGAATGAGAACTCCTCTAAGTTTTCCATCTGTGTGTAGATCAGTCTGACCTGTGCTGCCTGGAGTCATGGGATCCAGTCTGCAGAATCCTAAATAAGACAGTAGTCTGCATAGCTGTTTCTGGGTGCTGACTGGTGATTGTGTTAGTGATTGGGAAGCTTTGGTTTGTGATGAGTGGAAATAAAGTCCTTGAGAGTCATCTTGTTAAGAGTAATGGCCAAGGGCGAGTGCTGAGCTGTTGTACTATTACAGAGACAGGCAGGACTCTATCAGCAGAGATCTAGAGTCAGATGGTGGGCAAGGGAAAAACCCCTCAGAAATTATCTCTGGCTGTGAGTTTGCCTTGTGTCTGTTCTCACGTCCATCTGGGACGAGTTGTCTGGCTTCGGCTGTGAGCAGAGAGTAAGTTTGTGTTGTAAGGCTGGCTCCCTTTGGGTTACGGTACTGGCAAAACGGCTGGACGGAGCAGTGCTGCTCAATCTTTAACTCATTTATGTAGGAGATGACTTGAAAAATCTCACTGAGCTTTGAGAGGGAAGGAAGATGAAGAGGGGAGTACTCACTTGCGAGAGAGACCTCTCCAGATCTCGTTTTTCCTTGCCCCATGGTGTTTGTGTTTCATGTACTGAAGTTACTAATATCTTCAGGTGTGTATGGACAGTCTTATTTTCTGAGGAGGCTGCGTTTTGCTTGTGTCTTTGGGTACCCTACCCAGCAAGAGCTGATGGAATAGTCCTAGTGTGGTGGTCTCATGTTTCCATCTCTTCCCTCCAAACAGCAAGTATGAGAGTAGTCCTGGTACTGGAATTGGACTCGGCCTAGTGGACTGACAGTGCCTTTGAGGCTGCCACCTGCTGAGTAACCGCTGAGGATGCGGAGCCTGTTGGGGTAGTTCTAGAAGACCGTCTAAGATGGAGAGATGGTGGTGCTGTCTTGTAACAGTTGTCTTTGGGAGCCTTTTATAGAGTGAACTGGCACCTGTGGCTTTCATGGGTGTTGAGGAGGCTAAGTGGAGTTATCAGGGAAGGGTAAAAAGGTGGGATAGGGAGTGGGCTGAACCCAAGTATTGTAGAAGAGCAGAGGATGGGTGTTTCAGCTCACTTGCTTCTGGGTTCTGTTTCCCCTCTCCTCTAGTAGATATCACAGAGAAGCTGCTGAGAGGCACTCAGATGTATCTCCTTTGCTAAAATGACTGTGGACCTGGATGGGGTGGGCATTTATTTACAGGGCTGCCAAATGTTCAGTTTCTGGAGTCTTCCAGGACTGCACCCATACTTAGTTCAGCCTTCAGAATAGGTTTGTTTCCAAAACCTCTGCTCTACCTGCTTAAGCTGCTCCTTACACGCGTCTGTGAAATACCACTCTAGAGTTTTTCCGTTGCGGTGCTGTTGTGGTGAAAGGGTACTGGAACTGTGACTGATGCCTGGCTGGCTCCAAGTAAGTGGCTGGTTGGGAGCCATCAAGAGTAGAATCCATGTGGATGGTGTGTTGACCTTTCTTTGGTGAAGGATGATGGATTCTTACTTCTAAGCAGCAGAAACCAGACCTGCAGTGTGAGTGTACTGTAGGGAAATGCCTGAAGGTGCTTGTTACTGTCAACCTTTACTAAGCAAAGAGCAGCTGAATCACAGAATTCTTCAGGTTGGAAGAGACCCTCTGGATCACTGAGACCAACCATTAACCCTACTCCACAAGTTCACTCCTGAACTCTATCCCCTAACACCACATCTAAGTGACTCAGCCACTTCCCTGGGCAGCCTGTTCCAGTGTTTGATCACTCTTTCCGTGAAGAACTTTCTGCTGATGTCCAGTCTGACCCTCCTCTGTTGCAGCTTGAAGCCCTTCCCTCTGGTTCTGTCACTGGTAACCTGTGAGAAGAGACCAGCACCAACCTCTCAACAAGGTCCTTTCAAGTAGTTGTAGAGAGGGATGACGTCTCCTGCTCCTCAGACTAAATAATCCCAGTTGCTTGTGTTGCTCCTCACAGGATCTGTTCTGTAGACCCTTCACCAGCGTTGCTGCCCTCCTCTGCACTTGCTCCAGCAACTGTGTCTTGTACTGAGGTGCACAAAACTGAGCACAGTACTCAGGGTGTAGTCTTGCTGGTGCTGAGTATAGTACAGTTGGCTGTTCAGCTGTCGTGCACGGTTGAGACCTAGCTGGAGAGTAAAGCTAAGGAGTGTTTGCTGCCTGTGCTCGTCAAGATTTTACACTTTTCTTACAGCTGCTCTCGTGGTTCCTGAAGTTCAGCTGTGGGCACAGACAGTAACTTAAAAGAATAAGTGATGGCTTCTGCTTCGCGTAGGTGTTCCAGTGAACAAGAGCTGCTCTTTGGAAGCTTTGCTGCATTTTATGGGTTAAATTTACTGCGTGCTCTAAAAATAAAGGGTTAAATGCTTGATCTTCTGTCACGTAACCTGGGGTGGTTTCCAGTTGTCAAATAATTTGACATCATAAATAAACATTTGCTTGAGGGTCTTTTCTTTTACGGTTTCTAATGCAGTTTGGACAAACTCCTGCGTTTGATGTCACTGCGTAAGAGTAAACTCTGCTTTCTCTCTTTCGAAGGCTCATAGCAAAAAGAAAAAGGAAACGTGGGGAGTTTGTATCTTTATTGTAGCTGTTGATCTGGATGAAGTGACGTTCACTTTCACAGAGCTGCTGAAAAGCATAAGCGTGAGGTAAGTGGATTTGGGGTTCAACGAGTAATTAGTCAACGTATTTCTATGAAGAATGCTTTTGAAGCATTGCTAGTCTGTGCGTGACAGGGTAGTTGATTTTTGAGTTGAAGATTTATAAGAATTCTGAATGTTTCAGTAAATTAGGAGTCTTGGCATCACAATTTAGTTGAAGGAGTAAAATCCCTCTGACTCGGCTGTCACTGGCTTCGATAGTATCGTACAGCTGATCTTTGTTCTCGCTCAACCTAAAGTCTTCTTTACACTTACGTGATGCTTAATATATTTTCTGCAGGGGCTTAGGCTAAATGAAGAAGAGGAAAAAGCTCCTCTTCCAATAGTTAGCCAGCATCCTGCAAACACTGTCATGCTCGTCTAGGTTCTGTGGTGCTGTGCATGCTCTTTTGCTAGTTGGTCACTGTTCTGCTGTGTGTTCACTGGGCTCGTAACACAGAAATGAGGAGTAACTGGGCAGTTCTCTGTTCAATGTGAATTTAAGAGCAGTAGTCGTGAGGACTAGTTTAATGAACGGCAAGAATTCCAATGCCTTGTGCCGAAATACCTGTGCCATGTGTCAGTCCTGGGCCGTAGCAGAGCCTTTTGATGCCCTAGGCAGGAGGCCAAGGCAGAACACTGGACCCCTTGTGACAGTAGCCCCCGAATGTCCTCTTCCTCGAAGTTCCGTGCCTTTTCTGTCACGTATCGTTTCCCAGAGCAGCAGTCAGGTCCTGTGTCTCGACTTGGTCTTCGGTCCTGACTGGAGCCACGTGCCTGATGTTAGATCGCGTTTGTGCGGTGACGTTCAGCGTGTTCTGAGGCGCCTTTTTCCCTTAAGGTTTCACAGAACGAGCCCTTAATCTTCTCATTTTGATTTCACCAGTACTCGGTTTACTTGTTAGCCCTGGGCCTTTTGTCACATCAAACTGACAGCTTTCTACCAGTCACCTTACCCCGCAGAGCCACGCGGCTATATTGGAAGCGCTTTCCATTTCATGGTGGAGGAGTTCCACAGTTACTTTCTGACTGGTTTTATAGTGTCTGTCTGTCATCTGACAAAGGCTGCTTATGGTGATAACAGTGTGAGTTCTTGATGGCCATAACATGACAGGAATGAGCTGGGGAACACTTTGTTCCCTTACATGTAAGTGTTTCCAAAGGGTGGGGGTGCCCTTGCCCCAGTGCCTGTTGCAGAATGTGAAAATCCATCTAATTGAAGGCATTGTTTTTATTTAGATTCACGCTTTTAGAGTAATAAGAACACTTGTAAGATGCAACTCTGAAGGCAGAGCAGAGGAGTTGAGATGTCTATACTGGATATTGCGGTTTTGGGAGCAGAGCAGGAATGGAAGATAACATTAGCCATGAAAGCCTTCAGTAGGAGAGCCCATACTGTGAGGTGGCTCTGTTCCCTCGCTGAACAGTACTCCTGCATCTGGACGATGTGGAAGTGGGGCTGGAGCTAAACAAGTAGTGGCTGGTTCCCACAGCAAGTTGCTCAGTCTCAGGGATGCGCTGAAGTGCAGTGAAGTCAGGCGGTGGGTTTTGGCGAGGCTGGGTTTTTCCACAGCTCCCTTCAGAAGGCAGATTCTCCGAGAAGTGACGGTCTCCTCTCTCCCACTGTTTCCAGCGTGTGCGCGTTCTTCCAGTTCCTGAAGGAGGTGGATGTTAACATGGATACCGTAAGCACTAAAGTTGATAGCACTGTATCAAGGCTGAAGAAGAAATACGATGTATTACTTGCACTATACCACAAGTTTGAAAGGTAGGGCACGTTTATGTCTTCAAATTGCCAGGTTTTTTAAGTGGCTGTAAGCACTGAAGTAGCTAGACATTTTCAAACGCTGTATTTGGAGATCCCGTTTAAACTCCCTGTGCTAATATTTGCCGAGCAGTGAAGTGGAACTCTTTACATGCGTTGAGTTAACACATCCTACTTTGACTGTAACTATCACAATACTTTGTTTGTACTGCCACAAAAGGATCGTTTAACATTAGCAAGAGTAGGGTAACAAGTGGTTGCTAGTCCCTTCGTGAAGCTTCCTACACGGGTAAAGATGATGATGATCTGGTGTATTTGCCTGGGGTCAAAAACTTTGCACAATTTGCTTTCAGAAGAGTGTTTGCAAATAAGGTTTTATCTTTGTTTTCTAGGACTTGTGGCCTTATTTATCTGGAACAACCTAGTAGTGAGTAAGTTTGCCTTTCTTCAGTTGTGTTTGTCAAGATGCAGAACGTATCAGCACTTTTATCTTTTAAACCACTGAGATGGAGCTAAGTCGTAGTCTGTACTGTGGTGAAGATGTAGTGGGGGCTTTGCTTTTCAGTGAGATGATGAGAGCTGCGGAAATGATGTCTGTGACCACTTCCTCCATGAAGGATCGCCACCTGATGCTGGGTGTCTCGGCACAGTGGACACTTGGAGTGGCATTTGGAGAGTGTGCTTCCTAATCATAGCAGCAAATGAGTGGATGAAAAGATGCCTTAGCAACTCCCAAATGAGCTTGAGTGTGTGCTGTGACTGAAGAACAGGGCATTAGTCAAATCACGAGAGAAAACAGCTTGTGGCAGTTAAGTGAATTATCTACATGAGCTTTATTATCTGAGGATGATAACAGATAATTCCTGACTCTTGAATGGCTTTGCAGAGGCTTAAGATTTCAGATGTGTAGTCCTAAACATGTAGTGGGACAATTAACACAGTGAACTGTGTGTGAACGGTCTGGTCTTGTCTTAAGTTATTCCATTAACTGAGGTGTGTTTGTGTTAACTTGGCTCTGTGATTTCTGAGAAGTCATTACTTTTGTGTCTCTACAGAATTTCTGCTGAACTCAGCTCTGTATTAGTCCAAAAGAATTACTGGATTACTTTTTTGCTGGCAAAAGGTGAGTTTTCATTACAAGTGTGTGTTTTGGTACGTCCAGTACAAGACTAGCATCCTTACCACAGATAGGCATAGTGCAGACCCGAGGGAATGGCTGACTGTAGCTAATGAACAGTACTTGCTGTTACCCCACGTGGCTGTTCTTTTCACCAATATTACTCCATGTATATAAAGATTAATATTTTCAAGTTTCCTAAGGTGTTTTTTACTCTTAAGGTTGGTGCTCTGTGTTCGAGTCTACTTTGACGTCTGAGGAGGGGGCTGGGGGGGACCTTATGTCGCTCTAAAACTACCTAAAGGGAAGCTGTAGACAGGTGGGGGACAGACTCTTCTCCCAGGCAACTAGCACCAAAACAAGAGGGCAGGGCCTGAAGCTGCCAGGTTGGATGTTAGGAAGCCCTTCCTGATGGAGGGGGTGGTTAGACATTGGGATGGACTGCCCAGGGCAGTGCTGGGGTGCCCATCCCTGGAGGTGTTTAAGAGGAGACTGGCTGTGGCACTTGGTGTCCTGGTGTAGCTGCTGTGGTGATGTCAGGTCCTGGGCTGGGCTGGATGAGCTCAGGGCTTTTCCAGCCTCAATAATTCTGAGTTCTCAGTGACTTTTAACAAAGTTTTTAACGAATGGGCTTATTATATATATATTCTATGAAATTTATATATAAAAGGGGGTGATGCTTGTTACTCTGGATAGAAAATGACATAGGAGTTGCTTATGTAAATCGAGCACAGGCAGTGGTCTGTAGCTCTTCAGAGTTGCTTTTGGCTTTTCAGATCTCTCATGGTGGAATGCACCAACCTGGCATGGCCCTGAATAGCTGTGGCTAATCAGTCACTATTTGGGATCAGCTGAAATAATGTAGACTTAAAAGTGCTCTTGGTGCTAATATTTGTGTTATTTGGAGTTATTTTATGTAAAATTGACAGGCTGAGCGTGCAGTGTGGTGGTGTGTCTTGAATGTCTCTTCATTATCTGCTAGCAGCTCCTGCTTTGACTCCTTAGCTGCTTTCACAAAGCTTGTGTAAGTCCACACCAAGCCACAGTGTGGAAGCATTATGCACAAATAAGAGGTACACGAGGTAGAGCAGAGGAGTGCAGAGTTACTTCACTAGAACAAAATGAGAAGGAAAGCAGGAAGGAGCACCGAGAGGCAGGAATTTCATACACAGTAAATTTGTCTGTGTGTGTGCTATCTCCAAAGCAATAGACCTCTTCAGAACCACTGGCATCCCGCAGGATGCTTTCTGAATGCCGATTGAAGTGTTATATTAAGCAGACTTCCAAGTCTCTGTTGCTTTCAGAGCGACTGTCTCATGAAGGTGGTTTGTTTTTCTTGGGGTGTTTAACCTCCTTACGTCTTTGCAGGTAAACTGTTGCAAGTGGAAGACGACCTGGTGATTTCTTTCCAGTTGCTGCTGTGTGTCTTAGATTATTTTATCAAGCTGTCACCTCCTGCTATGCTCAAGGAACCGTACAGTAAGGATTCTTGGCTTTTTGTTCACTACAGTAGAAGGAAGATGGGACTGTCTGCCAGAACGGGGCTAAGATTTGTTATTAACGTAATGAGATGCAAGCTGATGGGAGGGTTTTGTAACGTAGCTCAGCTTGGATGAGTGTGAATTGGAGGTCATGCCTGTGGATGTGCTAGTGTTGCTAAATACAGTTTTGCCGTCATCAACCCATACAGGTCGTTCAGGGGCTCGCTAAAACAGGATTTTACTTGGGTAAGAGAGCTCTGAGTAGGCGAGGACTGAGGGCTGTTGTTTAGGCTTCCTTGGAGTTACAGAGGGGAGAGATCATTCACCTACACCAGGATAATGTCAGCAGCAGTGTGCACGCTTGACCAGCCTGATAGCCTTTCATGAAGACATAACCGGATGGGTAGGTGATGGCAAAGCAGTGGATGTGGTCTGTCTTGACTGCAGTAGAGCATTTGACAGAGTCTCCCATAGCATCCTGGCAGCCAGCCTGAGGAGGTGTGCTCTGGACAATCAGACAGCGAGGTGGATTGTGAACTGCTGGCAGGACAAGCTGGGGAGGAGCAGTCAGTGGGGCAGGGGCTGTTTAGAGGCCTGGATCTATTGGAATCTCCCAAGGGTTAGTACAGGCACCAGTCCTATTCAACATATTCATCAACGACCCGGATGAGGGACCAGCGTGCACTGTCAGCAAGTTTGCTGGTGACACCAAGCTGGGAGGAAGGGCTGTGACACCCCAGAGGGCTGGGCTGTCATTCAGCGGGACCTGGACAGGGAGCAACTGAATGGAATTCAACAAAGGGCAGTGTAGAGTCTGGTGTCTGGACAACGTCAGGGACCAGGATAGGGTGGGGAACTAGGATTTGGCGGGGGCTACAAAAAGGCTGGGGAGGGGATTTTTAGGATCT
>VZRI01005215.1:279115-383643 GCA_013397515.1 Upupa epops | reverse complement strand
GAGGTCCATTCTGATCCCTGATGATTCTATGACTGATCTGTTGGAAAGTGGTGTAAGAGAAAGGGACCTGGGGGTCCTGGTGGCTAGCAGCATGACCAGGAGCCAGACATGTGCCCTTGTGGCCAAGAAGGATAATGGCATCCTGGGGTGGATTAGAAGAGGGGTTGGTTAATAGATGGGGAGAGGTTCTCCTGCCCCTCCACAGTGCCCTGCTGAGACTGCATCTGGAATCTTGTGTCCAGTTCTGGGCCCCTCAGTTCAAGGAGGACACAGAGCTGCTGGAGAGAGCCAGCACAGAGCCAGAAGGATGAGAAGAAACTCCTTCCTGCTGAGGGTGCCAGAGCACTGGAAGAGGCTGCCCAGGGGAGTTGTGGAGTCTCCTCTGGAATGTCTAAACCCTGCCTGGCCATGATCCTGTGTGACCTAGGGGGTCCTGCTGTGTCAGGGGGATGATCTTTTGAGGTCTCCAGTATCTACCCCTGTGTGATTCTGTGATGCTGGACTATACAGACACTTGAAAGAAATCTATGGAGGGTGAGAAACCTTATGTAGTGGTAGCTCAAAATCAAACAATAGAGGTCCATTAGATAGCTTTGCTTTTGTTACATCCCCTTTTTTGCCAGTAAGTGTCTCTAGTTAAAAGTATAACACACTTTCGTTGCAGAAACTTCTGTGCAGCAGTAACTGGAAGCTGTGTGAGAGGTGCTGGTCAACCAGGGCTCTGTTATTTTAGCAAATAACACTTCTGTTCAAGTCCTTGTGATCAGGAGGCTCCTAAATGATGTGATTTATGGATGTTCTAAATGATGCCACTTAGGAATGTGCTAAATGTAACTTATGAATGTGCCAAATGATGTCAGGGCTGAGGGGATTAGGTGGCACTAGCGCAGCGGTGGTGTGGCAGGTTTTCTCAGAGTAGTTATCAGATACAAGAGTCACTGAGAGCTGCACACTCATCACAGTACCAGCTTTAAACCAGTGATATGTAGTCACATTAGTATTTATGAACACAACTGACATATTTCAAGCCTTACATATGTATTTTGAAGCCATCTCCATTGAGCTTGAGAAAATGGAATAGTTGGGGAAAGAAGGAATGTCCTGCAGAACCATATTCCAGGTTCCCACCATTACTTGGCATCAGTGAATCCTCCTGGCTGGAAAGGACCTCCAGGATCACCAAGTGCAGTCCTCATCCCAGCACATCCCCAACCCCCTGGACTGTGGCCTCACGTGCTCTAGCTACTCGCCTTTTTAACCTCTCCAGGGATGGTGACTCCACTACGTCCCTGGGCAGCCTGTTCCAATGCCCAACCACTCTCTCAGGAAAGAACTTCTTCCTCAAATCCAGTCTAAACCTCGCCTGACACAACCTGATGCCACTTTCCCTCATCCTCCTGTTAGTGATTTGGGAGAAGAGGCCAGCAGCAACCTTGCTACAACCTCCTTTTAGGGAGCTGTAGAGAGCTATAAGGTCTCCTCAAGACTAAACAGCCCCAGTCCCCTCAGCTGTTCCACACAGGGCCTGTTTGCTAGCCCTCTCCCCAGCCTCATTACCCTTCTCTGGCCCTGCTCTAGCCCCTCAGTGTCTTCCAGATACTGTGGTACCCAGAACTGGACCCCCAGTAGTCAAGGTGTGGTCTCACAAGTGCGGAGTACAGGGGCACCATCACCTCCCCACTGTTCCTGATCCAGGCTGGGATGTTGGTCGTCTTGGCCACCTGGGCACTCTGCTGGCTCTTAACCGATGCCTCCAGGTCCTTTTCCACCAGGCAGCTCTCCAGCCACTCTTCCCCAGGCCTGTAGCTGCTGGGGTTGTTGTGACCCAAGTGCATGACCTGGCACTTGGCTAGGCCTCTGCACTGACTCCTTTAACCTTCAGTCACCGGAGTGAAGTTACTCATTAGGCTCCTTGTTTTACACTTTTTAAAAACATAAAAAATAGTGACTTACCTGTGAAAAGAGGAAGCTTTCCTAGGTCTGCAAATCAGATACTCAAATGTACTTGGAGAAGGTGCTATTGCATTCTGTGTTGAACAGCTTTTTAACAGCAGGATGCCCAGACGCTGTCGGAGGGAATTACAACCCAAGTTGTTTTTCAGTGTGTTTCTTGTAATTAAGGTTTTTCACATAGCTGAATAGATGAAAAGAGGATGGGAGGGCCTGAAAAATCACACTAATTTATATCTCTTTAGGCTTAAAAATGTTCATCTTAAGAGACTCTAACCTTGTGGTGATTCTGTCTTTCCAGAGTCTGCTGTGGCTGCAGTGACTGTTAATGGTTCAGCTCAAACCCCCAGAAGAGGTCAGACCAGGAGTGCCCACGCTGCAAAGCAAATCGATACCGATACGAAAGTTATTGAAGTCCTCTGTAAAGAGCATGATTGTAATTTAGATGAGGTAATGCCTGTGCTTTAAAGTCTCGTCAGATCTTGCTGCCAAACCCCACGGGAGTAGGAGTTCATTGAAATGATCTCTTGAAATTCAGAGCAGTTGTGCTTGCCTCAGCTGTTTTCTCAAGATCAGCAGTGAAGTTACTCTGCTGTTGTGTAGGCTTTTTCAGCAGGTGGCTTAAACACAGCCGTAGTGCAGGCCCTTGGTGTGTGTGGTAACTTTTGCCAGGGAAACCGAACAGTAGAATGCAGAGTGAAGTTCTGTGCTGATCCGTGAGGGTGCAAGGCTCTTCCTGATCGGGTTTTGTAGCTGCATCCCATGTACACGACAAGCACTGATTCATTGATTCTGCGTGGGATCTTAACTGCCCCATCCCATTGCCTTTGCTGATAAATCTATCTCTGCTCTTTAAAATGTGTTTACTCTTGAAGCAGATGATGGGGGTAAAAACACAAGAGGGTTCTGTGCCAGTGTAGTCATTGAATGCCTCAGCATTGGGTCCTGTCAATTGATAGGACAAGGGGTCACAGTCTTCAGCTCCGTCCATGGGGGAGGTTTAGACTTGACATTAGGAGAAGGTTTCTCACTGACAGAGTGATCCGGGTTTGGGGAACGGGCTGCCCACGGAGGTGGTCGGGTCACTCTCTCTGGAGGGGTTCAAGGTCAGGCTGGATGAAGTGCTGAGTGGCATGAGCTGGATGGCAGATGTTAGGGTTACTGGGTTGGTTTTAGGCTGGACTGGATGATCTTGAAGATCTTCTCCAGCCCCATCAGTACTGTGAGACTGTGATGTGCTGCATGTTTACACATAGCACTACATTTTTGCATAGGCAGGCAATTTCTGCTTTACTGAAATCAAAACTGTGCATTTCCAAAGTGTCTCACGTGGTTTCTTGTTTAAGATGTGAAAGCAGTGTGTGCACGGCTGCCTCTGTGTATTGATAGTTGTTTTCTCTTTTACTTTTTTAGGTCAAAAACGTGTATTTCACAAGCTTTATTCCCTTCTTGAATTCGATCGTCGCTTCCAACGGATTACCAGAGGTAATGTAAGACCCTGTGGCAGCAGTGCTTTTTCCTCCTGCCAAATTAGTTAAGAGCCTCTTCGTTTATTAATGAAGCTCCAATGGAGTCTTCCAAAATCATGGAGGGAACCCCGTTGTTTTCCAGGAATGTGGTTTTGCAGGGATTCCAGTGTCGATGGACTGCAGTAACCTTTTCCTTTTGGGTTTAATCTGTTAATTCCCTGAGGCTGAGCCAGTGCTCTTGCTCAAAGCAAAACAGTGCAAGTGAGCTGTGTATGCGTGATCTCAGCGAGGCCATCAGTCTGAAATACAAGTATTACAATACCGTGTCCCTGCAGTCTGAAATTGTACTGTAGTCATGCTGGAGAGAGATCCAAACAACTAGGTGCTGTTTCACTGCTGGCAGAGTTTGGCCTGCTGCATCCATGCGGAAGTACTTTGATCTTACTGAGCTGTAGTCTGGATGCAGCAGACTGCCTCCATGCAACTGAATGCAGGAGTGCACCTTGCTAGTGAACTCCTTGCAATGAGTTTACATCTATTGTTCTTAAATGAGTGTGTTGAGCTGTGTGGCACCAGTAGAGGTGGTACCCAGCAAGGGAGCACTTGTTCAGTCTCATAGCATGTTGGCTGGGGGACACAAAATGAGAGGCCCATTCAAGTTCTTAATCTCTTCTGAAATTGATTTCAGAGTATCATCAGTCTGTTAAGACTGTTTAATTGACAGGTGTAGGTAGGTGGCGAACCCTATAGGAACTTGTAACTGAAAAACATCATGGAGCTTAATCTGAAACCAGCAACTCCCACCCAAGACTTCTCAGTCTAAGAGTACTAGCAGAAGGACCAGTCTGAGGCTCTGCTTCCAAAAACTGTACAAAGTGATGCATTTGAAGAAAAATCCAGCCATGGGGTCTTAGCCTCTGAAACTTGAGTGCTGAGGGAATGTTCTGAAGTCAAGGAGCAGCTCTGTTTCAGAAGGGATCGGTGCGCGTGTGTAATCCAACTGCCGGTCACCGCTGAGATCCACAGCCCAATAGTTAGTCTTGTGGGACGCGTCGCTTTTCCTAGAACACCACTGAGCTTTGATAAGTCTTGGTGTTCCCAAAACAGCAAGCTCAGTGTTGGCATCAGGCTCTGCTGTGGTGGTGGTAAGGATCGATTCAGCGCTCTTTACTTTTGGCTGAAGGTTTCTTCCCAGGTAGCCCAGGGCAGCTGTTTTTTGAAGTGAGAATTTCAGGTTTCTAGAGGTTAGTGAAATACTGAAAGGCAGTGGAAAGATAGAGCACTTGTAAAACGAAAGAAGTAAAACCACAGCAGGAATCCAGTGATGATCTCTGATCTCATAGCCCTGATCTCCAAGCCCTGATCTCCAAGCTTGGTGAAGGTAGAAGAAGATGAGGAGGCCTGAGGAAGATACTTGCAGCTTGTTGTTTCTTGTGGCTTGGAGGGGCCTAAGGACTGTTGTCCAGGTTGATAGTGGAATTAGCTAGAGCACAGCATCACTTATGTTTGAGGGCTCCGGGAGCCAGGCACTTGAGGTGTGCCTACCCACTTCTCCAGGAACACACCAGATTTGAAGCTGAGAGTAGTATCTGGCCCTGATAACAAAGTTCCAGAGGTGAGCGAGCGAGTGAGTGAGCCCAAATGAAACAACCAAAAACCACAACGATGGCAACCAATTTCCACGCAAAATGGAGTCCCACAGTGTGGGATCTCATAAAGTAAAGAACCTTGAGGAGCCGCTCGGCTGCCGTGTGGCTGTGAAATGGACGGTGTTGTTGTAGAACAGGCGTGTCACTCACAAACGGTGTTACTGCACACAGCAGCACCTAACGGGGGAAACTCTTCTTCGCTCAAAACAAGAGTCTGGCTGTTGTCCATCCTCTCCAAAGCAGCACAGAGGGACGTTGCACAATGCTTGGCAGCTGTTCTAAGGACACTCCTGCTCTGTTTCCTGTGCTGAGAGGTGCCTGTTTTATTCGGGATGGAAAGATTCAGAAGCATTAGTCTGATCTGCAGGTCTGTGTCTCCCATTCTGGCTATTTTTAGGTCTTTGACAATGTCAGGGCCTACATTTCTTCAAACAGCTCTCATGATCTTGGCTTGTTTTCTGTTCTAAAAGATCCTCTTTGTTTGTGTGTGTGAACAATGCTTTTCCTCTGGGGATCTTTCAGCTATTTGTGTAAGAAAGGCTTTTGTGAGCTGCAAGGTCATTATCATTTCAGCATTGTGTTAATGAGGTAGGACTAGCTTATTTTATCCAGTGCATTGTTAAACTTGCTCCTATAAAGTCTCTTTTCAATGCTTTTTGAGGTCGAGGTTCTCTCCAAACAGTATGATGAGCTCTATCTCAACAACAAAGACATAGATGCAAGATTGTTTCTGGATCATGACGACACTCTACAACCTGATGTCACCTCATGGTAATATTTCTGTTTATTGCTTTAATTGTGCAATAGAAAATGGGAGCGGGTGTTGAGCCTCCCTTTGCCCCCCTGCTGTGTGTTCTAAGTGGAGATCTCTGTGTCCTGTGATTTCCCTGTGTTTGTAGTTCAGCTCAGGTATTTCTGGCAACCCCGGCGTTGCTTTATGTTATGGTTCTGCTTTATTTAAGCTACGTGACTGCAGCTCTACCCAAAATGATCTGGAGGCTGTACTCGGATTCGCACTTGGTCACCCAGGGGAAGCTGAGGAATCGTGAGGAGGAGAAGGATGAGGCCATGCCATGCTGGCTGATTACAGTTGTGTAGCAGATGGAATAGTTGAGCCCCAGTGCTGGGGCGCATAGCCTGGAGCTGCTCAGTAATGCAGATGTATTTGAGTTCTTACAGTCATGCTCCAAAGTTCCAGTGGTTCCTGGCAAATCAACATTTCCAGAGCTTTACCTAATGGGGGGGTCATGAATTAGGCCTCTGATTTCATCTGTGCTACAAAAAGGTGCAGACACGTTTGTATAAACCCTTGTTTAGACAAATCCATGATTAAAGTAGGAGTACAATGGAGGTAAGAGCAGCTGTATGTGTAAATTAAGTGGTTATAAATGGAATGCTAGAGGACAAAATAAGTTGGGAACTCTGAAGGTCATCTAATCCAACACGCTGCTCAAAGCGCCTCTGCTCGGGAATTTCAGTTGTGTTGTTCTAACAGCTGGAGTGGCTGGACATTAGATCTAAAAACCTGCTCCCTGCAGATGAAGTCTACAGAAACCTCCTTTTTGAGTGACACTGAAGTACTTCATAGATGTGTTTCCTGTTTCTGTAGCTCTCAGTTGAAGAGGACACCAGTAAAAGCCAGTGCAGATGAGGATCTTAATCTCATCCTTCCACAGACTCCTGTTCGGTATGAAGCTTTCTTTCAAGCTGTGTTCTTGGATTTAATATGCTAACAAGACAGTCATCTTCAGAGGGGTGGTGTGAGCATGCATTGGGGGGGTTGGCTGTCCTTAATTCCTGAGAGGAAACCGGAAAGCCGACCGCTCCCTGAACTGCGTTAAGGGATCCTGTTAAGAAGTGAAGAGCTCTGTGAAGTGAACGCTGTGTGTGTTCTTGTGAGACAGGGCCCGCTGCCATTCATGTGGAGCAGTGATTCAAGCAGGCGTGATCTGGGCTGTAAGAACTGCTTGTCATGAAACCCTGGACCTGTCACTAGCTGTCAGGAAACCTTTGATCTCCATCGGAGTGGGATGTCTCATTAACTCTGCCTGCATTAAGTAGAAACGTGATATGCTGTGTTGAAACCACCACTCATACTACTTTGCTGCTTCTTGTACTGTCTTCCAGACACGGAGGGTCTGCATTAGAGCCCCTGAAATTGATGAGACTCTAATAGTTTCCATCAGAGGATTTGTGGCTAGTCATGAATCCATTCGTCTGTTCAGAAAGCAGGGGATAAAATGAGTTGAAGTACTAGTTTAGACCTTGACAAGAATGGATTCTCTTCTCATTCTGTTTTTTGCCACTGCCCTTATGCTTTTTCTTACCACCACTAGAGTTTTGGTTGAAGTGTTTTTACCAAAACCTTCAAAAAAAGTAGATCAGTAGTGAAACTGTCTCTCTCTTTACGGTTGAAATTACTGAACATGTATTTCTTCCCTCTTCATCTATTTTTTGAGTGATCCGAGCCACACTTGGGATAAATAGCACAGAAATTCAAACAACACCAAACTCTCATCAACTGCAATGAAATGGAATTATTTCTTAGATGTCGGGAGATAAATTAATACACTAACCTTTATAAAAGCATAAAACCTAATGCTTTAGCTAATATACAGCTCGAAGTATGTTTTTTACTAATAGCCAGACCACATTAGTACTGATGGATGTGCTAGTTGGATGGATGTGCTAGCTGTGAGCACTCTACACATCTGTAAATGATTAGAAAGGGTATGTTTAATAGATGGAGAGGGGTTCTCCTGTACTCTGCCCTGGTGAGACCACATCTGGAGTGGTATCCAGTTCTGGGCCCCTCAGTTCCAGAAGGACACAGAGATGCTGCTTGAAAGAGTCTAGCACAGAGCCACAAAGGTGATGAAGGGAGTGGAGCACCTCCCTCATGAGGAAAGGCTGAGGGAGCTGGGTCCTTTTTGAGCTTGGAAAAAAGGAGACTGAGGAGTGCCCTAATTAATACTTAATGGAAAGTGTGGGTGTGAGGAGGAAGGAGCCAGGCTCTGCTCAGTGGCATCCAATGACAGGACAAAAAGCAGTGGGTGTCAGCTGGAACAGAGGAGGAACAACTTTGTGGTGAGAGTGCCAGAGCACTGGAAGGAGCTGCCCAGGGAGGTTGTGGAGTCTCCTTCTCTGGAGATGTGTAAACGCCGCCTGGCCCTGTCCTGTGTGACTGGATCTAGGGGATCCTGCTCTGTCAGGATGATCTTTTGGGGTTCCTTCCAATCCCTAACATTCTGTGATTCTGTCATAGAGGCAGAACTGTACAAGGTATCCCCAGCCTTTGGGAGCGTGGGCTCACACACACCTTGTCCTGTGTGGCAAGGTCATTACTGTTCTCATTTTCCCCACCCTCAGATACCCGAGTTACCTTCTGGATAGCAGTTTGAGGCCATGTTCTGCCATCGTAACACAGTTATCTGTTTGAAAGTAATAAAAAGTGCTTGTTATCAGGAATTTAGTTCTAGAGGAGAACTTTCCCCTCCCTGTAAAGCTTTTATGTTTGAGATCATTTGAGCTTGTTTGTGGATACAGCGGGTAGAATAAAAATCACTGGAGTTGCAGCCTTTCTATTGGAAATAGTAGAAATCATTGGAAATAGAGATTAAAGGAAAGAACTGAAGTTCTGATGCGATGTATGGGTTCAGATCCATGGGTTTAGAGGATTGTGGAGTCATGCCATCGACAGTAGGAATGGGCAAAACTCTGCAACGTGTTTTTCAAAGCATCTGTTGAGAGGGATGCGTATGCCTTACTACACTTGTGTACCTTACTACACAGGTGACCTGACACACAACAGGCGTCTTCGTTCAGTGTTAGTTTTGTGCAGAAGGTGAGGTGCTGATTTTGTTAGGGACTTGCTTAATGTAATTGAGTATTTTCATACAGGATCCCTGTTCAACCATGCTAGTGCTTCTGAAAATGCTTGTTATTGTTTAATGAACTCTTGCTGTTTACTGGCTAGATTACTAATGATGATGAAGTTAGATGAATTAGGTTATTAACATGCCCAGTGGTTAACACGGTGCAACTGATTTTCTGAGCACACTGCTTGATAACGTCATTTAGAACTGAAGTCTGTTTTGTGGTGTTTGCAGAATTCTCTCCAGTTTCTCAGGCCGACCTTCATGTTCACTGAGTGTTGTTTTTGGTGTCTTTCCAGAGCTGCAATGAACAGCATTCAGCAATTGATTATGATTTTAAACTCTGCGACCGATAAGCCATCAGATACTCTCGTTAGGTATTTCAATGTAAGTAACTAAAAGGAAGTGGTGTTTAAAATGAACTTAAATTATCACTAGTGAAATGGACACACAGGTCTGGTGCCTGTGTCTTGGGAACTGCGTTATTAGCCAGCATTTTTGGAGAAGAGTGCGTTGATTGGGATGGTTTCAGTGATATTTTACAAAGTGCCTCTGTCTAATTCACGTGTGCTGGAATCTTGGAGGTTCTTCAGTCTTTTTGTTACTGCACTAAATACTAAGGTTTCCTTATGTCAGATGGAAAAATAAGGGGATATAAAAAAGGAAACGAGTCACCATCTCTGGGGTTGTTCAGGATTAGTCTGGGTCAAGTGCTGAGTGGCATGATCTAGGTGTCAGATGCTAGGTTTACTTGGTTCTAGGTTGGACTGGATGATCTTGAAGGTCTTTTCCAGCCTTCTCAGTACTGTGAGACTCACAGAGCACCTCTTGTGCTCACACTGAGCACTTCAGCTTATTTCTGGCTTTAAAGGCATCAGTGTTGGTGGCACTGCTCACGTTAGCTGGGTGAGTCCCAGCAGACTGTGCCTGAGACATGAAGCTGTAGTTCCTAGAAGTTGTTCAACAAACATGGTGGTTCTGTTGGTTGGGGTTTAGAAAATACCCCGTTTCTGCTAATGAGCTGGTTGAGAGAGATGACAAATTAAGGAGGACTGTTGTGATTGATGATTGAAATGATTTTGAAGTAAAATGTTCTTTCTTTGTCTTTCCTTCATGTGCCCTCCTTCCTGTTTTGTTAGAATTGCACAGTGAACCCGAAGGATAGCATCCTGAAAAGAGTGGAGAGACTGGAACAGGTCTTCAAAAAGAAGTTTGCTGAAGCAGTTGGGCAGGGATGTGCTGAAATAGGCTCACAGGTAACCAGTGCTTGGGTTGTACTCTGTTGGTAGTAGCTGATCTAAGTCAGGATTCTTTACTACATGTGTGACCTGTTACTTTTTACCGTGAGGAGTGGACGTGGATGTGTTTCTAAAGCTTTGTGAAGATGCTAATCAACACATTATCCTTCATATTTAAGGGGCAGGAGCAACCAGTTGGAAATGTGTTGAGAATACTTTCATAATGAATGGGAAAATTGCTGGGCAAAACACATTGGGTGAAACACAGGCTTGTATTTGTTAAGGCAGCAGCCTAAGGTGACTCTCTTCCTTATAAAATCTGCCAGCTGTGGCTTATACAAGGACTTTGGAAAGCAAATCTAACAGGGTTTGTTCTCACCAGTCTCCTTCTGGTATTTTATCTCTTAGTTATGAATTGATGTGATTATATCAGTCTTCAGGTGGTTGCAGTGGGCACAAACCCTAGGAGCCTGTAAGCCCTTGCTGGGACTATTGGTAGATGTATCTGGGGACAATGACGACTTCGTGTTGCCTCTTCCAGAGAATGGAAGTGTCCCGAGTCACTAAAACATGAGATGGTCCGTTTGCAGTCTTCTAAAACGGTGTGTGATGTTACTAAGTGCTGTCTTTGTTGACAGAGGTACAAGCTTGGAGTGCGGCTGTATTACAGAGTGATGGAGTCCATGCTGAAATCGGTAAGCTCAGTGTCCTGGTGACTTGGTACTGACATCGCGTTTGCAAATGCGAAGGATATTCACAAGCTGGCTTTGTTTGTGTTTTCAGGAGGAAGAGCGCCTCTCAGTACAGAATTTCAGGTATGTGCCCCTAAGTTGTTACCAGATCTGCTCTGGTAGTGTTTGGGTAAGTATTAATAAGTTTCTTTCTCCTTAGCAAACTGCTGAATGGTAACGTCTTCCACACATCTCTTCTGGCATGTGCTGTTGAGGTCGTCGTGGCAACATACGGCAGTAAGTTGAACCTAAATCCTAAATAGCATCGTTTTATCAGTAACTATTGCCTTTTGTTCTAATACCTAAGGCACAGAGGGGAGAGAAGCATTCACTGATGCTTCTGCATTAGCAGTGACTTGATAAACGCAGAAGATAAACATCAGGAGTGAAAGAGTGTACTATTCCTGGTAATCACAGCCCATTTTTCCCCGCAGGAAATGCTTCACCAAGCGATGGTACCAGTGCTGAAACAGACTTGTCTTTCCCTTGGATCCTCAATGTATTTGATTTGAAAGCTTTTGACTTCTACAAGGTGATCGAAAGCTTTATCAAAGCAGAGCCGAGCCTGACAAGGGTAATGATAAAGCATCTGGAACGCTGCGAGCATCAAATCATGGAGTCTCTTGCTTGGCAATCTGTAAGTAATTCTTGAAAGTAGTAGTTGTCCTCCTTTCTCTAGAGATGTGTGTTATAGAAGATTGCACCCAGTGCTGTAAGAGAAGTTGTGTTCTTGCTGACATTTTTCTCTAGCAAAATAAATGAGAAGAGCAGATCGAGATTAGTTTGGGCAGGACTTCAGGTTTAGGGAACAAACAAGGCATGTCTCTGAGGAAGCTGACATAGCTCTGCGGGCTTACGTGAGTGCAAGCCAGCATTGTCTTAGCAATCTGGCATGAACCCAAAGGGTAATCCCTTTAAATGGTACTTCAGTGCCAGAGACAAGACAATAAATCCTCTGCTTTTATTGGTGAGGTAACTTTTATCCGCTTGCTCTTCCCACTTGGCAGTGGAATGTTAGTTTGGGGCAGCTGGTATGTTTATTAATAGCACCTAAAATATTGATCCTCACTGTCCTTTGCACTTCATTCACTTGGAATGCCAGTGAAATAGTGTGTTGGGAGGTGGTCTTGTTTTTGTCAGCTGGATCTCAGTAACTCAAGCCTCAGGTTTTTTTAGATTGTGTACTTATAAGCAGTGTATTTTTGCTTTCTAAAGCAAAAATCCGGTGCTGTGTAACAGGAGACCCTAAAGGCAGGAGTCTAATTGTGACCAGACAGAAAGCAACTGCTTAATAACTTGTCTCGTATCCCACAGTTCTGGGAAACTTAGGGAGCGCTGTGTGCTGTCGCTATTGTGATGCTGTCAGTATTGTGATGCAGAGTTATCTGTGCTTGTTTTGTGTGTAACTTCCAACTATAAAGTATCACCCATACTAGAAAACTCTTATTAGGGAGGTTACACTCTGATTCAAGAGGTATTCTTGTCTCAGCAGGGAGACCCCCATCTGTGTTAAGGTTGCTAGCTCTGAAGAAGCGTGCTGGCCGCAGGGTTGTAGGGAAGCGATTGCCAGACTTCAAGCTTGTGCCAAGCCAACACTTGCTGGTCGGTTTTCCTTGCTGACAAAGTCATTGTGGCTCCCTGAATGTGCCATTGTACATGGAAAAGTGCCTGAAAATACTTGAGGATGAGAGCTTTCTGACAGAGCCCATCTGAACAGGGAAAACATAGCAGGAGTACTTTAAGGCTACAGGAAGGGCTTTTGAGAATTGGAATTCTCAAAATTGGAAGGAATTTGAGACTTGAGGCATTCAGAGGATGAAAGGCAGGGCACACGTACACAAACTTGACTCTCTACAAACACCAAGTGGCTCCTGCTGCCCTCTGCAAACCAAGCTGAGTCAGCTTACTGAGCAGCAGTAAACCGTATCTGCCAGTTTCTGCCCAGTGATTGAAGCACCACGTGCAGGTGATCTGACTGGGACTGGGATTTTCAGACTGGGAAATCCAAAGCTCTCTGGGTGTAGCTGCAGACATGTGTGATACACACATGAACAAGTACATGATTACTTCTAGGTGTCCGAGCATTCTAAACACTTTAAAGTATTGAATCTGTTGTCTTGAGTTTCCAGAGGTCTATGTTTAGGAGTGTTTTGAGGTCTATGATTAGGAATGTTCTGGAGTGGCTTGTGTAGGTGATCTGAGTGTTATTAGAATAGACTAGTTCACTTGGAAGTGCCCTACAAATACCAGCTAGTACCAAAATGATGTGTGGGGTGGAGCACAGCGAAGGGGATAAAAAGAAACATACAGTACACTTATCTAAGGGCTCTATGGCCTCATGGGTCTGATGATCTTAAAGGTCACAGTCTCACAGTACTGATGAGGCTGGAAAAGACCTTAAAGATCACCTAGTCCAGCCTAAAACCAACCCAGTAACCCTAACATCTGCCATCTAGCTCATGCCACTCAGCACCTCATCCAGCCTGACCTTGAACACCTCCGGAGACGAAAGGTCTTCTCCAGCCTCAGCAATTCTATGATTGCAGTGCGAGTTGTCTCCCCTGAATCTCCCCCGGAGCTGTGCAGTGTGTGGGTTCCTGTTGCTGTAGTATCTGGTTTGTCACTAGATGGCTGTCGTGGTTTAGCTCCAGCTAGGAACCAAGCCCCACTCACTCGCTCACTCTTCCCTCCAGTGGCTGAAGAAGAGAGTCTGGAGACTAGAAGTGAGGGAACCTGCGTGTTGAGAGTTTAACAGGTACTGTGAAAGTCACACCTACAAGTACGAGGAATGAATTCAGTGCTCCCTGTTGGCAGGCAGCTGTTCAGCCATCCCCGGGAAAGCTGGGCTCTGTCACGAGGTAGTGGGGACACTTGGGAAAACAAACTCCATCACTCTGAATGCCCCTCTTCCATTGCCTTCCCCCAGTTAATGATGAGCATGAGGTCCCAGGATATGGGGCATCCCTTGAGTCATTTGGGGTCAGTGGGTTGTGTGCCCTCCCAACTTCTTTTGCACCCCTGGCTTACTAGTGGAGTGGTGTGGAAAGCAGAAGAGTCCTTGACTACATGGAGTTAGGGCTGTGCAGTGCGGGTTGCCCAGAGAGGTTAAAGTGCAAGGCCCTGAGCCTCTAGTGCAGAAGATGCACCCTTGCCTTACATGTAGATATTGTCTGGCTTAGTCTGAAAGCTTCCTTTAACTCGGAACAGGAGGAAATGCCTCCCTGGTGGCTTGTAAGGTGGCTGAGGTCGGGTGTCCCAGAAAGGTTCAGCTAGCAGATAACTTCTGCAGTTCATTACCTGGATGTTGTTCCCGTGCAGTGCTGTGCAAGCTTTACCATGTGTCTGCTTAATGGGGACTTTTGGACTGGTCTGCTGGAGAGCAGTGTAGGAGAAAGCGGCCTGGGGTCCTGGGAGCCAGCAAGAGGAGTATGAGCCAGCAATGTGCCCTTGTGCCCGAGAAGGCCAATGGCATCCTGGGGTGGTTAGTAGATCAAGAGAGGTTCTGTTCTCTCTCTACTCTGCCCTGGTGGGACTGCGTCTGGAGTACTGTGTCTCAGTTCCAGAAGGACACAGGGCTGCCTCAGAGTCACAAAGATGATGGAGTAGAGCATCTCCCTGATGAGGAAAGGCTGAGGGAGCTGGGTCTCTTGAGCTTGGACAAAAGGAGCCTGAGGGGGGACATTTGAGAAATACTTACTTAAAAATATTTGCAAAATGCAGCTCCTGTCCCCCCAGACACTTGCTGTGCGTGTGCACAAGGCTCCTCTGCTCTGGAGAGCTAAAGGGGCTGAGCAGTTGAGCACGGAATAGCGCGAATTGAATGTAGTTTTACTTTTCACAGAGCTTTTGTGAGGAAAAATTCCTTCCATAATAGAACAGAACTCCTTTCCAAAGAAAGAACTCGTTTCGTAAGGGCCTCTGACTAAGTGCATCTGACCTTTACCTGGCTTTGGAAGCTGTACTGAGTGGATCTCGAGGGTTCTGCTGCTTAGAGGCATCTGAAGATAATATGCCATTCCTGCAGTAGTCACTGGGAACGCGCTTGCTGTTCTGGCACAGGTAGTCTGTGTAGCCTCCTGTGCCCCAGGCAGTACAGGACAGCGCTGTAGGTAAGCCTTGCTTTTAACAGGGAAACGCACAGCCAGACAGAGTGGTTACAACCACGGGTTACGACAGCCCCAGGCAGAACTAGGGGCTGGGAATGGAGGTCTTGGAGAGGACTTGGGTGGGAAGAGACTTGGGGCTACTAGTAGACAGCAAACCTAGCATGAGTCAGCAATGTGCCCAGGCGGCCAAGAGGGCTAATGGCATCCTGGCCTGCATCAGGAATGGTGTGGCCAGCAGGGAGAGGGAGGTTCTCCTCCCCCTGTATTCGGCACTGGTTAGACCGCACCTGGAGTGTTGTGTTCAGTCCTGGGCCCCTCAGTTCAGGAAGGATGGCGAGGGGCTGGATCAAGTCCAGAGAAGGGCAACTAGAATGGTCAAGGGGCTGGAAGGTCAGCCCTGCGAGGAGAGGCTGATGGAGCTGGGTTTTTGAGCCTGGAGAAGAGGAGGCTCAGGGGTGACCTGATCACTGTCTGTAACTACCTGAAAGGGGGTTGGAGTCAGGCGGGGGTCGGTCTGTTCTCCCTGGACACTGGAGACAGGACAAGGGGTCACAGTCTTCAGCTCCATCGGGGGAGGTTTAGACTTGACATTAGGAGAAGGTTTTTCCCTGACAGAGTGATCCGGGTTTGGAACGGGCTGCCCATGGAGGTGGTCGGGTCGCCGTCCCTGGAGGTGTTCAAGGTCAGGCTGGATGAAGTGCTGAGTGGCATGAGCTAGATGGCAGATGTTAGGGTCACTGGGTTGGTTTTAGGCTGGACTGGATGATTTGTAAGGTCTTTTCCAACACTATCATTACTGTGAGACTGTGAAATAAACAGTTGGGGGGGAAAAACCTTCAGGTTCTGCTTAGGAATTCTAAATCTCATGAAGAGGCAGGTATCCGGACTGACTGAATCATGGGAGAAATGGTTCCTTTTCCTCACGTTTTATTGAACCCTGAAGGGAGAAGGCCTATTTGTCCACTACTATTATTTGGCAGTGAGGTGCTGATGCTTCCTGAAGCAGATTACCTACAGCTAGGTTCAGAATACGTTCCTGATGCCACACGTGTGGTTCTTCTCCTGTGCTGGGCGCTGGTGAGGCCTCACCCTGAGTAATGGGGGCACTTGTGGGCCCCTCGCTTCAAGAAAGGTGCTGGGGTATGGGAGTGGATCTAGAGGAGTGATGAGGATGGGGAAGGAACTGGAGGGTAAGTCTGAGGAGAGGCTGGGGGAGCTGGGGTTGCTTAGCCTGGAGAAGAAGAGACTCGGGGGACCTTATCAGGCTCTCTAACTCCCTGAAGGGAAGTTGTGGACAGATGGGGGTCAGGTTCTTCTCCCAGGCAACTAGTGATGGGATGAGAGGGCAGAGCCTGATGCTGAGCAAGGGGAGGGTTAGGTTGACTGTTAGGAAGCCCTTCATCCCAGAAAGGTATTCAGACATTGGAATGGACTGCAACAGGGCTGTGTGGAGTCCCCACCCCTGAAGGTTTTGATAAAAAGCCTGGACATGGCCCCCAGTGCCCTGGTCTGGCTGCTGTGGTGCTGTTAGGTCACGGGCTGGGCTGGATGGGCTCAGAGGGCTTTGCCAGCCTCAGTAGTCCTGTGATTCTTTTATATTGGCAAAATGGAAGTACACTGTACAGCATTCTTCTTCAGTGTCCTTGTGTTTCTTCCTGCAGCAGTGCTATGGGCCTGGTTTGAACTTGATAACTTTAAACAGTGGGAAATGAAACGAGACTCAAAAACAGAGGTCCCTGTAGCCTTTGCTTAATTTTAATCATACTTCCATAAATATGATTTAAACCTAGGTATAGTTAAAATCTGTTCAGTGTGAGAGGAGCAGCTTGTTACCCACCGCCCTGGGAGTTTGTGTGCCAACTTTCCCATAATTAGGTGGCAGGGATCTCTCCTGTGGCCAGGCAGAAAACGTAATTGTTTGAGTATCCCAGGTGAAGGCTGCGTGAGCAAAGGAAGCCTCTCTCAATTTCCCTCAATTTCAATTTTCCTTCTCAACCCCATCGAGTGCCAGAGTGACTACACTGTCGCTGCTTGCTGCGTTGGGTTACGAAGGAACAAGTCAGAGCAGGTTTTCAGTGCCAGCAAAGAGAATGGAAGTCTGTCAGTTCTCAGTCTGTCTAAAGCAGGAGCTCTCTCTCCTCTGGAAAGCATTTGTTTCTGACACTGCGGTGGGGTGTTTTTGCTGTGTCATGCAAGAAAGTAAACAGGTTTATAGATAACAAAGGTGGTGACTCCACATCTGTGTAGCAATGGAGTTGTATTTCCCTGCTACTCAGCCTGCACTCTGCTCCTGAGCTGGGAACAGGAGAGAACAAGCAAGGTACAAGATTCCTTGGGTACTGCTGCACAGAGTGTGCTTCCTGCAAACACCTTTTCATGGGTGCTGTAGGCGACTGTGGAGCATACACACGTTCCAAATCATTACTTTTGGTGTTTGGAGAGTAGTTTGGGCCATGCTGTGAAATACTTTGTCTGAAAGCCAGGCTTTGGTGGGCTAGAGATGTGTGAAGATCATCTGTTCTGTCAAGCCTCAGCTACCCAGTCTCACAGTACTGATGAGGGTGGAAAAGGCCTTGAAGACCATCCAGTCCAACCTAAAACCAACCCAGTCACCCTAACATCTGCCATCTAGCTCATGCCACTCAGCACTTCATCCAGCCTGACTTTGAACACTCCAGAGGCAGTGACCCAACTGGGGTAGTGAACGGGTCTTTCTGCACTGGAGTTGCAGACTGACAGCAACCTTGTTGAGATATAAGGCAACTTATGCCAGCCCCAACAAGGGATCAGAGAAAGAACAACGCCTGAGTTCATGGGCTAGCTCTACAGAGGGGAAAAATGCTCTGGTGTTTACTTTTTAGCTCATCCACGTGAGCACTGGGAGTCCAAGGGCTATTCCTCGTAGCACTGCAGTTTTAGATGGTAGCTGTTGCAGCTCACAGGAATGAGAGGCAGCTCCATCACTGCTGACAACCCGACAGGCCAGAACAGACTTGTAAGGTGCACTGCGACGGGCTGAAAGGAGTCTGCTGTCTGATGTGGTCTCCTGGGTTCCACTGTTGTTCTGGTGTTTACGTGAGGGCCGTACAGGTGAAGTGAAGCAGTGTCTTGCACTAGAGATGTTGACATTGCAGCTGCCTTTGCCCGAACACTTGCTGTCCTAATTGGCAGTTGCCTTTTCCAAAGGAAGAGGGAACACCAGTATTGATGCTATTTAGAGTTGTGTGGTTGGGGTTTTAATGACCAGTGCAAGCTAAGGTCGCTCCACAGGGTAACTCTTCTTGCTGGTTAAAGTATGATCTGAAGTAGGCAAGAGTACTTTGCTTTATTTATAGTTTCTTCTGTGTAGTGTTGCCTAGACTGTGCTCCACAATGCTGCTCCTTTTATCAGCACCATCTTCTCTGTGCTGTCTGTCAATTAAACATTTCCAGTGAGATCCACAGGGCTGCCATCTGCGGTTGATTTAACAACGCTTAGTGTTTACAAGATTTGTCAACTAACTATGTACTTAATGTTTACAGTCGGATACCTCGCCTCACACCAAAGACTTGCGTTGGGTTTAAATCCTGCAGCTCACTGTGGCAGAAATGCTTCACTGAGGAAAGCCGTGTTTTCCCCCAGGTTAGGTTTTATTGCATATGACAGACTCGCTGAGCTAGAATAACGAGGGACCTACTCTGATTGTGCAGCAAGGAGAAAACTGTTCAGTAGGTACATCTACGATCCGCTTAGGAAGCGTTAAGACAAATCCAGGTCAGGGTGAAGCAGTCAGGAGTTAGAGGTAAGCACGTAGTCCTTTGGTGTAGCATGCAGCCTCCTAGTCTTTGACTGTACAAGGACACCGTTTAGTTGTTGTAATTACTATTTGGAGCTCACAGCACTTAGAATTGTGGAGTCAGAGGCTGGAAGACAGACCCACAAGATCATCAAGTCTAACAGTGCAGGTAAAGCACTTGAGGGCTTGGTGTCTGCTTCCTCTGGATGCCATTTGAGGTTAGGTTTTTGTGCTCCTTGTAAGGAGAAACTGAGTGTCTGTGAATGGGAGTTAGTGTGTTTTCCTGTGGTGTTATGTATCTCCTCCTTACTAGGGTGGTGTTAGGTTTATCTGAAGTCCTAGACCTTTTCTGGATGTAGGTGTCTATGAGCAGTTCCAAGTCCTGTCTTTGAGTTAAGGTGGTAGTTTTTAAGAGCTGGAGGAAGTAAGAAGTCACAGTAACTTATATACAGTAGGCTAGTGGGTAACTCGTGACTCTATAACCTTGGTGATGGGCAGCCAAAGAAGGCCAGGCAGTGAGAAGTGCTACTGAGGCTGTGCCTGTACTACTGTCCTCAAAGGGACAATAGTTTGGGATTGAGTACTGCTCCACAGGCAGCACTGGGGTACGGGCGGCGAGGTGCTCCTCACTGGGGTACGGGCGGCGAGGTGCTCCTCACTGGGGTACGGGCGGCGAGGTGCTCCTTGGCAGGTTTTGCTATTTGTCAGCATTCCTCTGGACAGTGCTTAAGGCAAGATGATGCAGCTGCTGTGGGGTAAGGGTGGAGAAAGTTTAGCTGTGTGGGTGCAAGCTGAGCTGTGCCACTAGTCCTCCAGGCCATAGGATAAGCTATGGCTCATTGTTTTACCAACTACAGGTGTAGTTGTGGACTCAACCATTTGAGTGACCTCAGCACTGGGAAGTGAGTCACACGTTCCCTTGCCTTCCCCTGGACTTAAGGAGTCATACGTGTTTTTGTAGAGCAGTCTGCTCAGCTTAGCAAAGTTGGTGTATGTCCTCTCATGCCTTCTAAACGTTGCCTCTCCTTAGATAGAGGAATACCTGCTTTGTGACTGAGGGGCAGCCATGAGCACTAAAACAGGCTTGGCTGATCCAGAACGATGAGTACAAGCACACTCGTGGGCCGGATATGAGCCACCTAGGGAATGGGTGCCAAGACTGGCACTTCAGGAATTGCAGGCATCAGTTTGCTCTTGCAGACATCATTCATATCCTGTGATCTGCTGGATTTTAGACACTTAATTTTTGTAGACACCTGATTTCCTGTCTCAGCGTGGGGGCTGCTATGGGTGGTGATTAATACTGTGGAACTTTCTAGGGTTTCTCTTGTTGGGGAAGGAGTGTGTGAGGGGTCACCAAATGATGCCATCTCACGCACTCGCCGTGCTCCTTCCAGAAAAAGTTAAAACATTGTGGGGGTGCAGCTTTAACCTTGAAGAAGGAACTGAGAATTAAGTTGAGGTTTTCTGTCTGCACATACTAAATATATTTCTGCTTGCATCACGAGTGCGTTCCAGAAGCACGTGTGATGAGAGGTCACTGTCACCACCGCTGCTTGGCATGATAGTGCGAAAGGATCCTACTCGTTCTGCTGCGTGTGGTTGTTTATTGGTTCTTCAGGTCGTAAAATCTCTCTGATACTTCAGTTGTCGCAGTGTTGACTGAAAAGCCTTGCGTGCTTTGTCCTTCATTGTACAATACGCATTCTTAGTCTGTGAGGCGATTGCTTTTTGTGGTTGGTGGATGTACCATGCGGTGTCCTGTAGATACACTGCAGAACCACAGGATAATCCTGGTTGGAAGGGACCTCCTACATCAGAGTCCAGCCATCCCCACAAATAAAGACTTCAATCCCTGAGAGACTGAAAACCACAAACTAACCCCCTCCCTGCTGCCACTCGAGCAGGGCGTGAAGCACCGTGGCTCCACAGTTCAACACGTCCAGGGATGGGGACTGCACCACCTCCCTGGGAAGGCTGTTCCAGTGCCTCCCCACTCTTTCTGTAAAGAATTTCTTCCTGAGATCCACTCTAAACCTTCCTTGCCTCAACTTGCAGGCCATTTCCACTGGTTCTGTCATCAGTCACTAAGGAGAAGAGGCCAACCCCCACCTCTTTACAGCCTCCTTTCAGGTAGTTGTAGAGGACAGTGAGGTCAGCCCTCTCATGCTTCATATGCTTCAGTTTGAGCAAGTACACACACTCACCTTCCATACATGCGTAAGTAATATACATGAGAGTGCTTCTCCCATGCTTTTCTAGTATTCCTGAAGAGTTTCCTTTTATAGAAGTTGTGCTGTGCTCTCTGAGGCTTGGAACTTTTATCTGCCTTAATAGCTGAAGGCAAACCAGGAAGAACACGGCGTGATCGTCTGCGCTGTCTGCACCATCCCTTTGAAAGCCTTCCCTGACACTCCTGTTTATTGTGGGGATGACTCAAGCTGTTATTCATCTTGGGTGTTACCATCCATGCAAATCCTCTAGGCTACTGGAAGAGAAACCAGACCACTGAAAGCCAAGGTCTTGTGTTTCCTGCTTTTGTGAGTGTTGGCAGAGTGTTTGCTTCTTGGTAGGCGCTCGTGGGGTGTGTAAAACACTCGCTAGGGTTGTGAGGTGTGGGTCACGTTAGCACAGTACTCACAGATTTACCTGCTGCAGCTACACTGATCAGCCCAACCCTTAAGATGCTGTTTTGAGTCAAGTACAAACATGACCAGCCGGATTATCTAAGACACAAAAACTACGTGCAGGTTTTATTCTGTGCAGTTTGGATGCCGCTCCTGATTACAGGTTTCAGTTTTTCCTCTACTTCATAGACTGCTTTAAAGTATAACCTCCTCTCACGGGGTGGTGCGAGTCCTACATCAATAGAACGTACGTGTTTAGGTTCCCTCTGTACCTAAGACAGAGCTGCACTTCCCAAACCCAACTACTTCTGTTTGTCTTAAACAGGTATTTTACAGTATTCACTTTATGATGGTGCCTCTCTCCACAGACTGTAGAGAGCACCCGTTTCAATCACAAACCCAAACAGGTTGTGTAACGGCTGGCTGCGAAGGTTAGGAGGAGTGAATGGTGCGCTCAGATTTGCTTTCACAGCTACGTTTCCCCCTTAGCTGTAAGGGGACGTTAGCAAGAGAGAAGTTAATTGTGCCTGGGTTTGCTTTAGGTGGCTACCTGTACTGCGTGTCTTACCTTGTGGTTTCTGCTCATGCGGAGGTCGCGCGTCACGTTACCACTTCTCTGCTTCTGTAGCCACACTGGTGTGTCAGGATCTCTCTAGCTGTAGACTTACAGCTCTATCAGGGAGCTGGGTTCTGCAGCCTGTGCTCAGGGATCCTGCAGCTCTCTTGGTGCAGTAGTATAAAGATCTGTTGCCTCTGTCTGCACTGATCCTAAGGACAGAGTTAGCCACACCAGTAAGGTACCTTGCTGTACCTTTCTGGGGTCTCTTTTTTTCCCCCCGCAGTGATTGCCCTGGTTATTATTAACATTTCAACCACAAAATAGTGAAATAGTTTTCTGGGGATCCTAACTTTTCAAGGGTTTTCTAACATGTTTTGGTGGTCATATTTTGGTGGTCATACTGTGGCTGTGGGGCTCTGATTTCAGTTGTGCTCGCTCTCTACATCATTTGACCTTCAGCCTTTCCCCTCGCAGCACTGCAGTACCTGTGTTGCAAGCACGTTGTAGGAACACTTAAAGCTTATTGCTCACGGGTCAGTCTTAGAATCTGGGGAGATACGCTCGTAGTTGTTTAGCTCGGTGGGGACAAACCTGATGTGGCTGTCCCCTTAGGTTAAATTCTGCGGCCATATCCCTGTTGCTGCTTCCTGGGGTGGGACGTTGCTCTCTAAATTAGTGGGTTTATAAACTGTTGTGGTGAAACCAAACTGGTGAGATGGGGAGAATGAAGCTTTGATTTGTTCGGGTTATTTTTGGCACCGCTTGTTTATCTGAGCCGTAGTTCTGAGTAGCTGTTGTGAGCTGTTGCTCTTTCTACCCTTACTGCTGTGTTGGAGCTGTTCTGTAGTTTAACTTTACTATGGAAGACAGAATTAACTGCTGTTAGGAAGTGAAGTAGGTGCCAAACACACATGCTAAGTGGAGGTGTTTTTCCCCAGCTCTAAGCTCAATTTTTAAGCTCTTAAGGGTGTAGTAGTGTCTCAGACTGCCAAATTATATGTCATTGGAAGTGGGCTTTTGGCTCTCTGCTTGCTGCACGTCCTTTTAGGTTACTGCCTGCCTTAATGCATGGTGCTGGCTTTGCAGGCAGAGTAAGAGCTGCTGTGCTGCCTTTCATCCTGAATGAATGTACAGCATTTTGTTACGGCTGTGGCACTAAGGGTATCTTTACAGTAACTTTCTAGTGGTGGAAATCCTTGTTTGGGCTGAGGACCCTCCAGTTTACAACAGCTGACTACAGGCAGGTTTCACCGTTGTCCAGAGAAGTAAGCCCTGTAGGTTTTCCAGAAGCTTTAATTTAGGTTGGGTTTGCTTGCCAGGAGGAGTTAGGTGCAGGGTGGTAATTGCTTGTGCTGCAGCAGAGTGCTGTGCTGATACCATCTGGACCTGTGGGCATGGTGTTCTGAATCTGTGAGCAGAGCCCTTGGGTTTCCCCAGTCAGACTGTATCTGGTCTGCCTGAACTTGGCTTCTGGAAATACACGAGCTGTCACCACCCTGGCCTGCCCGGAAGAGAGCCAGTGCATGGCATGCTCCGTCGATGCCCGTAACTCCTTGCAGCAGCTCAGAGGCACTTGCTGATCTTATCTGGGCAGAAATAAATAGCTGCTGGGTGTTTTTCTGGTCGGTTTGTTTTCTCGGGTTGGTTTTCTTTCCGCTTCAGCACCCCCAGGAGCGTGTGGGACAGTGTGATGTGGTATGTGAGGATGCGGTGTGTGCGGTGACGTTTTTTCACACTCAAATAGTGTAAAATAGCTAAAGCAGTAGACAAGAAGCCTCAGGTTTGGTTCCATTAGAGGGCTGAGGAGGCAGTTACCTCGGTGCATGCTTTGCCCTCTGTCTCAGGTATTTTGCCAGGTTGATATGCGTGTAGTTCATACGTGTTTCCATGAAGGGATGCCTGCAGTGCTGTGGGTCTGTTGGTCATTACTCCACAGCACCATCAGTGTTTCCTTACAGGTGCCCCTTAGTCCATGTAGCTGTGGGTGCTGTACTGACTGGTGAACTTCCTGAAATCTTTAGTGGCCAGGAATGTCTTCAGTTTTTATCACACTGATATTTGCTGTCAGAAAGAGGACAAATAAGAACTTTAAAAAGTGAGTAGGCTCAGAGTTGTGTAATCCTACAGAAGTGTAGAGGCTTGCAGCTGATCTGCCTCTGGCTTCCTTCCACGCAGTGTCAGTTTGGGCAGATCTCATCCGAAAAGCGGAAGAATTAACAATAGGCACTGCTGCTTTCATGTGGGGTCGACTGGTCCCAGGCTCAGAGAACTGTCGTGGCTGGAAAGGGCCTCTAGGTCACCAAGTCCAGCCCTCCCCAAGTAAATGAAATTAATTTTGGGTCCTCCTTGTTTCTGTTACTGCTATTAAAGATTTTTCTTTGCTTTAAGCAGCAACTCAATGGGTAAAATAAATGGAGGTAGGGCAAGCGTTGATGTTAAAGCTCAGTGTGTCTCAACTTATCACTAAAGAAGTGAGAGTGTCTTGAGGTTTTGAGTCTCATGCTTAAATGATGGAAAATGTGCCGCCTCTTGGTGCAGGACAGCTTTTTGTTGTAACTGGAATGGACAGGCTGCTTGTTAAATAGGGAAAATAATTCAGAAATCTGAATTCTCATCTCTGGAATTTGTATTTCTCCAGGAAAACAGTAGATTTCATCTCAAACAGATGATGGGTGCTGGGTCGGTTTTAGTTCAGTGATAAATTCAGATTTCTAACAGGAAAAGCTGTGTTTGCTTTAGACAGCTGTATAAGAGGAACCGGATGGGGAGGAGGTGATAAATTAGAAAAGCTTCAGTGTCAAAGCAGAATTAGAAAAACCTACTTCTCCATCCAGAGTCTCAGACAAGCATGGGACTGTGAAAGAATCACTTACCAACTTGGCATTAATCTCCTGTGAGCAGTATTGAGTGCATTGTGAAACCACGAGCGCTGGAGGTGTTTGTATGATTTCGTTTTGTCAGCCCTCTGGGTCATAAATGCAGTCCAGCTTCTGAATTATACTCCTGATTTACAGGGTACCTGAACTTCTGAAATGCATCCTGTTTGGTTTTGTCGGGGATGCCGGCAGCCCTGAGGTTTAGCTGATAGTAGGATAGCAAAAAAAAGGGAGCTTGTCAGGGATTGCAGCTCTGTCCAGGAACAGAACCCTTGTAATATTCCAGTTGCTGCTGGAAATTACTCTCCTTTGATAAAACTCCTAGAAAATGGAAGAATAACGAACGGCTAGGTGCAATGCTCCAGTGGGATTGTCCAAATCACTGGTCTTAGAGTGAGCATCAGCAGGCTCACTGTAACTTTCGAGGAGCTCTCTGTGTAACTCTGAATACTCCATCTCTGGCAGTGATGCTGGTTAACGTTAACAATGACCATTTCAAACCATTTACGTTTTGAAGATCATCAGGAGCTGATGGAAGGTTCTACAGCCAGGACATGGAAAGGTTGGATGGTAATCAGTTGCTCCTCGCCTCTCCCAAAACAAATGAGGCTACAGTAATGAAACTAGAGGATTTGAAACAGCAAGGGGGGCTCGAAGTTTGTGGCTTTTTAGTTCCCCTTCAGTGCGCCGGTGATTATCTTGCTCAGAGCTGTGGATGTTAAAATTCATCCAGGAAGTCCTGAGGTACAGCTGGTGACGTGACGTGGGACAGTGCTCGGACGAGAGAGAGCCTTGCGTGTCTCTCCTGTTGTTTTCTTCTTCAGGCGTCCAGCCTTGGCCACTGTTGCAGGCAGGACTGTAGCTTAGCTGATGGATTGGGGTCTGACGTAGTACAGCTGTTCACATCTTCTACCTGATCTCAGCAGCTCTTTTTCAACCTTTGGATCACTATGACGGAGGTTACTGTTCTAAGAAACAGAAGGTAGGAGGTTGCCTGCAGTTAAGCACGTCTTCCACACCTAGAGCATCGTCAGTTAGCACTGACACATTAAAAACCATAAACACAGACTGCGTCGGTGCTGGCTCTTCAGGGGTTTGTGTCCTGCTCCTGAGAAAGCCAAAATCTGATACCTCAAGCTGAATGTAAAAGGTATAAAACAGGGGATGATTTTCTTTTGAAGTCGTGGTATATTGAGGTAAATCAGAGGAGGGATAAGAAGTTTGTTGCTTTTTCCTTGCTGTTTGAAACTGCTGCTTAAGGAACCAGTTAGCAGTGGCTGCCGGCCTTGGTTTAGCACAACAGCAGTGGCTTGGGATCAGTTACAGATTCTCTGCTTTTATTTTTATGCTGAGCGTGTGCAGTGTCTGCACTCTGTAGGTGAGGAAACCAGGCTACAAAGAACAGCCTCTTAAGTGTTGATCCTAAAACCCCTCCCTGCACAGGCATACGAGCAAAACTACTGTACTCCTAGGAAGTACTGGATGCTCAGCATTCAGATTCTCAGAAGCTCTGCTCAGGAGTATTAAACCCTTTTGATTTGAGATGCCTGGGCTAGACTTGGGGACAAAGCTGCTCATCTGGATTTGAGTTTTGCCATAAGCTTAGTACTTAAACACAGGGATTGGTTTCAAAGGCAGGAGCAGGGGGAAGGATTGCAGCTCTTCAGGCATGTACCTGTAAAGGCATTGCTCCATCTGCAGCTCTCCAGGATAATCCTGTTGCAGAACCAGAAAAGGTGGGGATAATCTCATCCATTCCTGAATAGCTAGTAGCTTGGCTTTTTGTTTCAGCTTGTCGTGGGTGGTACACGTTCCCTCCCCTCCCGAGTCTGTCAGCAGAGACATCTCAAGTAAGGGTCAGATTCTCTTTCTTTGCTTGTTTGCTTTGGGTTTTGTTTGGTTGTTGCCCCTTGCCTGCCCTGTGGAAAGTATTAGGTATATTTAATAATAAAAACTATATAGCTGCTTCAGTTCCAATCCCTCAGGCTGTTAAACGGTCAGAAAACTGCTGCCCTGTGTTGAACCAGACGCTTATGAAAACCAGAAGCTACCTGCCCTGTGGAGTTCAGTGCAAGGCAGAAAGAACTACTACTTCATGCTTCCTCTGAGTTAAAGCACCAAGGAAAGCCTGGTTCCAAGTGGAGCACCCACACATACAGCTTTGCTGCTTCTGCTTCTGAGTTGGTAGTGCTGCTGATGTTTTTTCTGCAGTTTCATAATCCCAGAAAGAGTAGCTTCTCTGTCCCAGGGTGAGGCTCTGGGCTGCTCGCTGCTGTCATGCAGAGGTGTTGCCGAACAAGTTGACACTGAGCCAAGTAACAGCTTTGCCAAGCTAGAGGAGAGTAGTAAGTTAGAAACATAGCCCAGCAGTGGTACTGAGGTTCTTTGGAGGGACTCTGATATCAAACAGGCTCTTTAGAGGTAGTTGCACTGAGACATGGGAGACGTCTATCTGGCTCTTGAGCTTTGGATGTCTCGGTGACATTGGATGTGTCAGTGGTATGTGGAACACATGCAGAAGCTCTGCTTATGCTGAGGGGTTCCTGCATTTTTCTCAAGCTGCATGTGAGGCAGAGCTGTTGAGGATTCACAGCTCGGCTAGCATAACTACTTTCAGATAATCTGCGGGCGTTGGTATTAATGCTGTCTTTGTAGCTTGGATTCCTACTGTTTGCATTTTCATTTCCGAGGTTGTGTAGATAAAGATTTAACGTGTTTACCTTTGGAAGTCAGTTTGCATCGGTCTCTTGGAGTCCTTCACTTTGCTAGCAGTACTAAGCAACGTACAGTTGATTTAGAACAATGAAGCAAAAGCTTCACCAAGGGAAGGAAGCTCAGTCTGATATAACATCGTACTCTGACAGCTCAGTCTGTGTTTTCTCCAGCACTGATTTGTGCTTCCACGTTCTGCCCTGAAGTGAAAACACCTCAGTGCTCTGGCTGTGTGGCAACTGACTGCTCTAACTCCAAAGTGCAAATTCATTTAACCTGAGTTCTTATCCTCAGCTCCATTGTTCCAGGGGAAGAAAACCCAAGACTGACTTTCACCTTTTTAAGTGTTTATTTGTTTTTACACTGATGTTAATGTCAAGGAAAACACACACACAGAGCTCTGGTAGCTGGGAAACACACAGCAGGGCCTTCCAGAGGACTCTCATCGCTACGTTCCTCTTTGTAACAGTCTCACACAGCTTTCTCCTTTTAAATGGCCTTTGCTTTCCAAAGGGTCTTCATTAGTTCTGCAAGCACACAGCCCCCCAGCCACCCATCTGTGTTTTTCATGAAGTTTGCAAGGAAATAGCATTTGACATTTTAAATGCTTGTGTTAAAAGTATTTCTAGGACACACAGACTGAGAGGAAGTTTTGCTCTAAAAATTACTGTGTCCTGAATTTTTACGGGACCCCAAATAGCTTCCTAGTTTACGGGGCACCAAATAGCTTCCTAGAAGGAACACCCGAGTTGTTGCTCTTGCTCGTTTTTCACTAGCAAGGGTCATGTTTTTCCAAGAAGCCATGCCTTTGAGACGGAGTTACCTTATTTAGAGGATGTTCTTTCGCTCACCAGTTGCGTTATTCAAGTGGCACTGTACCTGAAGCACTAACTTCAGTCATCAGAGCTTACTTTATAATTACGCAGACATGTGAGACAGAGGCGAGAAGAAAAACCAGTTTGTCGGAGTTGTTTCCAGGTGCCCTAAACTGCCCGAAGATTTAATTGCTTTATGGGGGCCCTGCCTGTGCAGAGAGAATGTATGCTTTACCAGATAAACCCGAGATAAGCAGAGTTCTTGTAAGCCATTGATCGAGGCCTCGTACGAGTGTAGTGGGCCCCTGAGAAGGGAAGGTGCAAGGAAAAAGACGGGAGGGAGGTGTAAGGGAGAGAAGAGGAACCTTTGGAGCACTACAGTATCTGAAGTGATAGGATGGATGTGTGCTGTTTCCCTCGGTAACTGGACCCTGCGGTGTTCCCCAGAAAGCTTCACCCCTGTCCTCAGTAACTTGGAAGCAGATGTTGTTGTTAAAAACACATTGCTTTACCTTCAGGAACAAGCCCGTCTTTATCATACGTGCGGCACTTGACATGCAGCCTCTGGGCTGTGGTTAACCTAATCTGAAAACAAAGGCTTGTTTCTAGCAACCGACCTGTCAGATGCTTACAGCACTCGCACAACCTCGTCACGGGCTTCTCTGCTGCGAGGGGAGCGGAGCGTCTGCCTGGCAAGACGTGTTTCCACAGCCGAGGAGATGCGTAGGCTGCAATGCCAAGGTAGTCCGGCGGCCTTTTGGCGCAGCGTGTGTCGCGGTCTGTGACGCAGTTTAGATGGTGGAGTCACTGTCCAGTATCTTCATCTTTATGGTCTGGAGGCTGTGCTGGATGAAGTTGTCCGAAACCGGCCTTTCTGAGGATCTGACATCCCGTGGCCTAGCGGACCGGCTCTTTTTGATGGAGTTTTGAATCGTGTCTGACGTGAAGTAATAGACTATGGGGTCAAAGCAGCAGTTGGAAACGGCGATGCACAGAGTGACAGGGTACATAGTCCTGACCGCCCTTGCCACGGAACAGTTAATCCAGGTCTGTGTTCTCATAAGGGAGTAAAGTATCAAGGTGACGTTATAGGGCACGAAGCAGAAGCAGAATATCACCAGGTGGACAAAAATCATCTTGAGTACCTTTTTCTTGCTTAATTTATTCCGGCTTAATGTGAGCGGCTTGTTCAACGTCCGCAGGACCATTGTAGAGCAGGTCACGTTCAAGACGAGCGGAATAAAAAACCCCACTATCTCAATGAAGATAACAATCCGGGAGAGGTAGGTTTTCCACGTGTCCTCCGAGAAGTTTTCGAAGCACGTTCTCTGCTCGGTGTTGTTGCGGCGGTTTGTAGACTGGAAGAAGCTGGCGGGGGTGCTGCCCGTCAGCACGGTGACCCATACCGCGGCACAGACAATCCGTGCGTTCCGCTTGGTTCGGAGAGTCTTTGAGCGGAAGGGGTGAACTATAGCCAGGAAGCGATCTACGCTTATGCAAGTCAGAAATAAGATGCTCCCGTACATGTTTGTGTAAAAGAGGGTGACAGAAACCCTGCAGAGGATGTCTCCGAACGGCCAGTTTCTCGCTATGAAGTAGTAAATCCTGAAGGGTAACGTGAACACGAACAGCAGGTCCGATATTGCTAGGTTGAGCATGTAAGTTGTAGTCTCATTTCGCACTTTCAACGTACAAGTGAAAATGTAGATAGCGACGCAGTTAGCTACGAGGCCGAGAACAAACACCATGCTGAAGATACAGCCGTACAAGGTGTATTTGAAGGAGTCCTCGGTGGAGCAGTTGGAGCTTACCATTATAACGGTATGTTTAAAATCCCTGCGGTCTGGAGGCTTCTCTGGAATTTGGATTCCAACTTTGTTTGGAAAATGCCAGAAGAACTCGCGGATGTGTTTGAATCGAGTGCTTCGGGAAGTTTGCCGCACCATAAAGCCTCAGAGAAGCAGCTCGAGCTGTGCCGCCGGGGAGCGCATGTCGGGGTAGTCAGCAGAGGGTCACTCTTCCCTTCCGAGTGCTATTTGCAGTCACCTAGCCAGCCTGTGAAGGTCTGCAGACGGGATCATTTGTGGCAGATGAGGTTGTCCCAAGGCTTGCTTAGTTCCATCTTCCCCTCTGATTCAGGGAAGCTGCTGCAGAACTTTCTGACTTAATCCTGGCTGTGGATCGTGACGGTGAGGTCTTGCCCATCCGAGCTAACTGGGAGCATGCACTTGAGAAAATGATTTCCCAGTTGTCGATGTGGAGTGCCGGCACTTGCGTTTCTCCCCCAGTCTTCTCTCAGCAAAACGAGCTCTGTGGCTCCTCCGTGCTTGCCCCACAGGGTGGGAAGCAGCTGCTTGCAAGGGCAGGAACAGGATTCCAGAGCGTGTTTGTTCCTGCCAGCCCGGCTCCTTCTGGAGAGGCGAGCGGGGAGCTCTAGCAATTTGTAGCGTGACATCACAGGAAGAAGAGGTCGGGCTCCCTGGAGAAGGGTTTCGATTCAGTTTGTTTGCCTTCCCCTAATCTGATAATGTGTCTGCCGGTGCAAATGGTCACCAGCAAGTGCTGCAGCTGCAGCCGCCTGTTAACTCTTGCTGCGCTCCTTGAAAGGTCTTTTGTCAACGCTGCTGCCGTCCAAAAGCTTAGTCGCAGAATCCTTTGCTTCTCGAGGTGACTCTTCAGTGTCAGAGCAACCCCTGCACTTTGAAATGTCTGCTTTTCTTTGGAGACAGTAACGATGGTGGGATTTTGTGCGAGACGGAACGAACGCTACCTTGGTTGGGTAGATATCGTTGTTCCTAACCAACACGTTAACCACCAGGAGTGCCTCTGTCTTGGCTCCCTTGACACCAGCACAACCCTCAGGAAGTCCAGGGGAACGCTGATAGATGATGAGATAATTTCACCCAATTCAGCTCCTCTCTTCCAATAATTATGACTCTGTGGGTTGCTTTTGGCTATTCCCAGAACCGTGATGTGTTGCAGTGGGAGGAGCACTATTTGAAGTGTTTCACAAGCTCTATTTTAATCAGGAAAAAGACCCCTTTTTTATGAAAACGGTTGAAATTACTTTTGAATCAGACATTTTTTTCTTCAATAATTAAGAATGAATATCAAAATAAATCCCATGCCACGCTATTGCTTCTGGTGGCTTGAAAGAGACCAGTTATTACACACGCTCAAAATATTCCCATTCATCACTGATTAATGAAGCAAAACCACCTTGTAACTAATTAAAGAGTTAAGTAAACACAGAAAAAGCAGCTCGTGTTGCCTGTGGGGTCATCAGTGAGAGAAATCCAGTTTGGACAGCGTAGCTATTTAACAACAGCCTGCATAGACTCACTTCTGGCGTCAAAGGCCATCTAAGTCTTGGAATAACAGATCTCTTCGTATCTGGCTGGGTGGCAGGGTTCTTTTGGAGTGGATTTTAATCGCTTGTATCCAGGCAAGGCTGAGGGCAAAACCCTTCTAGCCTGCTGCGAAGGAGAGTCTGCAGTAGCTCTTCACAGGGTTTTGGCTTCGTGCGGGGCATGTCAGACTGATTCATAACCATCCAGAAATGGGTCTTGCTTCCTTTCCTTGATTTTCTCCATCCATGTCTTCTGTCACACCTCTTCACCTTGGTTTTGAGGTGAAATCAAGCACCTTCACTGCAGTCGGCTATAACCAAAACATTTTTGGCTAATCTTGAGAGACGTACTGAGCTCATAAGCGCAGTGCATTTCCCACTTCTGTGTCAGCAAGGAGTGCAGATGTGAGCTTGGCAGAGCCTCTTCTGCGTGTCCTGCTGAACTTGTACCTCAGCACAGAGCTGCCTTCCTTGGCTCTTCGTGTTAAAGCAGCACGTGCTTCCATAGTGTTTATTTTCCTGCAGAAGTCCTTGAGTTCCACATCAGGCTGTGGGAGCTCTGAGCTTAGTTTTCCTGCTCCAGCTTTGTTTGCACAGGAAAACTGTGTGGGGCAGGCTCAGTCACTGCAGTGGGAATCCCACTGCAGGAGTTTGCTGTCAGATGGGTTTGGATTTGACCTCGAGCAGTAACTCGCATGCAGAGAGAAATGACTGTGTGTCTCTCAACCATTCTAGTTCTTGCTTTCCTGTTTGGATGACAGTGTGGGTGCACAGGGATGTCTGACCAGAGGCTCTGCTCATCTTGCTGTGCTGAATGGGGCTTCAAGAAACGGTGATGCAGGTGGTGGAGGAACCAGCAAGCAGAGGTCTGCTGCTGGGCTTTGTATGAACAAATCAAGGAGGACTGATTGAGGACCCTAAGGGTGGGAATGACCTCGGTGACAGCGATCGTGACACAGTGCAGCTTTGTATTCTGCAAGGTAGAGGTAGGATTATAACCCAGGGCTTTCACGGGGCTGACTTTCCTCCCTGTGAAGATCTGCTTGCAGGAATCCCCTTCTGGAGGGCAAAGGAGCTCAAGAAAGTTGGTCAGTTTTTAAATACTGCTTCTCCCGAGCCAGAGAAAAGTGTGTGTCATCACATAAAAAAAGGGTGGATGTGCTGGGAGACCTACATGGATGAGCATGGAGCTCCCCTACATGGACAAGCAAGGACCTTCTACAGGAAATACTTGGCAAGGATGAATTTACAGCTTGTGGAAGATGGGACTTGTCGTGTGGGAGAACTATAGGGAGGCTGCTAGGCTGTGGAGGAAGGCTGAAAGAGAGGCCAAAGCTGTTTTAGAGTTAAAACTGGCGAAGGAAGCTAAAAAGAATGAGAAGGACTTCTACAAATAACGTTGGTAGTAAAAGGAAGAAGAGGGGAAGTGTGGGCTCACTGCTGAATGAGGTGGCAGCCCTGATAACTGAGGATGTGGAGAAGGCAGAATTGCTGGATAAGTTATCCATTAACTTAACTTGCTTTGGTCTTTATTGTTAAGACCAGCCCTTGTGAACCGCAGGCCCTGGCGGTAGGAGAGAGAGCCTGGAAGAGGGAAGACTCTTCTCTAGTCAGTGAAGACTGGGTTGGTGATCAGTTACACAAATTGAACGTACACGAGTCCATGGGTGCTGACAAGGTGCATCCAGAGTGCTGAGAGAAGGGGCTGGTGTCATTGTTCCACCATGCATCCAGAGTGCTGAGAGAAGGGGCTGGTGTCATTGTTCCACCATGCATCCAGAGTGCTGAGAGAAGGGGCTGGTGTCGTTGCTCTACTAGTTGCTCTACTACTTGCTATTGTTTTAGGAAGACCATGGCAAACAGGAGAGGTACTTGAGGACTAGAGAAAAGCAGGTGTCACTCCAGTCTTCAGAAAGGCCAAGAAGAAAGATCCAGGCAACTACACACCAGTCAATCTCCCCTCCAGCCATGGAAAAATAATGGAGCAGCTCATCCTGGAGGTCATCTCTAAGCACATGGAGGAGAAAAAGTCACCAGGAGTAGCTGGCATGGATTTACCAAGGGGCAATAATGCTTGGCTCACCTGATAGCCTTCTGTGGTGTTGAGACTGAGTGGGTGGGTGCAGGGAGGCCAGTGAATGTAGCCTTAGTCAGGCTTTTGGTGCTGTCTCCTACAACAACCTCGTGAGCAAGCTTAGGAAGTGTGGGATGGAAGAACAGACTGAGATGGGGTAAGAACTGGCTACGTAATCGATCCCGGGGGGTGGTGATCACTGGTACAGAGTCTAGCTGGAGAGCTGTAACTAGTGGTGTCCCCAGGGATCGGTGCTGGGTTCAGTCCTGTTGGATGTCTCTGGCAGTGACCTCAGTGGTGGGACAGAGTGTCTTCTCAGCCAGTTTGTTGAGAATGCTGAACTGGGAGGTCTGGCTGATTAACCTGAAGGCTGTGTGGCCGTTTGGGAAGATCTGGGCAGACTGGAGAGCAAAGAGAAACCTAGTGAAGTTCAACAAGAACAAGTGCAGAGTCCTTCACCGGGGAGAGGAATGAGATGCACCAGTACGATCTGCTGGAGAGCACGTCTGTGGGGAGGGAACTGGGAGTCCTGATGGACAAGAAGTTCTCCAGGTGCTCGTGTGGCCGAGAAGGTTGATGCAGCCCTAGGGTGCATTAAGAAGACCATGTCCAGAAGATGAAGGGAGGTTCTCCACCCCCTCTGTTCTGCCCCAGTGAGGCCACACTTGGAGTATTGCATTCAGTTCTGGGCTCCCCCTTTCTATAGAGACAGCTTTGCTTGAGAGGGGGCCACAAGGGATGATTAGGGAACTGGAACACCAACCTCATGAGGAAAGACTGAGAGGCCTGGGGTTCTTCAGTCTGGAAAGNAGGAGTTTGCTGTCAGATGGGTTTGGATTTGACCTCGAGCAGTAACTCGCATGCAGAGAGAAATGACTGTGTGTCTCTCAACCATTCTAGTTCTTGCTTTCCTGTTTGGATGACAGTGTGGGTGCACAGGGATGTCTGACCAGAGGCTCTGCTCATCTTGCTGTGCTGAATGGGGCTTCAAGAAACGGTGATGCAGGTGGTGGAGGAACCAGCAAGCAGAGGTCTGCTGCTGGGCTTTGTATGAACAAATCAAGGAGGACTGATTGAGGACCCTAAGGGTGGGAATGACCTCGGTGACAGCGATCGTGACACAGTGCAGCTTTGTATTCTGCAAGGTAGAGGTAGGATTATAACCCAGGGCTTTCACGGGGCTGACTTTCCTCCCTGTGAAGATCTGCTTGCAGGAATCCCCTTCTGGAGGGCAAAGGAGCTCAAGAAAGTTGGTCAGTTTTTAAATACTGCTTCTCCCGAGCCAGAGAAAAGTGTGTGTCATCACATAAAAAAAGGGTGGATGTGCTGGGAGACCTACATGGATGAGCATGGAGCTCCCCTACATGGACAAGCAAGGACCTTCTACAGGAAATACTTGGCAAGGATGAATTTACAGCTTGTGGAAGATGGGACTTGTCGTGTGGGAGAACTATAGGGAGGCTGCTAGGCTGTGGAGGAAGGCTGAAAGAGAGGCCAAAGCTGTTTTAGAGTTAAAACTGGCGAAGGAAGCTAAAAAGAATGAGAAGGACTTCTACAAATAACGTTGGTAGTAAAAGGAAGAAGAGGGGAAGTGTGGGCTCACTGCTGAATGAGGTGGCAGCCCTGATAACTGAGGATGTGGAGAAGGCAGAATTGCTGGATAAGTTATCCATTAACTTAACTTGCTTTGGTCTTTATTGTTAAGACCAGCCCTTGTGAACCGCAGGCCCTGGCGGTAGGAGAGAGAGCCTGGAAGAGGGAAGACTCTTCTCTAGTCAGTGAAGACTGGGTTGGTGATCAGTTACACAAATTGAACGTACACGAGTCCATGGGTGCTGACAAGGTGCATCCAGAGTGCTGAGAGAAGGGGCTGGTGTCATTGCTCCACCACACATCCAGAGTGCTGAGAGAAGGGGCTGGTGTCATTGTTCCACCATGCATCCAGAGTGCTGAGAGAAGGGGCTGGTGTCGTTGCTCTACTAGTTGCTCTACTACTTGCTATTGTTTTAGGAAGACCATGGCAAACAGGAGAGGTACTTGAGGACTAGAGAAAAGCAGGTGTCACTCCAGTCTTCAGAAAGGCCAAGAAGAAAGATCCAGGCAACTACACACCAGTCAATCTCCCCTCCAGCCATGGAAAAATAATGGAGCAGCTCATCCTGGAGGTCATCTCTAAGCACATGGAGGAGAAAAAGTCACCAGGAGTAGCTGGCATGGATTTACCAAGGGGCAATAATGCTTGGCTCACCTGATAGCCTTCTGTGGTGTTGAGACTGAGTGGGTGGGTGCAGGGAGGCCAGTGAATGTAGCCTTAGTCAGGCTTTTGGTGCTGTCTCCTACAACAACCTCGTGAGCAAGCTTAGGAAGTGTGGGATGGAAGAACAGACTGAGATGGGGTAAGAACTGGCTACGTAATCGATCCCGGGGGGTGGTGATCACTGGTACAGAGTCTAGCTGGAGAGCTGTAACTAGTGGTGTCCCCAGGGATCGGTGCTGGGTTCAGTCCTGTTGGATGTCTCTGGCAGTGACCTCAGTGGTGGGACAGAGTGTCTTCTCAGCCAGTTTGTTGAGAATGCTGAACTGGGAGGTCTGGCTGATTAACCTGAAGGCTGTGTGGCCGTTTGGGAAGATCTGGGCAGACTGGAGAGCAAAGAGAAACCTAGTGAAGTTCAACAAGAACAAGTGCAGAGTCCTTCACCGGGGAGAGGAATGAGATGCACCAGTACGATCTGCTGGAGAGCACGTCTGTGGGGAGGGAACTGGGAGTCCTGATGGACAAGAAGTTCTCCAGGTGCTCGTGTGGCCGAGAAGGTTGATGCAGCCCTAGGGTGCATTAAGAAGACCATGTCCAGAAGATGAAGGGAGGTTCTCCACCCCCTCTGTTCTGCCCCAGTGAGGCCACACTTGGAGTATTGCATTCAGTTCTGGGCTCCCCCTTTCTATAGAGACAGCTTTGCTTGAGAGGGGGCCACAAGGGATGATTAGGGAACTGGAACACCAACCTCATGAGGAAAGACTGAGAGGCCTGGGGTTCTTCAGTCTGGAAAGAAGATTATGAGGGGATTTAATCACTGTCTACTAGTCCACAAGGGCTGGGTGTCAAGAGGAAAGACAATCTCTTTTCACTTGTGCGCCGTGATCGGACAAGGGGCAGTGGATACTGGCTGGAGCACAAGAAGCTCCACCTCAACACGAGGAAGAACTTCTTTACTCTTAAGAGTTAGAGAGCGCCGGAGCAGGCTCCCTCGGGAGGTTGTGGAATCTCCCTTCTCTGGAGACTTTCCAGACCCATCTGGATGCAGTCCTGTGTTACCTGCCCTAGGTTCTATGGTCCTGCTTGAGCAGGGAGGTTGGATTCAATGACCTCAGGAGGTCCCTTCCAGTTCCTAATGATGTGTGTGTGGAGATGCATCCTCAGCAGTCAGCTCTTCTGCCAGAGCACCTCCCTTGCTGTGGCTTGTTGCTTGCATTACCAGTGCCCGTACTCGGAGCTGTGTTTTAGGGCCTTGGATGCGTGCCTTTGTTGTCTTTGGGACTTGCTTTTGTCTCTGCACATTTTGTTGGTGGATGGGATGTGCCCCTTACATTAACTGAAGTGCTAGTTGTGTGGTTCCAGAAATGGTGTTGGGCTGCAGGGTTTCTCCACCTGCGGAGGATGTGAGACCTGAAGAACACGTGGTGATGTGTCGAGTGTCTGTCAGTCGGTAAAAGACTGGGCAGGCAGTCTGACTTCAGTGATTTTTAGTATGAAAATGTGAATGGCAAAGGTGAGCTGCATGCCCCTTTTCCTAAATTAGATGTGCTTAATTATCAGGCACTCTTAATTTGCATGAGCTTCTCTGGCCTGAAGAACTTGTGTTAGCAGCACTGTGAGCCCCAGGAGTTGGTAGCAGCCTCCCTTCTGGCCAGGCTTAAGCACGAGCAGAGAGGAATCTTCATCTCGTGTTTTCCTTCTCTTACATCACCTTTCAGGGTGCTGGACTCTGTGCTGCCAGGCTTGGAAGAGCATTCAGTAAGCCTCAGTGGTTTCAGAGATAAAGTTTGTTAGTTACTCTGAAGGAAAAGCTGACATTGTAATGACCTTGTTTGTGCTCCTTTACCGCAGTCACATTTTCCTTTGGGATGAGGAGGTGGAGCAGGCAGGAGGAAGCAGCTGCAGGGAGGATCCCATATGCTGAGGGCTTTGTTTTTTCTCTCCAAAGGAAATGTTGCTGCCACTGCAGGCAGATGCAAATGAAAGTCTGTCTGCTTTTCTGCATCAGAGACAGGAGCGAGTTGGGACACGCTTGTTGCTGGTGCTGCACGAACACAGCCTGCGTTTCCATCAGCAGGCTTTGTGAAGAGGCAGCGAAGGGAGAGCGAGCGTGCCTTCCTTAAAGCCAAGAGCCGAGGAGACCCGTGAAATTCTCACACTTCAACAGTCAGTAGATTTTGTAAACTCCTGCAGTTGCTTACCACTTCACTTAGCTTGTGTGAGTTCAGATACCTGAGCTGAGGTGCATAGGACTCTGCAGCCTCGAGTGATCTTGGTTTTGCGTGGTAAATGTATGTTAGCATTGAACGGGGAGGCAGAAGGACAGGTCCTTATAACCCCAGCAGCATTGTAAGCTGTTCTGTGCTAGCAGAACCGCTGTAGGACACTGCCACCAGCCGTTGCTGCTTCCTCTCCCTCTGGGTGCTGCAGTGGTGGGCATTCGCTCTCGTTTAGGACGCGGGGGCAGGATCGCTTACATTCAGAAGTCCTAGCTGAGTGGTAAAGAAGTATTTCACTAGAATAAAGCCAGCCTGGGAAGGCTTTCCGAGCCTTGGCCATTGTGTTGGCCTATGCTGCGTGTTCTTGTGTTACCTCAGAAGTGCTGCTGCAGCAGTCGTAGTCAAAGATGAATTTTGAGCTACCACATTCAGTCTGGCATTGTCGCTGCTATTATAAACTCCTACTTCAGAGGAAAAAGGATGGTATTAATAGCATTGGCCTTGGAAGGACCGTCAGAATGTACTGCGGCGTGTCACCGCTACAGGAGTGCTGTCAGATGCAAACAGTGCTGTGTGTGACTGCGTTGCTCGACAGCTGACGGTGCTGCTGGTAGAGGCACAGCTCTCTGGGTGCGGGTGCTTGTTCTCGCTTTGGTTGAGTAAGCTTATGCCAAAGAGCTTGTGCTGTCTGCTGCAGTGGCACGGCAGGACGGGATTTGCTTTGCCCTAAGTGCTGTTTAGCCGATAGTTTCTGTGGGTTTCAGCGGGTTTTGTCTGTTTACTGGCATTTCTCTCTGAGCATTGTCTGAACAGGAAGGAATTTGTTATGGTTGAGACACAGAGCTGTGAGCCAGGAAGTCTGTTCCTGGCTGTGCCGCGCGTTCTCCGGTCTAATCCTGCAGAGTTTTCTGTGTCTTTGTGCTTTGCCCTCCGCTGCAGAAGAGCTTGCTTGCTTCCTCACTGAGACGCAAGGCCCTCTTGTGTAGGTAGCGCTGTTTGAAGACCTTGGGTGGAGAACCCTTTATTAAGAGTGGTGTAATTACAGCAGCTAGTCAACGTGATAACTGTGTAGGAATTTTCACAGGTACTTTTACATTAGGTCCTCTTGCTTGGCAGGAGTCTATGTTTACAAGAGCATGTAACGATAGTTTAAAGCTAGAACAGGGTAGATGTAGGCTGGGTATTAGGAAAAAGCTATTTAGGTATGAGGTTGGTGGATCACTTAAACAGGCTGCCTAGTGAGGCGGTGGAGGCTCTGCTGGTGGAGACATTCAGTCTAAAGCTTGATGGCGCTCTAAGCGATCTGTTCTAGTTAGAGGTGTCCCTGCTTGGACTAGATGACCTTTGGAGGTCCCTTCCAGCCGCATACATTCTATGATTAAACACTGTGAGTCTATAGGGAAGTAGGTCTAGAGAAAGTAAGGCTGGGAACTTTGAAATCTCCGCTGCCTTTCAGTGACTGACAAGCATCTGCTCAGGCAGACTACTTCTGGTAGGTGGCTTCCTTTTTAAAACGCCGTGATGATGTCCATTGATGGACACTCTGTAAAGTACCTAGTGCACAGTCATCCCTCTCTCCCCAAATAGTGTAGTAGGCGAGTTTTTATGTGACTGTGAAAAGACTTGCAGTGAACAGACTATATCTAGCCAGGCTAATCCTGCATGACTGTCATGTAGCCAGGTAAAGACCCCTCTCGCTCAGGAATCTTACTAGCTGCACGTACACACTATGAGTAAACGTTAAAGTTGTCAGTGGAAAGCAGTTGTTTTTATTTAAAGTTTAACCTTCGAGAGCCTGTTCTCCCGATCTCTTCGTTTCACTGGCTTTGTTCAAATGCATAGGTGCGTCTGAGCTGTGTGTCTGTTAGCGAAGTCAGGGTAACCCAGAGAACACACGTGTGTCTTGTCTTAAAAAGAATTACTTCCATTTCCTTCGTATGAAAGACAGCTGCTGCTTTTCCGCTTGCAGAAAGAGGAAACAGTTTTTCTCCTTCTGAATAAATTTAGGTTGCTGGTCTTTTTTTCCCCTGTACTCTTGGGTTTGTGGAGAGGAGGGTTTTTTAAACACAAACATGCACAGCAAAGGTCTTTGATTGCTGCAGCCCCTCTATCTCGAGAACAGTTTTGGCTCTGTGTTCATAAAATCCCTGCCAGGGCTATGGCAGTCATACTCCAGAAATGATGCTTGTAGTGACACTCCAGTTCTGAGATGTTGGCTGTGGATGAGCAGGCAGTTTCTTTGAATGACTTCAGCTGGTCAAGTTGGGTTAATGGCTGGACTGGGGGATCTTGAAAGTCTTTTCCAACCTAAATGAGTCTATGAGTCTGTGGTTCTAATTGGCTAAGTGCCCTTGTGGCTGTTTCCTATCATATCCTATATGTAACTGGTATTATAAAGAGGACTACAGACAGCATGGTTCACTTAAGAAATACGAAGTAAAAGCTGATACAGGCAGAAAGGACAAGCACCACCTGTAGGTTCCCTCTTACTTGCTTACAAATGAAGTGTGTTGTGTTGCTTTCCTTGCTTGAACGGTTCAGTGGACCTTTGGATCCCAAGTGCTGCTGTAGAGACTGTCCTCAGTGGTCACGGTATTCCTTAGAGTAACGCAATCCATCAGAATACTTACAAGCTGCTTTGAGGCTTTCTGAACGCTCTGAGTTACAGGGGACCTTCTTAAGAGAATGAGGGAAAAAGAGAAGCTTCATAAACACTACTCATTTGGCATTATTTTGGTTTTGGAGGAGGGTTCTGGGAAGAGCTTCTCGTGCTCAGTGATGGGGAAAAGCGCAGCACTGCGTCCTGGAGCTGTCACACAGGTTCAGAAGGCATTTTTAGACTACTTCATTTCAGAAAATATTAGACATACCCTCTGCTCGTGTTTTAGAGCTTATCCTTGGTGTTAGTGGGTTTGTTAACCACTACACTAGAGGCAGACATTGAAAAGGTGGGGTTCATTGGTTTTTTGAAGCACCACTCAAGTTTGAAAGCAATCTTAGTGATAACACTGGTAGAGATGTGCAGAGCCCAGCGGTAAAAGAGGCTTGGCTTACTGCTAATCCCCATGGCTGGGCTTACCTGGGGTGGTGTGTGATATGCAGATCAGTTGTTTGCATTGGGAATAACACTCGAGCAGTTACAGCAGTGTTTTGGGGTGCAAGGGGTGACTGAGAAGTACTTGGATGAGTGCTCCTAAGTTGCCTTTTTTGTGAGCTCAGGAAAAGTCCCAGCAGCAGATTTTGCTTACGTTCTCAAAAGTTTTGATATGCAAAGTAAGGTTTTCCTTTGAGGATGCAATTATAAAGATATCCAGAGGGAGAAAGCAATAATTGCATAAAATGTTGTCAACAAGCCCTTTGGCTATCTGATACCTTGAAGTGGTGGCCCCCACTTCCATCTGACGTGCAGCAGGAGCGGGTAAGAAATGCCACACTTAACTACCACTCCCTGCACTCTCACCTTTAGATAGGAGTTGAAGTGCTGGAGTACCCAGTGTAAGAAAGACATGGGATTACTGGAGCGAGTCCAGAGGGACGTAAAGATGGTGACAGGGCTGGATCACCTGCCCTATAAAGACAGTTTGAGTGAGTTGGGGTTGTTCCTTGCAGCAGGGCTGTGGGAAAAGCTGGAGAGGGATGTTCTACAGGGGACTTTAGTCACCGAGGGATAGTGGCTAAGAGAGGGTAGATTTAGATTAGACCTGAGGAAGAAATTCCACACTATGAGGGTGCCGAGGCACTGGAACAGGTTGCCCAAAGGGACTGTGGATACCCCTTCCTGGGAAGTGTTCAAGGCCAGGTTGGCTGGGGCTGTAGGGAACCTGATCTAGTGAGAGGTGTGCCCCCCATGGTGGGGGGTGTGGAACTAGATGATGTTTAAGGTCCCTTCCAACCTGAACCATGCTATGAAATTCTCTCAGTTAAGAATGGGGGGGGGTGTGTATTTGTGCTAAAGGCTGCTGATTTAAGCCTTTGACCCTTTATATTGCCTCACTTGGAAAGGACAGATGAAAGGAGAAATGACTCTGCACAGAGAACAGTGTCACCATATCCATTCCATCTCTGGAATAGTAAACGAGGTCACTTGGCAAGATAGGAACCTCAAACGATGACCCAAAATAGGTCTGTTGTGTCACAATAGACCGTTGCACAGGCGTGTGTTAGAGGCAGGGACGTGGAGAGTTGGCAGTTTAAAGCAGGTACCCGAGTGTGTCCTGAGGTGATGTTTTATAGATTAATTCAGGCAAACCTCTCTATAGTGCGGTGTACTGTCTGGGGAAGAGGCAGCACGGCACTGTGCATGAGGCGTGTATGTTAGACAGCAGAAGACTGTGAAAGATAGGTCTAGTAAATCTTACCGGAGGCTAGTAGAGGCTAGATAACATGGAATCTTTGGAGATTCATTGATGGATTGAGTGGTTTCAAAGGGGTGGCCCAAAAAGCAAAGTAAAAGGTCATGAAGATGAAAAGTTTGAAAAATGATAATGTTTCAGAGGGGATGAGCGTGGAAAATGGATTAGAAAACAATCTTAGCTCTGTGATATTCAGCAGATAGAAATAGGATGAAAGGACTTTGTAACATCATAAAATCATAGAGTGTGCTGGGTTGAAAGAGCCCTCCAAAGGTCATCTAGTCCAACCCCCCTACAACAAGCAGGGCCATCTCTAACTAGAACAGATTGCTCAGAGCCCCATCCAGCCTGACCCTGAATGTCTCCAGGGATAGGGCCTCCAACACCTGTCTAGGCAGCCTGTTCCAGTGATCCACCCTGCTCAGATTAATCCTGATATTCAGCCTAAATCTACCCTTTTCCAGCCTAAAGTCATTACCCCTCATCCTGTTGGCTTATGCCTTTTGTGAACGTTCTTCACAGCCGCCTTAAAGACCTCTTTAAGGTATTGGAAGGTCATGTAAGGTCCCCCTGGAGTTTTCAGGCTGAACATCACCAACTCTTGCAGCCCGCCTTCAGTGAGGCAGTGAGGCAGGTGCTCCAGCCCTTTGTGGCCGCCTTCTGGAACTGCTTCAACAAATCCATCTGTCTTTGTTGAGGGCTCCACAGCTGGATTCCATGTTCCGGGTGAGGTCTCACCAGCTCAGGGTAGAGGGACAGAATCGCCTCTTTCAATCTGCTGGCCACAGTACTTTTGATGCAGACCAGGATGCAGTTGATCTTCTGGACAGCAATTGCACATTGGTGGCTCATAGCCAGCTTCTTAGCCACCAGGTCTTTAGCCACAGGGCTGCTCTCTCGCATGTCTTCCCCCAGTCTGTATTGATGCCTCTGATTGTCCTGGCCCAGGTGCAGGACCCTGCATTTAGTCTTGATGACCCTTCACAGCAGGTAGGAAGAGAGAGGCTATAACTTGAACAAAATAAGTCTTGAGCTCTCACTTGCAGTCTTCTGAACTTTGAAAACTGTTTATTCAGTCGTTCTAGAAACATGATTGAAATAACCACAGAATGCATGAGGTTGGAAGAGAACTCTGAAAGTCCAGCCCTTAACCTAAGGCTGCCCAGTCCTCGGTGAGGCGCGTGGGTTTGCGTGTCCTTTGCGTGCCTCCAGGAGCGGCGACTCGGTCGCTCCCCTGGCCGGCTGCAGTTCTTCACAGACCTTTTTGGGGTAGCAAATACTTCTCCAGCGTCTGACGTTTTTCTCCACATTATGTGCAGGGAAGAAGTTAAATGGCTTTTGTTAACACTGTGGTGAATCCTGGCGCTGCTCAGCTGCTGCTTTCCAGATCACTGGACTGGGAATACAGAGGTTAATGTGACCTGGCAGAAACCTGCCGTGTTTTCCTTGGAAATTCTTGCTGAAAGCACTTTGCCAGCGCCAGCCATTGCTCTTTCATTAAATAAATATCATGATCTTTCAAACTGAGCAAATACCAGGAATGGTAGGAGGGAGATGGAAGGAGTTCGGTGAATTGGTTTGGAAGCTGTTCCAAACATGGAATGAGCGAAGGGAACTAAACCTGTAGAGAGACATTTGTGATTCATTCGGTTCTAAGGTAATTACTCTTTATTTCACACCTTTGGTTTGTATTTTGGCCCAGCGTGTACTCTCTTGGCACACCTGAGGCAGGCTGTGTCCATGTAAGCACTACTGGTGTTTATCCGCATCGTTCTGGGGAATGAGTTCAGTTTTAATGCCAAGTTACTTGCTGCCATCACATCCAGTGCCTGTGACCTCCTGCAGCTGTGGCTGGCTGGAGGCCTCTGGACTGCGTGCGTGAGGATTTTAACCTCTGCTTGTCAGAGACAGCCCCTTTTTCACGAAGGCCCTTTTTCACGAAGGCCCTTTTTCACGAAGCCCCTGAAATAATCTGCCATTCCCATTCGGTCAGATTGACGTGAATTTATATAGTTTAAAAACAGCCCCAAACTGTGGTCTTAATTCGGGTTCCTTCACAAGAGGAGTGTAAGATGTTAGGGAATAAAGCTCTTTTGTAAGAGCTGTTTGAGCTGGTGAGCTAATTAGTCCAGATAATACTGACAAGAAAATGCTTGTCGGGGGAGAACTGCTGCCAGAAAGCTCAACTTGGCCTTGATTAATGTGAAGAACTATTACTTTCAGAATGTGTAAGTCAGCAAATAACCCCTCTAAATTCTGCCGTGTAAGATCACTGGAGTGATTATTTAGCACAGCATTAGTCTGGTAAACAGCAATTACAAGCACTTCATCCGACCTCTCCCCCACAACTGCTCTTTCCTTCCTCCCAGCCCGTATCCTGAACTTTTCTGCAACGAATTCAACACTTCATGAACTCAGTTATTCTTTACTGGGTTGTTGACTACTGTTAGCCGTTGTGTGGCTTAATATCTAGCAGGCAGAAAAGGAAAGGTCAGAACAGGGGCGAAGGACGTGTTTCTTAGGTGATGCTTTAAACTCTGCTGAGATCTGGGAAGAAACGGAGTGGGGCTCTCAAATGTGAGAGTGTATGCTGGAAAAGCCAAGGCTGTGTCTCAGCAGCGGAGCTGCTCCAGAGATCTGAGGGTTGGTTGGAAGGATGTTTTTTCACAGGTTACCCATTTGTACTTGAATCTGTGTTGATAATCTCTTGCTGGCAGAGGCAGAGCCTTTGTCTGGGAGGTTCTTGTTTGTCCCTGACACGAGAGGGGAGGCTGCAACCCATGTCTCACCCTGAGTAAATGTTCTTGCTGTAAGGGATTTATTGCTCTTTGCTGTAAGAGAGTTGAGTCTCTGAAACAAACTGCTCAGCCTCAGAAACATGAAGCTTTGCAGTGCAGTTCTCAGTGAGCCCTCTGTGGTGGAGTCTGCCTTCTTCAGGTACCTGCGGTGGTGGTAAGAGCGAGATCCATGCGGCGCCATGCGGCATTCGCAGCCCTGCACACCTTTTACTCACGTTCTGGGCTTTGTGAAAGCTGCTGAGCTGGGCTCTGTGGTGGTTCCAGTGCTATAGATGGAGAAATTAAACTGCTGCCTACGCAGATCCTTCAGATCTGAGATAGCAGCAGTAGCTTGGACAGTCAGTAACTCTGAGTTTCAGTAGCTATTAATTACATCGCCTTCAAAAGCAAAAGTACTGGTTGATATGGGGGGGAGTAACTGTTAATTGAGCAAGACCACAAAGGTCCCACTTCTGCTTATCAATATTGCCAGAACACCCTGTACTTCAATTCCATGCTCTGTTTGGGGTTTTAGGATTGACTGAAATGGATTGCTGCTCCAAGGAATCCTACTGCCTGTCTGCTGCTTCTGCCACGCTGTGTACATGTCTGTGCTCAGCTGAATGAGGAGACCCGCTGGGTTTAAAACTAGTCCTAACTACCTCAGAATTTCTAGCCATAGCTGTGCTGGCGCTAAAGCAAGGGGCAAAGTCGAAAGGGCAGATGTGGAGCTGCAGGAAGCACCAATGCACTGGAGGTGATTTAATCACTGAAGTGATCTAAGCCAGTTGTGAAACCGTGCTGCCAGGGCTGTGGCACAACCTTCAGCTTTGAGGCTTTCAGATCTTTAATGATTTGGCTCTTGGCAGGTCATTAACGTTGTGTTGGCTCTGGGAGGTCTAGAAGCTGCTGCTTCGCTCAAGAGTTGAGAAGTGTGGTTTGCTACCATGGACTAAGCTGGATGTCAGATGTTAGGGTTACTGGGTTGGTTTTAGGTTGGACTGGATGATCTTTAAGGTCTCTTCCAGCCTCATCAGTGCTGTGAGACTGTTTTTTCCTGTGAATGGCCTGGAAAAGCACTATTTAGGACACATGAAAGAGCCATGTATGCCTGATGTATGCCTTTTCCATATAGGACGATAAAAATGAGCACTAATACAGACATCCAGTGCCTGGTCATGCTTTCCTGTTTGAGGTGAATAGAGGTGATAAAGGCTAACAGCTTTGTAAGGGAGAAATCCAGTCTGGATTCCATAGAAGGTGCTGCAGGTTTGGCCTCTGATGAAGCCCTGTTGGTTCCCAATCCCCTCTTCTTTTTCCAGAGGAAAGGAGGATCTGCTCCATGAGCTTGCCAGGCACAGAGGGGAGGTTGACCGGCCTGTAGTTTCCAGGGTCTTCCTTTTTTCCCTTTTGAAAGATGGGGGTGATGTTTCCCCTTTTCCAATCAGCAGGAACTTCACCAGACTGCCATGATCTCTCAAATATGATAGCTAGTGGCTTGGCAACTTCATTCGCCAGTTCCCTCAGGACCTGTGGGTGGATTTCATCAGGCTCCATGGACTTGTGCACGTTTAGGTTCTTCAGATGGTCTCGAGCCTGATCCTCACTGAAAGGGGCTGGATCACCCGTCATCCTGTCTCCATCTTTGCCTGCTGGGACTTGGGTGGAGTGGCTGGAGCCTTTGCCACTGAAGACTGGGACAAACAAGTCATTAAACACCTCAGTCTTCTCCATATCACCTGTGACCAGGTCTCCTTTTTCCCCTCAGAAAGGTCCTGTGTCATCCCTAGCCTTCCTTTGGTTACTGATGGATGCAGAGAAACCCTTCTTGTTTCCCTTCATCCCTCTGGCCAGGTTTAGTTGTGTCTCTGCTCTTGCTTTTCTGCTCTGCATCCTGGCTGCACAGACAAGTCCTCTGTACTCCTCCCAGTCAGCCTGTCCCTGCTTCCACTGCCTGTAGGCTTCCTTCCTGCTCCCAAGTCAGTCCAGGAGCACCTTGTTAGCCCATGCTGGCCTCCTGGCATTCCTGCTCACCGCCTTCTTTCTTGGAATGCACAGCTCCTGGGCTGGGAGGAGCTGGTCTGTGAATAACCACCAGCTCTCTTGGGCTTCTGCTTGTGTAGGGAGGTTGGACCGTATGATCTCTGGAGGCCCCTTCCAGCCTGGAACCTTCTCCTGATGGATTGTTGCATCCAAGCTGAGGTGCCTTGTGGGAGCCTGTCCTAAGCAGAGATGTGTGTGTAAGAACCTGTCTGCTGTTTTGCTGTCCTGGTGGGCTCGTGCTGGACTGCAACACCAAATGCCTTGGGTTCCCCGAGAGTTCTACTCAGTACAGCTGTAATGAAGGCAGCCTCTAACAGATGCTGAAAGCAGAAACGGGCTGAAAGTGAAGACAGCGGGATAAAATCAGAATAGAATAGAAACCGAAGTGACTTCTTTAAATTTGATCGCTATTTCCATGCATCCTTTGTCTGTCCTCGCGGAGATAACACTGCAACGCACAGCACAGCGTAACGCACGTTCATATCACCAGGTCACTGCAGAGACAATCTCTTCCCTTACCAGAAGCAGTGTGTTGAAGTTTCAAGGCCAGCGTGTGGTTTGGAACGCTCATTCTGTTCTCAGAAGTTTGAGGGAGGCAGGTTTTACTCCTTAAAAGAAATGTAGTCGCTGTGGCTTTGTAGCTTCCTAGGAATGTGACTCCTTTTTAGATCATCCTGCCAGAGCTCACCTTCAGAGCAGAGCTGATGAGGTAGACAGGTAAGTTGTTGTTTTAATCAAACCCCTTCGTTTCTGCCCCCCAGCCTTTCCTAAAACACACGTTCTGGTTCTGGTCGGAGGGATGAAGCAATTTGCAGGTTTCTATAACTGGGGTTGGAAACTGTGAGCTACTTACTTCATCCCTCTGCCCGTACCGTGCGTCTGCGATGCTCTTCCTGCACGGCTCTTGGCGCCTGCCGTGGGTGTTGCCACAGGACTTCACGTTGCATCTCTGTGTGTGCAGTGCACAGCCTTTACGGGCTCTGCGGTTCCAGTGATAGAGCGAAACGTTTTGGAGGGCTTCCCTAAGCCTGGAGTTTTAAAATCCCTCGGAGGGGGAAGGCAGCTCCCAGGTAATCCCAACCTTCTGACACGTGCTTAATCCACAGGAGCTGAACAGCCCCGAGTCTGACGCGGCTGTGTGGGTAAAGCAGGGCTCAGCTGTTTCACTCAAGTCGTGCACAACTGTCGTTCGCAGCAGGACTCAGAGTTAAAATGAACACGATGATGCCCTTTGAAATGCTGAGCTGCTCTGCTGGAGTCGCTGCAAGAGGCAGCACAGCCTGAGTGCAGTGCTGGCAGAGATGCTTTCTGGTTGATTTTAAAACCTACTGACAAAGAGTAAGGTTCTGGTGTGAAGGGTTCTCCAAAAAGACCATTGGAATGGAAAAGAAAGTCATTCACCGATACCTTAGTTTTTATAAAACTTTAGGAAGTAAAACTAGAAGCATGGGAGTTTGTTTTTCCTCAGAAAACCCCAAACCAAACAACAAAGGGCTGTAAACCATTAACCCAGCGTGGTTTCCTCAGAAACACACTTCGGTTTTGCTCTGTTTACAAATGACCAAGGGTGTTGCTGATGACACCAACTGGAAGGAGGGAGTGACACCCCAGAGGGCTGGGCTGCCCTTCAGCAGGACCTGGAGAGGCTGGAGAGTTGGGCAGGGAGGAATGGAATGGAATTCAACAAGGGAAGTGGAGAGTCTGGCATCTGGGCAAGAGCAGCCCCAGGGACCAGTACAGGCTGGGGACTGACCTGCTGGAGAGCAGCACAGGAGAAAGGGACCTGGGGGTCCTGGTGGCCAGCAGGATGACCAGGAGCCAGCAATGTGCTCTTGTGGCCAAGAAGACCAGTGGCATCCTGGGGTGGATTAGAAGAGTAAGTGGTTAGTAGATGGAGAGAGGTTCTCCTGCCCCTCCACAGTGCCCTGCTGAGACTGCATCTGCAATCTTGTGTCCAGGTCTGGGCCCCTCAGTTCAAGGAGGACACAGAGCTGCTTGAGAGAGTCAGCACAGAGCCACAAAGATGAAGGGAGGGGAGCATCTCCCTGATGAGGAAAAGCTGAGGGAGCTGGGTTTCTCTCAGCTTGGAGAAGAGGAGCCTGAGGGGTGACCTCATAAATGTTGATCAGTGTAGAAAGTGTGGGTGTGAGGAGGAAGGAGCCAGGCTCTGCTCAGTGTCACCCAACGACAGGACAAGGGGCAGCAGGCTGGTGGTCAGGTTCCAGGGAGGTTGTAGAGTCTCCTTCTCTGGCCAGATTTAAAATCTGCCTGGACTGTTGCTGTGTGACTGGATCTAGGGTGTTCTGCTCTGGCAGGGGGTAGGGGATGGGATGGGATGATCTTCCCCGGTCCCTTCCCATCCTTAACATTCTGTGATTGTTTCTCACAGTAACAAATCCAGAGAGCCTGAATGGATGAGCGCTCTGTTACTGAAGGATTCAGTGGTTTTCTTGGGGAAACAGAAGGATATTTGCAATTTAAGGGGCTGAAGGGAAATGTACCTTGCAACATACCTTGTCCTCTGAGTCAGTTTTACTGCGGTGTTGATAGGAGCTCTTCATGGATTGCCTTCTCTTCCCGATTTATTGCTTCAGGGACAGTCACTTTCTTTTCTGCACGTGTCATGGGTTTGAATTCTGTGCCAGTAGGAAGGTAACCAAAAGGTAGGTGGTCAAGGAGCAACTGTGCACAGAGGAAGGAGGCAGCAGAGGCCATGCCTGTTTCTTGGTGTTCGTAATCACGTCTACTCCCTACACTGGGGGAGCACCAGAAAAAGAAAGAGTCTTCTCAAAATGCTGGCCTTGTTTGAGGATTTGTTAAGGTTTCGTTACTGTAGGAAGAGGGTTGGCTTCCTCAGCAGCTTTCTGAAGACCCGAGACCCACGTGTCCGTGTTCTCAGCTGGGCCACCTTGCTTTAAGTCCCTGGCTAGGTGCTGCTTGGCCAGCATGGCTTCTACAAGGCCCTTCTTCTGAGTCTGCTGGTTCCAGAATGGGCTGTGGAAAAGCTGGCAGATGAGAAGAATGGATGCTGAATAACGAATGGGTCCTTCACTGCCTACGTGTGTGGCACAAGGTTTTCCTGTAGGGATGGAAGTCTGGACACGAGCGCTGTTCAAACGTGAAGTGGGGGACCTGGTACGTAGTGTTCGAGTTAATCAGCAAAGGCCACGGGTTGTTTTTTGGTTCGTGACTGTTATTTTACAGCTTGCAGATTCGCAGTGCTCTCCTGTATCACTGGGAAGTCCTCTGAAGAGCGATGCTCGGAGTTTAAAATGCAAAATTTGTGCTCCTTCCTTGAGCACTGGGAGGATCTAACTTGGTTTTGTACTTCAGCACTCAAGTGTTTTTTGTCTCAAACCCATGTTTTCTTTCTTTGAGGCTGCTTACCTTTACGCTCTGCTGGGATGGTTCATGTAATCCAGACAGCCAAGGGGGAGAAAATAAAGCTCAGTTAAATTTTGAATGAGCCTGAAGGAAGCAAGAAGACAACAGGGAGTTGGCAGCAAAAATTCTACGGTGCTGTCACCTGGCTTATTTGTTAGTCAGATAGCCCAGAATGACAGGGTGCCACTGTTTCCAGCCATCCTTGCTGCCATCCCTGAACCTGGCAGCCTGAATTCCAGTAGCTCATTTTTTATACATGAAAAACCAGCAACCAGCAGTGGCCTTTTATACCACCCTGTAACGAGCCATGGTCTAACAGAACCTTGTGTTTACAGAGGAAGGCATTTAGGCTTGACCTTACAGTGTCAGCTGGAAGCAAAGTCGCTAAATGTCCTGCATCAGTGAATTATTTAGGCAGTAAATCAGTCGTTTTCTGCATCACAGAATTATTTAGGCTTGAAAGGAGCTCTCAGATCATCTGGCCTAGCCCGTGACCTAACATGGCCACATCAGCCAGACCAGGGCAGTAAGTGCCACAACCAGTCTTTTCTTAAACACCTCCAGGGATGGACAAGAGGCACTGGGTGCCAGCTGGAACAGAGGAGGTTCCCTCTCAATCTCAGCAGGACCTTCTTCCCAGGGAGGGTCCCAGAGCACTGGACCAGGCTGCCCAGGGGGGCTGTGGAGTCTCCTTCTCTGGAGATGTTCCAGCCCCGCCTGGCTGTGTTCCTGTGCCACTTGGTCTGGGTGATCCTGCTGTGGCAGGGGGATTGGACTGGATGGTCTTTCGAGGCCCCTTCTGATCCCTAAGGGTTCTGTAATTCTATCTGTAACACCATGGGTGGCTTTTTTTGTTTCCCATTTCACTTCTCCAAGCTTCTCAAGGGCAGTTTCACACATCTACAGCTGGATCTATAGCTACAGGGGGGGAGTGGCTGGAGAGCAGGCTGGCACAGAGAGACCTGGCAGTACTGGGTGACAGCCAGCTGAACAGGAGCCAGCAGGGTGCCCAGTGGCACAAAAGGCCAGTGGCATCCTGGCTTGTTTCAGGAATAGTGTGGCCAGCGGGACTAGGGACATCACTCTCCCCCTGTCCTGGGCACTGGGGAGGCCTCCCCTTGAGTACTGGGGGAAGTTCTGGGCCCCTCACTTCAAGAAAGAGATTGAGGGGCTGGAGAAGGAGACTCCACAACCCTCCCAAGCAGCCTGTTCCAATGCTCTGTTACCCCCTCACTGGGAAGATGTCAGAACCCTTTTAACTAGAAAGCTTTCTGTCTCAAATCTAGCTGCAAAACTGTAAGGGAACAGTAGGAAAAAGCACTTAGTAAATGATAAAATACTGGATGTGTCGAGTACTGAGGAGTATGAAGCAGGTATGACCTAATAAAACACCGGGGCTTGGCTTCAGGTCTTCGTTCAGAGAAGTTTGGGTTGTTTTGAGTGATTTTTATATGGTTAAGAACCATGCTGTCAACACTTAGTCAGTTTAAGATGGGGAGGATGTATCTTTAACAAAACCGTAAACAGTAGCCCGGCATTGTTTTTCATGTTCACTCGTTGATCTGTTTTGCTGTGCAGTCCTGCTTGCCCCTCTAACACTGATCGATCCCCTGTAATGTCAGCCGTGGGAGTATGGACTCTGGTGAAGGTCAACATTTTTCTTAGGGGGTGGGTTTGTGCCCCCAGTACCGTTAGTCTGCTGGTTGTGTTCCAGCTCTAGCTGTTTCCTTCTCTTTGAAATGGGCAGCTCTCCTCAGATGACGATGTTTTCCAGGAGTGCTTGATGGAACCATTGCATAAAACGGGTTTCATGCTCGTGCTGCCCTGTTCTGTTAGGAAACGATAGCCTGGTGGCTTGGGGACTCCTGTGTCTGTGTCCTGTCTTTCTCTGTTAGTTCAGAAGTACCTTCAGCGTGGTTCATGTAGTCCCTTAGGCTTTAAAACACTGTAGAGCAGCCTGCCTGTAACGGGTACAAGGGCGTACCGTGCCCTAGCTCATACCGCCTCTTCCAGTGAAGCGGTCTTTCTGTACTGCAGCTCGTCCGCATCCTCCACAGACTGACTGTTGCATCTCTTTGTTCAGCTTGGAATCGACTGACTGCTCGGTTGTGTTGGTGGAGAGATACTGCCCGGCTCTGTCAGAAACTGCTGCCTGTGGAGTTTCCCGGCACAGTTAGCCTGGAGAAGAGGAGGCTCAGGGGGGACCTTATCGCTGTCTCTAACTACCTAAAAGAGGGTTGGAGTCAGGCGGGGGTCGGTCTGTTCTCTCTGGACACTGGAGACAGGACAAGGGGTCACAGTCTTAAGCTCCATCCATGGGGGGAGGTTTAGACTTGACCTTAGGAAAAGGTTTTTCACTGACAGAGTGATCCGGGTTTGGAACGGGCTGCCCACGGAGGTGGTCGGGTCGCCGTCCCTGGAGGTGTTCAAGGTTAGGCTGGATGAAGTGCTGAGTGGCATGAGCTAGATGGCAGATGTTAGGTTACTGGGTTGGTTTTAGGCTGGACTGGATGATCTTTAAGGTCTTTTCCAGCCTCATCATCATGACTGTGATACTTCTAGCTGAACTGTGCTTTGTAGCTAAATTTGTCCAGTTCATGAGGACCTAGGAAGAATGTTAGACTCAAAACTGCCTCTAACTGAAAACAGCAAACACACGCTCCGTTGTCGTGTCTCCGCTTGTGCTTGGATAAATAATTCCTGGAACTGCTTTCCATTGTTGTTCTGGGAAGTGAGGCTGCACAAGGCAGTTGGAAATGAAACCGCTGCAAGGGCGATGTTGTACCGCGACGGTCTGTTTGATGTTGCGGCCGTGATTTATACAGACACGTTCTCTTCACTGAGATAAGCATTTTGCAGCCCAGAAGGTCTTTGGAATAAAACCGGGGCTTGGGTGGTGTTCTGCTCTTAGTAGTTTTTTGTACCTGGTAAGACCTTGTTGTTGATGCTGTGAGAGGCCCGTGAATGCCGTGTTTTTTTACACATCTCTGCGTCTTGAGCTCGTCCGCAGTTTAAGGTGGCTGTCATTCTGAACCTTTTGGCAGGACATTTTGTTGTTGCCTGACAGCAGTTTGAATACTCGAATGGTTCACATCTGGTGGGGTTTGGTTTATGTGTTGGACACAGAGACCGGGGAAAAGCGGTGTCTGTTCCGATGGTCTTTGAGACCTTTGGCTTTCACCTTTAAGTCTTGAGACATAAGACTCGTGAGGGAATTAATCACATCGGAGCCTAGTTGTGCTCGTGGAGCTAGGTAACAAGTGTGGTGGTGAGCAGAGAGCCATCTGGAAGAGGGTCGTAGCAGTTGCTTTAAGATAAAAATGGTGTGAAGGATGAGCCCAGAGCGCTCTTTCCTTGGATAACGCTCGTCAGAAAACCCCGCGGTTGGGACGATCGTGTTCTGCACTGCTTCATGGACCTCCGTGTGCAGTCGCCTCGTGAAGCACAGTGGGTTTTCCACATTCAAGTTCTACTGCAGTTAGTGGCACAAATGAGCACTCGTTATAAAGTAGTCGGGTGCTGCTTTCAGTCCTACTGCTCAGTGACATGGCTGATAGTCTGTGGGCTACTGTACTGGCTTAGTGTCAACTCTGCTTTACTAATCTGCCAGTAACTCTTTAACCTTGGACTTCTGAGCACTCTGTTTTCAGAATCACCCACCCTAAGTGTTTAATTTACAACAAGGAAATCGTAAAGTTAGAGCCCCCTTTAAAGATGTCAAGGTCGTTTTCCCCTGCTGGTTGGTTTTGCTGCTGTCATTGACTCTTCCAGCTGGTTTATCCCCCAGTCACTTAGGATCAAAATAGCCATCAGTTAGCCAGTGACTGCACTCCCATCCACTCCGGGGCAGCACTTGCTTTAGAGAGCTTTGCCCGAAGGAGCCTGCCAGAGTATCGGGTCTGAGGGTCTGGAGATCTTCTGCTGGATCCTGGTTGGTGATGTACTGACTTCAATCATGTTCAGACTGCAGCAGGGGTGAACGTGTAGCTTAGGGTTAATGGTTGGACTCGATGATCTGAAGGGTCTTTTCCTGCCTGGATGAGTCTGTGACTGTTTTAGAGGAGGAATTTGTGAGGCATCTTCCCTTTTTCTGCCCTAGTAGATGGTGTCGCCGGCCATCCTCCAGCTACGTGTTTCTGCCTCCTCATTTGACACAAGGAGCAGGAGGGAGCCACTCTGAATGTGAAGTGAAGGCTTTCCCTGACAAAATGTATTCACATACAACAACAAACCAGCTCTCCAGTTAAATTGGATCCTTCCACCACATCTCTAACTCTGCTGACGTAGGAGGGATTGGTGGCAGTGGGGTGGTGGGAGGAAGGGCACGGGTAGAGGGACGAGTTTGGGACTGTTTCTTCTTGGAAGACTGCTGGCTTGTACTGACTGAGAGTATTTCAGTAGTTAGAGCTTCAGTGTGCTGAATAGTCACTCCCTGGTTACTCAGCAAGTAGCCAAGGAGTTAAACCATGAGTTTTAATGAAAATGGGTCTAAGTTGTGTGAGTCTTAAACTGAAGAAAGCAGTGAATGGAGCCTCCTGCAAGCCTTGTGGTAGCGTTCTCCCCACGGTCATCCTGAGCAGTGTCAGTGAAAGAGTTCAGTGGAAATGTCGTACTGCTTTCGAGGGATTTTGTGAACAGGTAGTTTCACAAGCCTGGCAGATAGAGTCGGGTCCCACGGTGGTTCGTTTTTCGCCCTGCAGTGTTTGACTGGTGATTGCTTTGCAGAGCCACAAAGCAGTATCTGTTTCCAGAGCACTGTCAGCTTGTGCCAGCCTGTTTGCCAAGGGCGCTCTCGTTTTGTAGGATGTCTCGTTGCCTGCTTCCCGTTTGAGGTGCTGGAGACTCCCATGCAACCTCTCTCCCCTGGCAGTCTCCTGAATGGGAGGGCCAGGAGGTGTTTGGATTCCTGGGGATGGAGAGGAGCTGCCAGGTTTGAGAAAACCCTGACGTATCCCTGTTGAGTTCTCCCCTGCGTGTAGCAGCTCTTCGCTGTGATGGGCCACCAGGCCATGCAGCTGCTGAACTCATGAGCACAGGGTTCATCACAGCGATGAAAACCCCGTGAGTTCAGTGGTGCAGAGCTTAGAAAGGCTGTCCCCGGTGCTCGGTCACAGCCTCTGTCTGTTCCACGCCTGGGATGTTGGGCACCACAGTGTAAGGAGGACACTGAGGTGCTGGAGTGAGGACAGAGAAGGGCAACACAGCTGGTGAAGGGATGGGAGACCAGATGTTGTGAGGAGAGGCTGAGGGAGCTGGGATTGTTCGACCTGAAGTAGAGGAGGCTGAGAGAAGACCTCGTTGTCCTTTAGAGCTCCCCGTAAGGAGGCAGTAGGGAGGCTAGTGTTGGCCTCTTCTCCCAAACAGCTGCTGACAGGAGCAGAGGAAATGGTGAGCAGTTGCTCCAGAGGAAGTTCAGGCTGGAAACTAGTAAAAATGTCTGTAGTGAGAGAGCAGTTAAACCCTGGAACAGGCTGTTCATGGTGGTGGAGTCGTCCTCATCCCTGGAGATGTTCAGAGGGTACATGTGGCACTGCGGGACGTGGTCTAGTGATCATGGAGGCACTGGGTTGGAGGTTGGACTTGATGATCTTAGAGGTCCTTTCCAACCTTCACCTCTGTGATCTTGAAGCGTTCTGAACGTACCAGTGGTAACGGCCCCTATCTCAGCGTAGAAGGTCTGTCATCTCTGTGGTTAAAATTTAACGACTGGAGAGAAGAAAATGGCACTGCTGGAATCGCTGCGCTGCCTTTGAATTTGTCTCTCTTTAACTGCCTGACGTTACTGCCGCTCCCGAGGCCTCGCTCTGCCTGTCAGCTGTGTGTCGCGCTGCGGTGTGCTGCTGGAGGATTGCTTCACGTGTGCCCACGCTTTGCCACGGTTTCTGGGGAAGGTGTGCTGGACCTCTCCAGTTTTAAGGAGTTCTCGCGTGCATCCTTCTCCATCACTAGGACACGTGTTTTGATGATGCCCTTGTGTCCTGCAGCGAGATGGCCTCATGTGTCTTTGCTGGGAGAGCCTGTACAGCACAGATGACTGGTTCACGTGAAACCACCGGGCAGAAAACCCCTCTGGGAGGAGCTGGGAGTTGCGGGACCGGTTAATCGGAAACAATCTCTGAATCGGCTGTGATTTTGCCAGGTTTCTCCAGAGGCTTTTGAGGAAGACTAGGTTATTGCAGGAGTGAAAGGGGATGAGTTTGCAGTGATAGTTACGGTGACACCAGCTGAAGATGCATGTCCGTGCCGTGGGGACCCGGCATTCTTTCTCTAGCTCCTTTATTATTGGCCCTCAAAGAAGTTCTGATAGGAGAGCCCCATTGACAGCTCCGTTTCTCCGGTAGAGACGCGTGATTTCCCACTCAGAGGTGTGTGTATAGACTGCTGACACCAGTGACACCCTTCCACGGGGGGTCCTGTGCCAGTGAGGTTGGGTTCTTGGCTCGAGAGCTATTTCATGAGAGCACTGCACTGAAAACTACCAGCAGGCGTGAGGCAGGGAGCCCTGCTTTCTGCTCAGCTGCTCACCTGCTCGGTGTCAGGGACTCACGTGTGGCTTTTCCTGATGAGCCTGTGTCCCACTCCAGCCTCCTCCCTGGTTGAGGACTTTCTGAGTCTCTTGCATGAGGAGGAGAACCCCATTGAAATAGCACTCTCAGATGACCAGAACTCTGTCACAGTCACTCCTTTCTGCATTCTTACACCGTTGTTTGGTACTGTTCCCCTAGGTAGAAGTGATCTTCATAAAGCCTGGTGACAGGGTGGTGGTCCTACCTGCTGGAGGTCGGCAGTAAGAGGTGCCTTAAACAACGCTTGCTCTAAGGATCTAGCAGCAGGTCTCATGGCATTCTTGTGGGAGTTAACCCGTTAGCAGTGCAACCCGTAGTGTTTTCCTGGAGGGTTTTGAGAGACAAAGGATCGTCCCCTGGGTGACAGAAGTCTCGCGGTGGGATTTAAAACACAGCCCTCCGTGTTCTTGCACGGTAGATACTACTTCAGGTTAGACTGAAGTGCATTTGGTTTAGGCAGGCCTGAGTGGCGTCAGAAATGTGATTTAGATGTGGAGCTTCTGAAATGCTTTTGCCAGCCAAGTCAGCAGCCTGGGTGTGGGAAAGAGGCGTGGGAAATGCATGTGGCAGGCCGGTCCTTGCACAGCCAGAGCTGTCAGTTCTGCTTGGGCGCTGTTTTCCCTGCCACAGTCACAGCCACTTCCTAGCGTATTGCCGAGAGGAGTTCTTACTCTTACACATTGCATTGCCTGATTGAACAGCCTGAGGTGGTGTGGGCTGTAAATGCAAATAGAGCCCCCTCCGGAACAACCCCGAGGTAACTTCACACACACACACACAGTGGATGTAGTTTAGTGCTTGAGCATTGCAGTAAAACCCATGGTGGAAAACTAATGCAAACCACTCGGGATTATAAAGAATAAAAGCATGAAACAGTAGAAAATCAGGAGAGAAGCTGTTTTCAAGCACGGCAGGCTGCTGATTAACACTGCCGGGAGACAAGCTGCTCAGCAACTTAGTCTGCAAATGGCAGACTACACCCAAAGCCCAGGGCGGCTGCTCTCCTACCTAAGAGGGTCTGTCTTTGGATAGTCTTGTCATGGAAAGCAAAGTCCAGTTAAACACCTTGGGACTGAGCTGATACGAAGATTAGGAAGCACCCGCGTGTCCTGTAGTTTCACCATAGCCAAATGAAGATGAGCCGACCAGTTCTGCCCACTTGGGCTATAACAGGAGCTTTCAGAGTGGGGAAACTCTGCCAGAGGTGTCTGCAGTGCTGGGGGTGCTGCGGGGAAGCATCCTGTAGAGGCTCAGCTCATGAAGTCCTGCTCGATTCACTAAGTGTAGTTATCCTGGGTAGGCTGAGAGGGGTCTGCACCTCATGTCAGTGGTAGTTTTCATTCTGGTGCCAACATCCCTTTGACCCCAAGACAATTTAGGTCTTAATTGCATTCTTCCTTTTTGCACTAATACACGGGGCTTCTCTGGCCATCCCAGGGAAGTGTCACCAGGCAAGCAGCGTTTCGCTTAATGAGCACAATTAATTCTGTGCCTGAATCTAGGAACATCAGTCCCTTGCTGAGCACTACATCAGAAACGACAACCCTCCTGTGGTGTGAGAGGAATGCGGCGCAGGTGACCTGCTGACCTGAAACGGTGCTTAAAAGCTTTAAAAAGCCATATAAACTCTGAGAACGATAGTGTGACCAGTGCTGTTTTAGCAGCAAGTTACTGATAAACATTCCCTTGGGTAAAGCTGGACCCAGGGGTTAAAGCTGTTCTGTGACTGTTACGTAGAGGGCTGGTAATTGTCTGGGTAGTGGTGTGTTATCAAGCTCACTTGAGCGGAAGGTAGGTTGTTGAATACCAAATACAGGACAGTTTACCCTGATAAGTTGCAAAACACCCTGCAAGCTGCATAATGTGGTTCGGATTTACTACGTGCAAGTAGTTTTCATCTTAAACACGAAGGAGGTTGTAATTAACCCCTCAGTTTTGCACGCTGAGGGGGCAGATGCATTTGAGAACGCGTAGCTCTGCGTGTTGCTTTATTACGGCATAGCTGGGTTTCTCATGGGGCACCAGTCTTGCCCGGGTAGCACCTGCCTCTCTGGCTGTGCCTTGCTAAAGTTAGCAGCCAGCCTGGTGAGATCCCTGGGAGAAGAGCACAAGAGGCTGATGTCTTCCGAGTGATCCGATGAAGACTGCTTGGCAGAACCACCCACCTGAAATTTCACCAGGTCTGGGAACTAAACCTTCTCCTGTTGACACAACCACAGCGCTAACAGCTTCTCCAGTCAGGGTAGGTGACGTGGCCGTGGCTGTCCGAGGCCACGTACCTGCGGTGGGTGATCTCGCGCATCCCACTGCAGCAGTTGCTGGCTGGTCTGCACTGCTGGGGCCCGGCTGGGTGACAGCACCCCACTCGCATCGCTGCTTTGCTGTTAACCACAGCATCTGTTTGTATTGGTGGAGGCCAAGAAGAGATGCCTTGACTCACTGCGTCTCGCTACCCGGCCTTTCTGAGTAGGTGTGACTACACGAGGAGTGGCCGTGTGTTAGCTGTCCAGCTAACTGGTGCAGAGCGGCAGCGGGTTTGATCAGGTCCTCTGGGGTGATGGAACAGGCTGCTGTCAGCAAACACAGCACATCGTGTTCTCCCTGTTCTCTGCACTCTGTCTCCCCGCCTGCATGGTGTTGCAGCCCTGACTTAATCCTTGTTGTGGCTCTGGCTGGGACTCTGTGCAGAGCTGGCTTAATCCCGTTCTGCTTTCTCTGTGAACTGGTTTCGTGAGGGGGTTGGAACAAGATGATCCCTTTCCACCAGAACCATTGCACGATCTGCGTTAGCTTGGTGCAGTTAATGGCTGGACTTGACGATTGGGAAGGTCTGTTCCGGCCTAAATGATTCTGTAAAGATGTATAAATTGACTGGGTGGAGGCTGAGTGACTGTCAGGTCTGGTGAGCAGAAGAGGAGGTGTAGGAGGTGCCTTCTCTGAGCAGCAAGCTGCTGGATACCCTCACTTTATCCGATGCAGTTGGAGCAGGGCAGAGGGAGGACCTGGAACTGCTGGCCTTAAGCGCCGACTTCAAAAACTGAGGTTTTGCTTCGTTTCCTGACCTCTCATTTTCCTTTACCAATCCCTTTGCATCCTGGTGATGCTTTATTAAAAACAGCCTCAGTAACCAGAATGGAAAGTTAATCAAATGGATTCTCCTGTGGTCAGGAAGCCAAGGGGTGGATCACACGTGTGGATCACACGTGGGTTGGTGGTTGTTCTGGGAAAGGAAGCTTGGATCCGCTAGATCTGCACTGGGAATACAAGCGGCGCAGAGACCAGGTGGCTTGAGGGATGGGAAGTGGAGCAGGTCGTGGCTGGACTTCCAGCAAGGGCAGTGCTGAAAGAAACAAGTGAGAGGTGCGTGTGCTCCTGAATGCAGGGCTAGTAGGTGCAAGCCAGCTCGAGAGCTGGTCTGTTTCAGAACTGATGGAGAAGTAACTGTGTGGCTCTGAGTCGGCAGCGGATGGTTCTCTGTTACTGATGGAACAGCGGTGTCCTAACGCTGAGCCTAGAAGTCTGCAGTATGAAAAATCATCTGGTCTCACAGTACTGATGAGGTTGGAAAAGGCCTTAAAGAGCATCCAGTCCAACCTAAATTCAAGTGACCCTAACATCTGACGTCTGGATCACTCCTGTCGTGTTGCTCTCGGTGTTGAGTCGATGCACTGCAGAAGAAAGCTGCTCGCTTTTTTATAACTAAGACTGAACGAGAAGCATTTGTGATGCCAGCTGTGGGATCAGATGGAGCTCGGACAATGGGGTGATGCACGAGTGGGAAGATTTTACTGCAGCCTTTTCAGGGAAGAGTTTGGAGGGAGATGCTGAATGGCTGGGTTTGCCCGCTTCGTTCCCAGTCTGGGGGCACTGGTTTGCAGCCCACCGTGGGGAGGGTGCGATACGTGCCAGTTGGTGTCCTTGTGTGGCTCTTGGGGTTTGGATGCTGTACAGCTGGAAGGCAGTGTTGTGCTCCAGGACGGGTCTCCTGTTTAGAGAGACTAAACCCCAGGGAACACGGGGTGGATGTTGCAGGAGTGCTGCTCCAGATGCAGCAGCAGCTTTCGGTCACCGGCCAGTGGGGTTTTGTTCACTGCTGTTTTGGGGGGAAATGCGGGCTGTTATGTATTTTCTTGGGTTGTTTGCTCTTATTTTCAGGAGTGGGTATTTACTAGGAAGCAGTAGGAGACTTCAGAACACAACTCTGTCTCAGCTTTGCTGTTAGCCCGTACCTGGTGGAGTGCTGTTGAAACGGGAGGTGTTTGCTGGGCTGAGGAGTTACCTTCTCATGGGCAGATTGTGTCTGGCAAAATGAGTGCTCCGAGTCTCCTGTTTAGGATCACACACTTGGGGGTTCCTTTTAAAGGAAAGGAAGAAAACCTTTGTGTAGTGTGCCATTAACTCACCGTTACTGTCGTTTCTCTAGGGGTCACCCCTCTTCGAGCTGATCAAGCAGTCCAAAGAAAGAGAAGGCCAAGCCGATCAGCCTGAGCCCTCTGTCACTGTGCCTTTCCAGCATAACCACACTGCAGCAGACCTGTAAGTGATGCGCTTGCTTGTGGCTAATAACGTGTGAGCCCCTGCTGCTCCCATTCACTTGCGTGCTGCTTTCCTCCGGTTAGGCTTGGTACTCAGCCTGGCAGTGCTGCTGGTTACCTGTGCACGTAGCTGAGTGAAATGCTGATGCTTCTCAAACTCGTAGTTGCAAACTGCCTAGGAATAAATAAGTCACTTTATCAGGTGTTTAACCAATAGCTTGAAGGTTTAATTCCTTACAATAAGAGATTATGACAGTAATTAACTACTTCTGAGGGGGAAGGAGTCGATGCAAGCGCTGTTACTAGAAGAGCGATCCTTTATCCTGTGATGTTAAGTGCTGTGTTTGAATATCCAGCTACCTTTCTCCTATGAGATCTCCGAAGAAGAAAGCCTCTGGACCTCCTCCAAGTGCTCCTTCCACTCCAGATGCTCAGCCAGCTGTGACCCCCCAAACACCGAAAGCACAGAAATCTACCTCCCTCTCTCTGTTCTACAAAAAAGGTTTGTTCCTGCAGCACAGGCTGCCCTTGCCGGGTTCTCTCTTATTTGTCCTTCCTTCTCTGGTTTCAGAGCTCAGAGATGATAACAGAACCCTAGTGAACACCCTGCAGTCCCTTAGCTGCCTCTGGAAGAAACAGTAAGGTGGTGTTGGCAGCTCAGAGGATGCACTGTGCATGCTGCGAGTCCAGACTGGAAAGCTAATCACTGATCGTGATTGCCCGTGCGAGCTTCAGTGGTCACATGGAGGGGTCTTCTGTCGTAGCTCTCCTTTCCCACTGCTGCTCATAAACAGACGCTGGGGGAAGCTTGAGAACTGAGCAAACTGTGGTTCTTTACCCAGCTTTCACTGTCTCCAGCTTGGGTGCTTCCCTGAGCTTTTTGGGATGGTCCCCTCAGGGACTCCAGGTGGATTTGTGATCCAGCTGCTTCTTCAGTCACCTGTTGAACTGACAGCCACGCGCGAGCGGCGTGGTTTGCCGCGCGCTGCCTCTCGTGTCAGGAATCTTTCCTATTTATTGTGAACCTGACTACTTCTACTCTCTTTTGGTAGCTCGGAGCTTTAGTAGTGGGAGGGGGTGGGTGTTCAGCTGCCGTCTGTTCTCGTGAGGTTCCTCTTATTTCGCACCCCCTGTGACCGCGGCTGCGGCTTGCTGTCCTTTGCCTCGGCAGTGTACCTGCTGGCCTACCTTCGACTGCGGACCTTGTTCTTCCGGCTTCTCTCCGAGCACCCCGAACTGGAACACTTGATCTGGACCCTCTTCCAGCACACTCTGCAGAACGAGTATGAACTGATGAGAGACAGGCACTTGGACCAGGTACAGTAACAGCAGCCTTTCCAAAGGATGACAACAAGCGCTGTCCTGAGCGAAGCGTCACGTAAACAGAGCTCGCTCTGTCTGTCCTGGCTCATCAGCCTCTGAGGAGTAGTCAAAACACCGAAGGACGTGTCAGAAGGGTGCTGTCAGGACCTTCTCAGTGCTTGACTTGTGTTCCTGAAGTTGTTAGAAAGCAGAGCTCCGTGCTAGTTTACACAGCACGGCCAGTAATTGCTGGAAAGACAGTGACTTCTTAACTTGAAACGGAGGAGTCCCGTTAAACACCTGTGTCTCTCGTTGGCTTTTAGATCATGATGTGCTCCATGTACGGCATATGCAAGGTGAAGAACGTAGATCTGAGATTTAAAATAATAGTTTCGGCGTACAAGGAGCTGCCCAACACGAACCAAGAGGTAGGGAAATTCTTTCCTCTTCTCTGTTAGAGTGCGATACCTGTTTCTCTGTGTCAGGCACTAAAACATCCCGACCAGAGCACACAGCAGCGTGATTCTGAGCCAGCACAGTGCTCTGGTGGCCAAGAGGGCCAACAGCTTCCTGGGGGGATCAGAAGGAGGGGGTGGTTAGCAGATCGAGAGAGGTTCTTCTCCCCCTCTACTCTGCACTGGTGAGACTGCATCTGGAGTATTGTGTCCAGCTCTGGGCCCCTCAGTTCCAGAAGGACACAGAGCTGCTGGAGGGTGTCCAGCGTAGAGCAACAAATATGATGAAGGAAGGAGAGCAGCTCCCTGATGAGGAAAGGTTGAGGGAGCTGGGGCTCTTGAGCCTGGAGAAGAGGAGGCTGAGGGGGGACCTCATTCATGTCTATAAATCTGTGAGGGGTGGGTGCCAGGAGGATGGAGCCAGGCTCTTCTCAAGGTCATCTAGGGACAGGACAAGGGGCACTGGGTGCCAGCTGGAAAAGAGGAGGCTCCCTATCAATATCAGCAGGACCTTCTTCCCAGGGAGGGAGGGTCCTGGAGCCCTGGACCAGGCTGCCCAGGGGGGCTGTGGAGTCTCCTCTGGAGACGTTCCAGCCCTGCCTGGCTGTGTTCCTGTGCCACTTGGTCTGGGTGACCCTGCTGTGGCAGGGGGGTTGGGCTGGATGATCTTTCGGGGTCCCTTCCGACCCCTAAGGATTCTGCGATAGTTGGGGAACCCCCACAGTTGAGAGCAGTTGTAATTACAGCGACTTGTGCGCAGTGGCTGTGCCAGCTCAGCCCTTACCCAGCGCTGTCTTTGAATGGCTTCGGCGAATGTGAACCCGTGCACAGCTGTAAGGGTCTTTGTTTTACTGTCTAGACCTTCAAGCGTGTTCTCATCAGGGAGGAGCAGTACGACTCTATCATTGTCTTCTACAACTTGGTGTTTATGCAGAAGCTGAAAACAAACATTTTGCAGTATGCCTCCAACAGGGTAAGTTGTTGTGCTCAGTGGATCCTTCACTGGGGCAGGAACGCGTGGACGCCACACCTTGACCATCGCTGTGTTGTTTTTATAGCCTCCTACTCTGTCGCCAATCCCACACATTCCTCGCAGCCCCTACCAGTTCTCCAACTCTCCCCGGCGCGTCCCTGCCGGCAATAACATCTACATCTCGCCCTTGAAGAGCCCCTACAAATTCTCTGATGGGTTTCAGTCGCCCACAAAGATGACTCCGCGGTCCAGGTGGGTGCTTGGCCAGCGGTTATTTGGCTGAAGGAAAGGCGGGGGGGATTTCAGTGCAAGCACACCAGGAGCTGCGCAGTCGGCTGAGATCAGGTGTTCCCAGCTCTGTGTCCACTCTCTGGGATCGGTACTCACCCGTGAGCACCCCGCTCTTCAGCTGAGCCTGTGGGCTTAAGGAGTTGGTAGGATTTTTTAGCTTCTCTTGTAGCACAGCGGTGTCTGAGGGGGGTTTTTGGAACCCTCTGCTCAGGTGGTGTTGGCTTTGCCTCTGGATCTCAGTCCTGAGAGACTGGTGAGCTCTGTCCCCTTGTTTAAACCGAGTGCTATTTTGGGCCACGGCAGCGCGCTCCCAAGGAGCGAGCAGCACACTGCCAGCTGCTGGCCCCCTGTTCTGAGCAGACAGGATGGGTAGCAGCCAATGCCTCAGCCTCCAGTGGGTCTTTCAAACGAGTCCAGGGAGTCCCGTGGCACCCGGCCCCTGAGTGCACAAGCTAGACCATGGCAGTGCGTCTCGGTTTGAAGCGCAGCGTGCGTTTGATTGGCAAACACCCGAAGGCAGTGCTGGCAGGGTGCAGCTGTGTACCCAGCACTGAGGGGGCTTCCTGCCGCTGAAGGACAGGCTGTGAACGCCTCCGGTCCTTCCAGGCCACAGGCTCTGTTCTGTGCGTTGCAGGTGGGCTGGTGATCCATTGCTCGGTGGCCCAAGGGCAGCGTGAATCACCTCAGGGCAGGAAAGCATGATCTGGCTTTGCTCTGCTGGTGCGGAGAGAGAGCAGGGGCCTTGGTTAACGGGTGGGTGCTTCTGGCATCGCTGAACATCGCTGACTGACGGGCCTCTCCTCTTTGTTTGGCAGGATTCTGGTGTCGATTGGCGAATCGTTTGGGGTGAGTTGGATCCTTCTGAGTGTCTGGCTCTCGAGTGCAGTGTCTGCTGATGACACCAGCAGAACTGGCCAGTGCGTGGCTGCATTTTGAGAAGCCCGTGAGCACAGCCACCGCGGGGGCGTTCGCGCTGACTCTTGGCGACTGCTGTTTTGCATGTTGTTACTCTGGCTTTGGCAAAGATGGGTCTGTCAGGCTGGGGACTTCCAGGGCTCTCGATTCTGTTTCGGTCGATCATCTGAAGAGTTGGGCCGGTTTGGGGATTTCTTGGCCATTCTTCCCCCGTTTTCTCCCCTGTTTCAGACGTCGGAGAAGTTCCAAAGAATAAACCAGATGGTGTGCAACAGCGACTGCCAGCTGAAGCGCAGCGCCGAGGTCGGCGCCGCTCCCAAGCCGCTGAAGAGGCTGCGCTTTGATATAGAGGGACAAGACGAAGCGGACGGAAGGTGAGAGGTGCTGGTGGTCCTACATGGCTTGACTTCTGTCCGACTGCAGATGGGTTAAATGCCAGGTGGTAGCATCGTGCTGCTCACTTAGAGAAGATGACGTGTAGGTGTGAGAAGCAGGGGCTGTGCAGCGCCTGGACATCCAGAAGGGTTCCTGCTGAGCGCTGTACTGTGCTCAGTCTTTGTGGAAAAATCGACCCACAAATCTTATCCCCATGAGAGAGACATCAAGTGACTCCTCACTGTGGAGGAGAAAGGAGTTTGCATCTCTGTAAGATGGAACCGCCTGGGTTGGAAGGGGGCTCCAAAAGTCATCCAGTCCAGCCCCCCTGCAGTCAGCACAGACATCCTCAACTAGATCAGGTTGCCCAGAGCCTTGCCCAGCCTCGCCTTTAATATCCCCAGGGATGGGGCCTCAACTACTTCCCTGGGCAGCCTGTTCCCTCCTGCTGAAGAACTTCTTCCCAACATCCAGTTTAAGTCTAACTTTCTTTCATATGAAACCACTGCCCCTCGTCCTGGCCTCGCTCCAGGCCTCCAGAAACTCCAGCTGCCCTGTAGCCCCCTTCAGGAGCTGAAAGGTTGCTGTCAGGTGCCCATGGAGCTTCTTCTTCTCCAGGTTGAACCCCCAGCTCCTTGAGCCTCTCGTCAGCAGCAGCACTGAGACAGACTAACTTTGATGTACAGTTAGGTTGGGTGTAGTTTGTTTTTTAACCTCCACTTCGTGTTTTGTCTGCAGCAAACACCTCCCCCAGGAGTCCAAGTTCCAACAGAAGCTCGCAGAAATGAGTGAGTATGGCTTTCCCTGTCAGCTCGTTAACTGCAGAGCAGGGAGTGCCTTGGGTGTCACCATTTGTACCTACTCAGACAAGAGCTTTGCTCTGCTCTGATGCCGTTCTGCTACCCTGCTCTGCTTAACCCTGGAAATCCTCACCCCCTTTTTGAGGGTCTGAACGGCACGCGGGCGCACAAGGCGCTGCGTCACGCGTGAGTAAGGAAGCTGGCAGGACACATCCTGTCCTGTGTCGGCTGCTTTGCCACCCATCTCACTCCGGAGACTGCTTCTCCGCCTGCTGCATTGCTTCCAGATGTTACGGGGGTCCTTTCCAAATGAAACTCTAGGGTAGCTCGTGAAGAGCCAAGGGGCTCCATCCCCCCACGCCTGGAGGAGATGGAGCCCCTCCATCCCCACGCCTGGAGGAGATGGAGCCCCTCCATCCCCACGCCTGGAGGAGATGGAGCCCGGAGAAGGAAATGCTGGGTCTGACCAGGTGTTCTTGCTCTCTGGTAAAATCTGAGCTCTGCAGCTGAGTGGATTTGCCAGCTCAAACGCTGGAGCAGCCTGTGTTTGCCTGTCAGGCTAGGTCTGACTGCAGAGCCAGGCACTGCCCTTTATTTTAGGGTGGCAGAAACACTGCAGAGTGTTTGTGCAGGGCGTAAGGTGAGGGGTTCTGCTCCGTGTCCAGCTGCCCTGAGGGGTGTCGCTGGGGGAAAAGTCCCCAGCAGAGGGGCAGCTCAGCCCACAGCATCTGCCTGCCAGCCAGATGAGATCTCACCGTGATGCCACCTGCCTTGAGGGTGCAAACAGAGCTGGGGGTACAGGAGCTTGTGTGAGTGGGTGGAAGGACTTGTCTTGGGGTGGGGGAGACCGAGCCAGAAGCGGTGACGGAACCGCGAGTTGGGTGCTGATTTTGGAACGCGGGGCTTTGTTCCGCTGGGAGCAGGGCGCTTCTCCCAGGTCACGCACCCAGTACCCCGTCCTCCCTCTGAGGTGACCCTGCAGCAGCCGCAGCACTTGGTGCTCTTGTCTGTCTTTCAGCATCCACTCGAACGAGAATGCAGAAGCAGAAACTGAACGACAGAAGCGATACCTCAGCCAGCGAAGAAAAGTGAGCTGATTCTCAGGACCAGGGGCGGCCCTGTGGCCCTCGTAGATCGTGTTTTACAGCCTCCATTAACTGAGTTGCTTTTATTGTTGCTTTTTACTCCAAACCGCTGGTTGGAAATCACTGGGGCTTCTGAAGCTTCCCACGACGTTGCCGCGTGATGTAGCATCTCCACAACGTAAGCCACTGAATTTAATTTATAGGGTTATTTCCCCCGAGGATTTTAAACACAGACCTGGAAGGCGTCTTGGTTCCTCACTGCGGTGTTACTGGTTAAGCCAGTTCAGTCTGCGGGGCTGGGTTGTTCTGTCTGAAAGCAGAGTAGCTAGAAGGATGTGGAATGCACTAATGTTGGTAGCTTCACCCCCAGATTTTCATTACTTGCAAATTTTGAAAAGCAGGGCCCAGACACTGCAAAGGTCCCTGGCTCTGGGTGTCATTAGCACCTCTGATGCCCACCGGCCGAAGCAATCGCAGACCTTGCGGTGTCGGGGCCACGCGTTACACGTACAGCCTGACTTGGGAGCAGCTCCCTGCGTGGCCGTGCTGCTGAAACCACCACTCGGCGTCGCGCGGCTTTTCCTTCCCCGTTTCTCACTCCACTTCACACCAGAGGGCAGTCAGACTCCCCCTCAGCTTGAATTTCTTGCCACGCGAGTCCTACCGAGGATCTTCCAGGAAGCTGAAGCTTCTCTCCACATGCAGAGTACTTGATGAGCACTTTCTTACCTTGGAGAAATCTCAGTTCTTAGAAGAAGAGCCCAAAGTCAACCAATCCCGCTGGGACACCCGAGGTTTCCACCTTCTAATGACAGCTGCTGCTTCATTTCTTAACGTCCTTCAGCAGCCACAGCCAAGCCAAACAGCTTGAGAACGGGCGCTCAACCTCTTTCCCTCCGGCTGAAAGCTGAGGAGTGTCTCCAGCTGGGGTCTAGGCGAGAGGAGCCTGGATCCGAACGCTCAGGGTTATCTCCCGTAGGCCTTACCGCAGCGTCTGCCCAGACGCTAAGCTTGAGCCCGTGCTGGGCCCAGCCGTCTGCCTGGTGTCACAGACCAATCGAGCGCTGAACAGGCAACTGGTGAACTGGTGCAACCAGCAAAAGACCCCCCGACCCAACCCAACCCAACGCGCAGCTTCCTGTCTGAAGGGTCTGAGTTAGGGAACTTGGATGCTGGGATTTCTCTGGCGGTGACCCAGTGCCTGCAGGAAGCCGTGGAGGGAAGCAGGCTCTGCTTCCCGGGGTTAAAGTCTAAGTAACTACATGGAATTCTGCTTTAAAGTGGCCGGTCGGGTGGGCTGCAGCTGCAGCAGCTGCTGCAGTGAGAAGCTGTGGCCGGAGAGCGTGCTGGTGGCTCCCGGTCACTTGGAAAGGCACAGCTGCTCCAGGTAGCTGCCCGAGGAATCGCTCAGCTCACCCTGGCGTGATCACAGCGGGCAGCGCGCTGTGCAGAGAGGTTTGTGCTGAGCAGGGAAAGCACGCGGGGTTGTCAATGAATTTAAACTCAGCTCTTTTTATTCTCAGTGTGGTTTCAGCTCTGCCTGAACTCCGTACACAAGGGGGGAGAGCGCCTCCGCGCTTGGTTTCTCCCTCCCCACAGTTTTACTGACAGAAGGGCTGGTAGCGTTGGGTCTCGCTCCGCCACAGCCCTTGAAGTTCTTCCGTGAGCCTTTCGCCGGAGGGGTGATGTCTCGTGGTCCAGTACCTAAGCAGATCTGTTCTTTCTACGCTGCGACAGCATTTCCGTGTTCAGACAGACGGAACGCTCCCCGTCAGCCGTGTCACCGTGTTTTATACAGCTGAGCTCTTCCTTTCCTTTCAAGATAAATAAAATAGCTTTTAAAAGAGGGGTAGCTGTCGTTTCCTGTTGTCAGACGGGAGGGCGGCTCCATACGCTGACGGTGTCCTTGGGTCGCGCTGCCATCGCGATTCAAGCAGAGGCCTTGCTATCTCTCGTGGTTACCCCCTGGTGCAGAGGTCGCAGCAGTTGTGCTGCTGGACGTGTCGTCACCTTCAGCAGCCTCCACAGGGTGTTCTGGAAGCGTTGGTCTCGCCACAACTTGTGCTCCAGGCCGATGCTTCTGCCGGACACCGGTGTCTGTTGTGGTCGGGGTCGCTGCCGTGGCCCTCACAGTGGTGTTTGAGGCTGCCCTTCGGAGAAGCTGGTGTGTGCGCTGGGAAGCGTTCCCATCGCTTCTCCACCCTGCTCTGCTGCGGAAAGCCCAAGTGGTTTTCATCTGCTTGCTGGCAACAGTGCAGGGTGTCAGAGCCACAGCTCGGGGGGCCGGTACCAGCCTCCCAGCCTCCCCAGTCGTTTATCAGCACCTTTGCCTTGTGACTCTGCTGGACTTGGGGTGCTACTGATAGCATCAGCGCTCGGAGCACGGGGTGCACCGCTGGCCCATTTGCCACCCCCCTGCTAGCACCCCGTCTTCAGGGTGGCAGAAGTGGTTGCAAATAACAGCATTGAAACCAAGGGCTGTCGCAGAGCTGAAGTTCTCGTGTGTGCTGGCGCTCTGCCTCTCCCCAGACCCTGCCGTCTTCACGGTGCTGTCAGACACCGCGACTGCTAAAGGAAAAGGGAGGGCAGAACTGAGCACAGGAGCTGGGCAGAGAACGGGGCAGGTGCCTCAGCTGTGTAATGGTCAGGGATGGCGCCGCTGACCAAGCTCTTGTACTGCCAGCGGAGGAACAGACGGTTGTGCCAGAGGCTGCTCTGCACCTCGGCTGTGGAGGTGAGGTGAGGTCAGGTGAATGACACCTCGGAGAGGTGCCTGTTTCTCCTCACTGACACCAGGAGGGACTCTGGCTCTGGGCTGGGTAGTGTAGCCAGCTCATGGTGGGTGAGCTGACCCCCCCCAGCCCTTTATTTGTGGTTCTATACTTGGGATCTCTTGCTGCTGTCCCACTTACAAACTGTTGGTTCTTGCGTGTCAGGGAGGTGTGACCTGCGTGCGTGTTTTCAGGTACAGGAGCAGCTTCAGGAAGTCACCTGTATCAGATGTAGGCCAGCTGTGCGATGCTGGTGCGAGCTGGAACACTGTTAGGTGGTGTAAGTGAGCTGGCTGTACTGTGTGTGTGTTCCAGAAACAACTGCTGATGTTCTGGGGGGATCATGAAGTGTCTGGGTGTTAGCTGGGCTGAAAGGCGGAATGCACCTGGGCAAAACCTCCACCTCTTTGTTTTCAGACTGTTCTCACTCTGCGTGCACACCAACACTTCAGCTGGTGGCAGGTAATCCCAGAGCACAAACCATCTGTAAAGTCTCTGCAGTGCTAACTCGTGTTTAACTCGTGTTTATCCCCCACTTGTCACTGCGCAGTCAGTTCAGTTTGCAAGTGTCAGCCCACCTCTTCGGTATCGTTTGGGTTGGAAAGACCCTCTGGATCACCGAGTGCAGCCACTAACCCTACTCTACAAGTTCACCCCTAAGCTCTATCCCCTGACACCACAGCTAAGTGACTCCACCACTCCCTGGGCAGCCTGTTCCAGTGCTTGACCCCTCTTTCCGTGAAGAACTCTCTGCTGATGCCCACTCTAACCCTCCCCTGTTGCAGCCTGAAGCCCTTCCCTCTGATTCTGTCGCTAATGACTGTGAGAAGAGACCAGCAGCACCCTCTCTGCACTGTCCTTTCAGGGAGCTGCAGAGAGCAGTGAGGTCTCCCCTCAGCCTCCTCTTCCTCAAACTGCACAGTCCCAGCTCCTCCAGTCCTTGCTCTCTTTTCAGTGAGGTGAAGAAGGAGCGACTCCCGCTTGTTGTGCTGAAACACTACAGCGTTTTTATTCGTGGTCGGCTAAACCCAGGTAAGGTTAAAGAGAAACGAGAAGGTGGGCCGTTGTTCTGCGTTCGGGCTGGAAGCCTCCTCCTTCGTTAGGCGGCAGCCACTGAGCCCCGTCTCTGCGGGTAAAGACACCCTTCATTGGACAAGGGGGCTCTAGATGCAAGCGCAGCGCTGGCTCCTAACTTCAGTGACACTGACCCTGCCACTGCTTTTTCTTTCAGCTCCATTTGATTCAGGCAGTTGTCTGCCTGGTTCCCTTCATGCAAACCAGAGCACCCTCCCTGGTTTAAAGTCCAGGTGCAGCTCTTAGGCTTGGCCCAGCTCCGGCTCCTAACAAATAGCTGTGGTTGGTTGCTGTGTAAACTGTTTAACCTGCAGGTAAGGCTGGTGCAGACCATCACAGCCTCAAAGGGCTTCTCAAACGCCCCGGGAGTGGGTTTCCAGCACCGTGTCACTTCACGTTCGACCACCTAAGCCAGGGTGTGTTTTTACCGCTGGCCTTTCAGTGCCGAGGAAGAACATCAAGTCCTCAATAAACCCTCTGAACGGAACGCTGTCGCACTCGGGTCACAAGCACACGCTGCACAGGGGAGAGCCAGCACCCCCACGAGTCCACAGCCACTCTCCCTCAAAGCCACAGGGTTCATGAGTTACCCTGAAATCACAACGGGGCTCTAGTGGCTGCAGGGGGTTGGGAATGACAAGCAAGAAGGGAATAAACTGACACCCCCCCCCCAAGCCCCAGTGCGGTCCTGTGAAGCCAAAGGCGCCGTGAACATGAGCCAGGGGGACTGTAGGAGTCGTCGCGTCAGTGCGTTACGAGCCTGAGCTCGTGCTGTGGCACTCCTACCCTGTGCAGAGGTGTCAGCATCACTGAGCAGAGTGGCTGTGATCAGAGGCTGGGCTAAACTCCATCGATCTGCAGGTCCAGTCCGGTTCTTTGAGAGAAGCAACAGCTGAAGCCTTGAGAGGACTCCTCTCGGGAAAGCTGGCTGGGTGCCGGCATGGCGCTGCGTTGGCAGGGCAGGCACGGTATGAGCTGCTGCTCCACGGCTGGGCTGCTGCGGCTAAGAAATGCTGGCAGGTGGCCCTGGCAGTTCCTGAGCCCAGGACTGAGAGGCACAGCCTTGGCTCCGGCCACAGCTGGCTTAGCCCAAGCAGCTGGCTTTGCCCAGCCCTGGTTGAGCGCGATCGCGCGCTGGGCTGCATCCCACCAGGTTTGTGGAGAAGTCGTGTGCTGCCGTGACGCGGTGTTACCGCCCGTGTGTGTTACTCTGTGTGTGTGTGAGTCAAGAGATTCTCTGCCAGCAGCTCTCCAAACCCATCGTCTGCCCCGGGGAGGCTGTGGTTTTGATCAAACTGCGTTACCAACTGAGGAGGCTGTGAGCAGTACTCGGCTGTCTGACCAGCTGCTGGAGGAGGTGCTGTTAATCACCGAGGGGGTAGCCGATGGGTCAGGTTGACTTCTAGTCAGAGTCTGGGACAGAGCTGTCACACACAGGTAATGTTTTCACCACAGTGATCTCCAGAGTAATTTGCTCACAGCCCTGTTCCCAAGTCAGGTCTGCTGTCCGTGTGCCTGGCCCTTCCACTCCCACCCTCGGGGACTGATGTGAAGGGAGGCACTACGCACTACTTCCTACTCGGAGGAAGTGCTTCTGCTTTTCCTCCTCCTCGAGGAGCAGGGCTGTTTGAGCAGTGACCCTCTAGTATACTAAAGAGCACATATTTCTGCTGCAGACCTGCAGAGGCGAGGCCATCCAAGGGAATCGGGCTCTTAGAAACCACCTTTGAGGGGTAGTAAAAGCCACCGGAGGAGCTGGTGGCACAACAAGGCTCTGCAGGATGGCAGCACAACTCCCTGCGTTGGTGTGCTAACCCAGTGCCTGCCTGCCCCCCCCTGTAAAACACTGCAAAAGGCACTTCAAGCCTCCTCACCCAGTCCGGTTCTTAAGAGAAATGATTTCTCGGGGTCAGTTCACAGTTGCCTGTTAGAAAACTTCAAGTGAAAGCTTCAGCTCAGAGTCCTCTGTAAAGGGGCAGAGACCCCTTGGTGCAGCGCTGTCTCCAGGTGGGAGCTTCCTGTCGCCTCACTTCATCGGTTAGAAGTTGATCCACGGTGCCCTAGCCGTCTGGTCCCCGTGATGGGCAGTGATGAGAGCTGTGTCCAGGGGGCAGCTCCTCTCACCTGACTCGGGCAGTTCAGGTTAAGTAGTGGTCACCCTGCAGCACTGACCGAGGGAGAACCTGGTCCGGTGTGCGCACAGGTCCTTAGTGAGTGTGGAAAACAAAGTGACTTTCACTCTTGCCACTCAATTTTAAGACCCAGTTGTTATAACTCGAGGCCATTTCCTGCGGTTCTCTTAAGATGCTCTATCTCAGGACAACCATTAAGACAGGAACAAGACTCTCAGTGGAATGTCCCTGGGGATTTTGTTTCTTTGCCTTGGCAGCAAGCAGCCGGGTGGTTTCCTCAGTGCCCGGACAGGCAGCGCAGTCACTCACATCCGCACCCGTGCTGCCGCTGCCTCCCGGCCCGCTGGGGTGCTCGATGTAATGGGAAGGAAGAGTTTCCTTCCAGTGCTGTGCCGGGCGCTAAGAACTGCAACATCCAGCCGGAGCTCTTCAGGGTTTGTGCCCCAGATAAACCCCGAGCGAGCCGTACCCTCCTCCCACCCAGAAAGCCGCTCACCCTCGAGAATCGACTGCGTTGCTGTCTGTTGGGGAAAGCAGGTCTGTTCCTTCACCGGCAGAGACCTGGGCACAGAGCAACCCGCTGCGGCCTGCTGGCGCGGGTTGGTGATAAAGGATACTGAGGAAGCTGGAGACACAAACAGGTAAGGAGGTCACTGTCCCCAGAGAGCTCAGCCAGACAGACGGGTAACGGCAGCTCAGTTCGCAGGGCTTTAAGCCAGAAGGGTAGATTTCTGTGGTTAAATCCTGCCGCGGCGGTGAAATCTCACCCCCACGCAGCAGTGCTGTGGCCATCTCCAAAAGCCTGGTGGGTGTCTGTGCGGGTGCTGAGCTCACGGACACCGAGCTGTCCTTCCGGAGCTCTGCGGGTTCTGACCGGGGGTGAGGTTCTCCAGAGCAGGAATACTTCCACGCCAGAACGGGATGCGACCGTCATGCTGCCGGTTCTCAGGCCTCAGTTGCGGAATGCTCCCACTCTGCTGGCTTTGCTGATGAAGTTCTTCAGGAGGTCGTGATCCATCTCTGCGAAGCCTTGAGTTTGTGTGACGACCGTCAGGTGGTTTATGCAAAATCTGAAGCAAAATTCCTCCAAGTCCTAGGAACAAATGTAGTTAATTTGAAGCTGGAATGGTGCGGAGCAGGGCTGTCATTTTTCTACTTCTGATCTCATCAGAAGTGTAATCACACTGCCAACCCCTTTTCTGATGAGTTGGATTGGATCGCAAACGATAGGATTACGTTTGCTTACACAAGCTATTCCATAAACCCCCCCGAGTGAGTGAGGCTGGCAAAGCCCTCTGAGCTCAGCCAGCCCAGCCCAGGACCTGACAGCACCCCAGCAGCCAGAGCAGGGCACTCAGGGCCACAGCCAGGCTGTCCTTCAACACCTCCAGACACGGGGACTCCCTCACTGCTCTGGACAGTCCAGTCCAGGCTCTGAGCACCCTTTCCCTGAAGAAGGGCTTCCTAACAGCCAACACCCAGCTCCCTCAGCCTCTCCTCATTGGACTTTCCCCTACAGTCCCTTCCCCAGCCTCATTGCTCCTCTGGACCTGCTCCAGTACCTCAATCTCTTTCTTGAAGCGAGGGGCCCAAAACTGCCCCCAGGACACGAGGGGAGGCCTCCCCAGTGCCCCCTCTGAGCAAGCCCTCGGCACTGGGTCCGTCTCCTTCAGCAGGCTCGTAGGCATCAACTCATAAAAGTAACTCCTTTCTGTACCCGGCAGCAAGAGGAGCCTGCAGTGGCCGTGCGAGCCACGGTCTAGAAACTTCTCAGGGGTGACAGGAACAAGGAGGTCTCTCCGTTCCCGCCAGGGCTTTTTCCTGGTCACGGTGGAAAGGAATTGAGCAGCCTGTGCGTGTCAACCTGTGACACCATCTCCTCAGGCTGAATGTTTTATCCCTGCTGCCCCTGTCCAGATGGGATTAACTCCTCACTAGCGGCCAAGCAGCACGGAAAAGAGGTAGCCACAGGGCACAGACATAAATGCTATCGCAGGAAGGGCCAGAGGAGCGAGAAAAGGGATGGGAAAGGAAGAAATAAACCGCTCGGAAGCTCAGAGACGCTGAGGGTTTACGTTCCAGCTTCTGAAGTGCTGCTGCCGGACCCTGGCTTGCTTTGCTGTCACTGTGTGAACGTCTGCCTTAGCTGAAGTGAACGGCGGGTGCTTCTCTAGGTGCTGCTCTGTGAGGGGGAGCACAGGGGCACAGAATCCTGGGCGCTGTTCTGCACTTGGAAGAAACCACAGGCCCTGAAGCTGGAAAGGACCCTTAAGATCATCAAGTCCAACCTTCAACCACCACCTCCACGGTCACCAGCCCAGCTGTGTTTCTTTCCAGACTTGCATCCTCTTAACTGTATGCAGGGAGCACTCCCCTCTTCATTAACAATCACAGCTAATTAACCTATATCTGCTCCCCTTGTAAAGCCCTCCAGGGATGGGGGCTCCATCACTTCCATGCCCCAACATTTAACTACCCTTTTAATTTGAGTTACAGAGAAGTGATTAAGAAATTAGAACAAATGGCTTTACGGTCTCCTTTGACACTTCTGCCAAGGGGGGGTCTTTCGCAACCCTTCCATGGGCAGCTCTCTGCCCTGGTGCACAGGGTTCTCAAGCCAGTTTGTACTGTTACTCCAGGGGGCGAGAACAGCCTGGCTCGTGCCCTGATTCCTCAGGCAGAGACTCCCCCATGCCTTTGCTGAAGAAGCCTTTGCGGTGCCTACGATAGCTGTCTGTCCTACAACGGGCATCGCTTGCTGAGCTGTGGGTGCAGGGAGGAAGGCAGCCACGCTCCCGAGTCTGGCACATGTTGCAGTCTGGGCAAGTCAATCAACTCAGTGCCTGATGACCGTTAAAATACAATCTGTTTTAAGGAATACTGCGTGTACAGATGAAAACACTGAATCATAGAAGGCAGAGGAGGCTAAGGCCTAGTTAGTCATCTGGCCAATCCCTCTTTCTTGTGTGCCAGCCATTATAAGTTCCAGTACTTTGTCCAGGCTGGTTTTACTACCTCGTGGTCTGCCCACACCATCTGTAACTGCTTCACTTAACACTCGTCAAGCAAAGGGACTTCTGCTACAAAGATGTTCAAAGCTGGTGAAAAGCTGCTGAGAAACCCCCGAGTAAACTTGTAATGAAGCTTCTGCTGCCAGGAGAATCAAGCTCCCTTCCTGCTCAGTGCTCCCACCCGCACGGCACTGCCAGTACGATTCCTCTTTGCCTCAGCCATTCGCACCCTCCAGTACTGGTGCAGTGGTTACAGCCAGCAGCTGCTAATCTCACTGTCTGCTGATCCCCTCTCACTGTCAAATACAAAGCTCACTGTCTTCCAGCCTCCTCTTCGCGTCTCCTGCACAGATATATCTCGCCTAGTCCACTGCCGCTACACAGCACAGACGGCTGCAACCTTTGGAACTGGGGTTTTGTTTCAGTCTCCTTGCTCTATTTGCTTCCAGTATCTGGAAATGTCTACCCAGCTGTTGTGTTAAAACGAGGAGAAGCTAGAAGTGTAGGTTTCATCCTACGTTTCATGGCCAGGCAGAAGAAGAAGACACAGCGTGACGCCAGCTACACACTCTGTCTCTTGTAGGGGTCAGCTGTGGCTGGGTGCAGTTTGCTCCTGTAAAGCAGAATGAACTGTTAGCAGAACGAGGACTTCTCGATGGCTGCAAGCTCAAGGAGGCCACTTCTGATTAGATCTTAGCGGGAAATTCCTCACTGTGAGGATGCTGAGGTACTGGAACAGGTAGCCCAGGGAAGCTGTGAGTGTGCCCTCTTACAGGTGTTCAAGGCCAGGTTGGATGGGGCTCTGGTCTAGGCGAGAGGTGTCACTGCCCATGGCAGGGAGGCTGGACCTAGATCTCTCCGATCCCTTCCAAGCTAAGCCGTGCTCTGATTCTAAAATGCACACACAGATACCAGGAGTAATAAACCCCTCCCTATCCTTCTACCCACGATCGGCGCAGCACTGCGAAGCCAAGCAAGGGAAAACGTATCTGAAAGCGCTTCCCTGCTTACAAAAAACGGAGCTTGCAGTGCTGCTGCGAACAGGCTGAGTGCTAGTGGAACAGCCCGGGGCAGAGGGCACGCCAGATGACGAGGAAAACCAACAGGGAATGTTGTGCGTCAGCGCAATGCACCTCACACAGCAGCAGAAGCTGATTTGGTTACAGAGGCACCAGAGTAAACGGGGGGCTGACAGGTAGGTTCTCCCCCTGCCTGTAAAAGGCTGCACCAGACCAAAGGACGAGGTGGAGGGCTCGGGAAGTGAGCACGCAGGCCATGCCAAAGGCGAAGCAGCATTCAACAGCTTCATTCCCCAGAAAACAAGTGCCTGAAGAGACGCTGCCCTGGCTGGAGGAGCCCTCCTTACCTGCGCTTCGTATTTGACGGCGGCGGAGAGAAGAGCAATGGCGTTCTCTTCACAAATGCCTTGCTTGATGGTCTGCTGGCAAAGCTTTTTCAATCTGTTCTCTCTGTAGAGTGTTGCCAGATCTAGCAGTCCTGTGAAAATCCGGACAGCTTTATCAATCGTGGTGCAAAACCTGTGCTCTGCTTTTCAAATGACTCAGTTACCCTCCTGTTTCAGGAGGAATTAAACAGGGACTTGGTCTGGCTTTGCCCTGAGATGATTTAAAGAAGCTGTGCAAGTGTTCTTGTTCACTGCACTGTGCTTCTAGACTTGCATCCTCTTCAATGTTTGCAGGGAGCCTCCCCCTCTTCATTAACAACCACAGCTAATTAAACAGAAAAATCAGGATGCCACTGGTTCCTTTTGAAGGGAAATAATGAGAGGATGAGAAACAATGAGCTCTTTTTCTTTTGCTCTTACTTCACCCCTGCCATCTCTTTTCCTTGGGCATGTTTCCTGCTCCTGCATTCCTTCTCCCTGATAGCCACCCGATTCAAGAGTTAAAGGCTAACAAAAGTAAAGTCCTGCTTTCCTCATCCTGCTGCGACACACGATACAGACTCCCAGAACCTGTAACCCAGGATTAGTCCTGTCGCTGGTAAATACCTATTGCATCTTCGGGGGGCAGTCTAATGCTGTCCGTGTACAGGTACTCCAGGAAGGCTCGGTACACAGGGTAAGAGAATTCACTCATTTCTATAACCTCATCGTCGCTATTCAGTATGGAGCGCAGGTGTTCACACCTACAAACAAGGACAGAGGTAGGACACACTGTGAGCACACACGAGACATTCGGGTTATAGCAACCCCAGGCAGAACTACAGGCTGGGAACGGAGATCTTGGAGAGGACTCGGGTGGAAAGGGACTTGGGGGGGACTGGTGGACAGCAAACTTAGCAGGAGTCAGCAATGTGCCCAGGTGGCCAAGAGGGCTAATGGCATCCTGGCCTGCATCAGGAATGGTGTGGCCAGCAGGGAGAGGGGAGGTTCTCCTCCCCCTGTATTTGGCTCTGGTTAGACTGCACCTGGAGTGTTGTGTTCAGTCCTGGGCCCCTCAGTTCAGGAAGGATGTCGAGGGGCTGGATCGAGTCCAGAGAAGGGCAACTGGAATGGTCAAGGGGCTGGAAGGTCAGCCCTACGAGGAGAGGCTGATGGAGCTGGGGCTGTTCAGCCTGGAGAAGAGGAGGCTCAGGGGTGACCTTATCGCTGTCTGTAACTACCTAAAAGGGGGTTGGAGTCAGGCGGGGGTCAGTCTGTTCTCCCTGGACGCTGCAGACAGGACAAGGGGTCACAGTCTTCAGCTCCAAGCAGGAAGGAAATAAAGAAGACAGTGACAAAGAGCAGGTGAATCCCATGGCTGAATGAAACATGAGTTTGTAAGTCAGGAATTTCAAGCAGTGATTGATCAGCACAGTGCACTACACTGCACAGATTCCGTTCAGATACATGGCTGGCACCTCACCTGATTTTGAGAAGGACTTTATGAACATGGATGTATTTTCCATCCACTAGGAACTTAAGGTCTGCAGTTTCAGGGTTGTCAAATTCCTTTTTCAGTGACTGGGCTACTGTTAGATGATCATCAGGTTCTAGAATAGAAAGGGAATAGCAGTACTACAATTATATCTCTTATCATGCTGGGAACCCCTCAGCAATTAACAGTCTTAATAAACAGGACATGTTTAAAGCTAGCAAAAACAACTCAACCCAGAAGTATACTCTTGATTCTATAGGAACCCCTAGGAAAGCAAGAAAGGGACAACTTTCTTTAGTCCACACTAGTTCCCATATAAATAAGCCTCCTAAAGAACCCCACCGCTCTCAAGCAAGAAAAGCACCATCTCAATGGTGCTGCCTGGGTAAATTATTCTAAATGAAAAGCATCAATTGTTCTAAGTCACCCAAAAGATCAATAAAAACCCCAAACCCAGTAAGACACAGTGCTTGCAGTGCAACGGCCCAGTACGCTGTCCCTGAAGGCTAAATACCAGCAGTTACAAGTCTATTGAAAATTTTCCCTAGGCTGAATGGTGTTAGAGGCACTGTGTGAGTCTCTCATGTTCCTGTTAGTGCCTCCTTTCTGCACATCCCTCTGGGTACGTGTAACAGCTGCATTACCACCAGCCAGCCTTGCAAAGTCCTCTACCATCTGTATACAAACGTCCCATGTTCTGAACTGTTTCAAATTCCCTGTAATATCTAGCAGTGAGAGAACTTATCTTCTCTAGCAGCACTAAAACTTAAGCCCTTCAAACCTCACTCGTAACCCAGAAAACATTTTCTCTTCTTGCTGTATACAAACATGTTTTACACATAACACTTTGTGGGTGAGTACTAAGCTGTTCCCTACTGAAAATGACACCAATGCTACGCCTCGTAACCTCCCAAGCTAGAAATGAGAGATGTATTTTGCTGGAAATGGAAAAACCTTCCCCACAAGCTCTAGAAAGCACTGAGCACACAGCCTGACACTGTTAACACTTTGGTTTGCACCAATAACTCATACTTTATTTGGTGCATTCGGTTAGGGCAATAACTGTTGAAATGCATTAGCTTCCAGGCGAGAGGAGTGGGGGTGTGGAGAGCCATCCAGTGTAACTGCCATCAGGTAAATCCTTCTGTGCTAATGACACTGGAACATACTTTCACAGGCCTTTCTTTGTACAGTGTGGTTTATTTACTCAGACATCTGCTATCTGAACACAACTTTAACCACCAATGTAAAGCTAAAGCCACAAAGGTGGTTCTTTGGATTGTGCTCTAAACCATCAGTTTCTCAGAACAGGAGTCTCCATGTAACCCCCTAGTCTCTCAAGGCTGAGAAGTACTGCAGACAGAATTTTCTTACTTAGATATTCCAGGAAGCACTGAGGAAGCAAAGCGTGTTCTGCAGTTGTCAGACCAAAGCATACAGCAATGCAACAGCAATGGCAAAGGTTTTATGGCAGTGGAATGGATCACGATGGACACAGCACAGCTCCAACTACAGATTAACAAGGTGTTGCACACTAGCTTTTCACTTCACCTCCCAGGTGACACCTGCAGATGACCCTAGGAGACTCTTCTTTGATTAGCTCGGTAAGACCAGTAACTTTATTAGCAACCAATATGGAACTGAAGTTGTAGCTGAACTTTTTCAAGCCAAGGCTGGCAAGGCAAGCCTTAATGTTTTATCAAATGGCTGAGATCTAGCAACTTATGCCTCTCAGCTCATGAGACTCGAAAGGCTTGTTGCCATTTCTGGAAAAGGGACCCTGGCGTTCTTGATCCTTATCAGATTACTTAAAGGCATCGAAGAAAGCTGCAGCGTCCCAAATGTGGCTCCCTCACGTCTCCACATTCAAACTCAGCTTCTTCAGCTGCGGCCACTGTGCACTAACAATTCAGTGGTTACACACAAACAGACCCCTGTCCAAACCCAAGGCATCTCCCCCCAGACACAAACCACACCAATATGGCAATCGTTTGGCAGTTGGTACAGTTCCACGTGGCCATTCCACGTGTGTACTACATGATTATGCTTTCCAGCATCAGTTTTTTGCAAGATTCCAAATTTAAGCTCCAGATGCTAATGGTTTTGTTTAGAAGACAACACAACAAAAAAATAGGAGAGCTCACCTACTGAGAGAAGTCGCCACATAACAGCAGGGGTAGCAAAGCAAGCAAACACGTCGTCAGTGCAGGCAAAGTGAGTGAGGTGGGGAAGGATAACCGACTGCCCACGGCACTGGCCCCACATGTACACCTGGCCACTCTGGGTCTTGGCAGCCGACGTGTGAGCAGAGTGGCAGGCTGCAATCTCTATAACTCTGAATTTACAAGCAAACAAAGAAAAAAAAGCAAGTCACTCTCACAAGAACAAATGCAGTGAAGAAGCTCATCATCACCATCTCCTGCCTTTCTCAGCTGCAAAACATTTGTAAGCATGCGTGTGCTTCCAAACACAGGAAGTAATTACCAAAATCAAGAGGGCTACCAGAGTTTCTTCAAGTAGCATGTACGCAGAACATTTCCCAGTGAGAAAGTATCTCGGAAGTGAGGAAACACAGCAGAGCTGCAGCACATGCTTTGCTGATCCCCTCAGCTCCCTCAGACAAAGCTGTGATGTATGTCAAGCCTCTGAATGTCCTCGGTGGTGCTAGGCAGTGAGGTGAGAAGCTGTGGAGAACAGGTACTTGGAGAGGATGAAGAAGGAAAAGAGGAGGTGTTTCAAGATAAAAAGCATTTTGGTTTGTAATCGAAAGTTAATGAAAACCATCATCTTTGCTTGCTTACTGGCGACACTTACAAACCAACACTTGAAACAGGCTTCTTTTGATTAAAGGAATAAAACCCCACAGTTATTATTACTTATGCTTAAAGAACTTTCAGTTTGAAAATTAAAAATTGGACCCAGACAGCAGTAAAAGCTGTCTCTAAGTGCACTGTAGCTATCTCACTAATCCTCAAGTTGATTTAGGATTTCAAACCCCCCCGCTGTGTACAACATTACACAAGGCACTGTTCTGCAGTGTGAACTGCTGCTTGTTTACTTGTCCTCCCAGCTGCCAGCTGGAAAACAACTTGTTTAAAGCTGTATGCACAAATCTTGCGGGCTTTAGCGAGGTAACATTCTCACCTACACCACGAGTGCATACGCTGGCCAACCAAAGGGAATGGAGGCACACAACGCTAAAACTCCAACTCACACTTAAGTGTGGTAACACTTGAACTGCAGCCAAAGAGTCTGGAAGAAAATCCATTTACATTTTAAGCAAAGAACACACATAAAGTGATGGAAACGTTCAAAGCCAGGCCACAGCTCATCACCACAGAGGAGCTGGGTCTTCCCTACAGTGATGAACGCAGGCACAAACCTAAGAGGGACATCTCACGTTCCTAATTATTCACAACAAATCCAGTAGGAAGGAAGAGGTCTGAGTTTCGGGCCGTGCATTTACGTGGCCTTCTATCAGCAGTGGAAATGACTGCTCCAGTGCACATCACGGGGTTACAGGGAAGTGTTTAACCTAGGGAAAACCTAGGCTGACTTTTTCAGGCAACAACAGCAAGCAAGAACCCCTTCCTTTCTGTCTCTCCTGAGTTAGGAGCCACATTTAATTGCAGACATAACACAAACTGCTGGGGTCCACTCTTCACTTTCAGTGCAGATTAAATACAATTTGTATTCAGAGGCAATAAAGCGGTGATGGTGGAGTTCAAACAGCCAAGCTCCACCGCTGAAGAGGAGCTGCAATCAGGGTCTATCATGTGTGAGATGAAGCAGCAAAACAGCACACTGGGGCTCAGAACGCCCAGTTTCTTTCACAGGGATCGGTATGGGGTAGATTCAAACACTTTCAGTGAAAATTCTGTTCACTTTTAGCAGAAGAATCACACAAAAACGTAGAGACCGTTTCTTAATAAAATAGGAAAGATCAAAATGGATGAAAAATGCGGTGGTTTGCTGTAGCCTTTCCAGAGTACGTAGCGCAATGCCTGACTGCGAGACTTTGAGTTTTACCTGTCCTTATCCACGGTAACTGTTGTAGGGTAAGACTGGTTGCTTTTATTCCCAGTACCTAACTGGCCATATGAATTGGCTCCCCAGGCGTAAATCTGACCTTCATCCGTTAGCACTAATGTATGGGCGTAGCCACAGGCGACCTGCAAGGAACGGAAAGAAAACCTCATTTTTATGTAGAGTAAGTGAACAGAGAGACTCTGTGCTTCGTGTTATGGATTATATCAGTGGAGAAATTACAGGAATTACAAATACAGCTAGATTTGTTTAAAAAGGAAGCAAAGTAGATGAGGGGACTTTGAGGAGAAAGTGTTATTGGTGAGGAACCCCACCAGAGGGGACTTGGAGTAGAACAGTATCCGTCAGGAACCCTGTCAGATACTCTCAGGTATACAGTAAAACAACAGATAGAAGCAATGAAAGAAGGAAACCTCTATGACAAATGTGAACTGTTTGCAGAAAAAGATGCAGGAAAAGCACATCTGTCTTGCACTGACCTTGCTCTCTGGGTAACAGGGTGAATAGCTTACCACTGGAAGAACACATAAGGCCTCTCTTTCTGCTGCTCTCCTCCCTGCCTGTCGCACAATTCTTTCCCTGTGCCAGTTCTAGTGCTTCACCACTTACATCACTGGAGAAAAACTCTGCTCAGCCAGGCCAGAGGAGCATGGGTGCCCACACAAGGTAAGCAACAGGAGCAGCCAGCCAGGGAAGACGAGGAAGAGATCAAAGTCTCCACCTTGACGACAGCACACAGCTGTGTCAGCTCACACTCTCTTACGGAAACCCATTCAGTCCTGCTGAGCTGCCACCTCAGGTAGCCAGCCCACTGAAGGTTGCTTGAATATCCACTTTACCAGCTATATATGCAGCACATGCCACACACACACACACATGCAGTGGTGAAATGATGAGCAACAGTATTGCTCTGCATGAGTCAGTGTAACCTGTTAGAGCTCGGTGGCCATCAGTGACCAATTTCTGTTGTTCAACACTAGCTCACGTATCTTTACGTTATCTGCAAAGCAGACACACCGTAAGTACATGTGCTTCTCTGACATCCACGGAGCATGTGACATGGAGTAAATCCTTACGACATTCACTGATTGGGGGTCTACAGCTTGGTATTAAATGGGTATCAGGAAATGGAGTGGAGTGAAATAGAATCCAAGTCAAACTTGCTGGAGCACTCACGCTCTCTAAACATGAGAGCAAATACAAAGGAAAAGAACATTGAATGTATTATGCTGTTCTTCAACAGCAATTGTTACCAGTGGATCTACTGCCTACATCCCAGGACCTGAATGGAAAACCATATAATCAAAGGAGTTTATTTTTAAAAACCTACAAAACCTGTGACTTCCCTGAGTAAACAGAACAAAAAGGATTCAAAGTTCAAAACATTCTTGTACGTTTTCCCTAAGCTACAAAATCAATGCTTCCTAGAAGATTGTGTCATTTCCCACTCTTTTGGATAAATTTAAAACTTTCAGTATCGGTTCTGCAGATCCTTCTAAAATTTCTTACCAGTGGGAATACGTTATCAGTTTGCAAGGTACACTGATGGTAGCCGAGCTGTTCGGTAAAGTGGAAGATCAAGAGTGACCATGGAACCATCACCATCAACTGGTGACCAAGAGCAGTTGGAGACAGTCTGCTCGGTCTCCAAACATCAGTCACTGTGGCTGAAGTGCAGTTCATGCTGCCAGAAAGATGAAATCTGTAGCAGGTTTCCAGGAAAGAATCTTTGTGAATGAGACAAATGGGGTCTTCCTGATTTGCTAAAATAACAGTGGTTTTCTACAGGAGAAAAACCCAACAAACATTTCGAATGGCCTGGTCCTCTAAGTACAGTCCTGACGTCACTGAAGTCAACAGCAAAGTTCCACTGAACAACACAAGGTCACTGTTTTCCTCCGACTGACAGAGGCCTATTTCAAGACAAATGTTTAAAACACTGATAAACAGCATTTTAAACACAGAGCTAGAGGTCTATCTCCTTCAAATGTACGGCCAGCCTTAGCATAGTTTGGGTTGTTCGCAAAGAGTTTGACACAGAGCATCACACGCATACCCGCTGTACACGAACGCCTTGCAGAGCTGCTACTCGGCACGGTGTTGGCTGATTGCCACTGCTGCCCAGTCCAAGCTGGCCATTACCATTGTAACCCCAGACATAGACCTTAAAAACAGAGACATGGATGTTAACTGTTTGCAGCTGCCTGCTTCTTTTGACAGCAACAGAACCATTTCAGAAGATAAATAATCATTTTCTTCAATACTTCCTGTTCCCACATGTTTAGGATCAGTGCTTTCTATGTAGATGAACACAAACACATGTATTTCTATACTACACCTACATAAACATAGATAGAGATATATATATACACACACGTATGTATAAGTTGCTCTGTACTACCAATTTTGATGCTGTTTCTGTTTAAAATACCAACTTCATGCTCATTTTCCAAATTTCCATATCCAGGCTGCTCTGTAAGAGCACAGGATTACACTATTGGAATAGGAAGAGCAGAAAACAAGTGATTCATGTGGTGTTGCCCAGCACAGAGTAAATACAGCAAGAATCCCTCCCTTTTTCAAAGAGCTCATTTTGTGGTCAACAATCAAAACAAAACCTGAAACAACACACTACAACAAGTATAAATGAAGCTATTCACAACAATCTGAGTAGGCTGCTAACAGCTTTAAGCTGAACAGAAGGTAAAGGAGAAATACTGAGCTGTGGTAACGTCAGTGACATATGTTCTACTGCACTCAGTAGCTACTTCAGTCTGAACTGAAATGCTTGCAGTAACGGAGCTAGAGGTGATGCAGACTGCACGAAATCTTCAGCTCACATGAACTACAACAAGGATACTACAACCTCTTTGTATCTTTCCAATGAGGATAAAAAGTCTGAGAGGGACTCAAGGAACCTGCAATACAAGAAATATATGCAATGTACTTCTATCTTCTCTTGAGGAAAGAGTGGGCACATCTGAGCACTGAACGCTGGAAGTGCCTTCACTGGTGACTCTCTTACTCTTGATTCCAGTTGAGAAAATACTTAATTTTAATATAAAGCCAGCAGTGGGATAACATATTAAGCAGCTCTTCTCTCTGTAGAAACATTTTCTGACCTTCACAATAGTATTTTTACTTCAGAACTGTATTTTCAATTACATTTGAAGAGATAATTGAATTTCTTCAACTCAAAGCCAACTTCAACAGTTGATACAAAGTAAGAGCTGCTAAATTGCATGGATAACCTCATAAACCACAGGATCATAACCCAACCCTTTCTCTCCTTTTCAATCTACATCCTTTCTAAAGGAGAAACCATAATCAGCATGGACAGGAGGATGTACCAGACAATTTATGACAAAGGGTCTCACAAGCAGGTAGTCTTGAGAGAGTCTGGGAAGACATACGCCTTTTCTGAGTAGCAGGTTTGAAATTCCCTCCACCCCACGATATTACCAAAAATAAAATTCAGTCAGAAAATTCACTCAAAATTTCTCACCTCTCCATTTTCCACCACAGCCATAGAACACATCTGGCCACAAGCTATATTGACTACTATTTTGTTTTGTAGGCAGCTGGTAACTCTTCGAGGAATTGGCTGATTAGCTGTTGAACCAGACCCAACCTGGCCTGAGTTATTATAACCCCACGTGTATACCTGTTGTAAGAGAACTGTCATAAGAGAAAGCTATATAACATACAGCTCAAAGTACTCACTCGACAGAGGGAGAATTTATAGGCATGCAAAACAACATTCTGAGTTGAATACATTCTTTTAAAGATCATGGAAGATACTTATGTTTACAATTTAATTTCTACCTATTCCTTGAATTTTACAATTGGATTCTATCAAAAGCACATCATTCATTTACATACTCCATTCTGTTACGCTTCTTCAGCCAAAGGCAAGAGGCAACAGCATGACACCTGCGTCAATGCTGGAAGAATGCTTTGCTAGTTTTCTGGAACCAAAAGCAGAATGGCTAATCAGACACAAATGACAGAAGACAAGGTAAATGACATAAAGCTGGTTTACAGAACTCCATACATATGGTATGTTTTAATTTATGTGTATGTATGTTTTAATCTCTGCAGAGGAAGAAGCTGGCTGCACTCTAGGAAGAAATATTTTGTGGCAGAATCACAGAATTATTGAGGCTGGAAAAGACCTCTGAGATCATCCAGCCCAGCCCATGACCTGACACCACCACATCAGGCAGACCAGGGCACTCAGGGCCACGTCCAGTCTTTTCTTAAACACCTTCAGTATGGGGACAACATCACTGCAGTCCATTCCAGTGTCTGATCACCTTTTCTGTGAGGAAGGTCTTCCCAACAGCCAACCTAAACCTCCCCTGGCACAGCTTCAGGCCCTGCCATCTCAACCTATCACTAGTTGCCTGGGACAAGAGCCTGACACCCATCTGCCTACAGCTTCTGTGCAGGTAGTTACAGAGAGCAATAAGGTCCCTCCCCGAGTCTCCTCTTCTCCAGGCTAAACAATCCCAGCTCCCTCAGCCTCTCCTCCTCAGCCTTTCCCTCCAGTCCCTTCCCCAGCCTCGTTGCTCCTCTGGACCTGCTCCAGCCCCTCAATCTCCTTCTTGAAGTGAGGGGCCCAGAACTGCTCCTAGTACTCAAGACCCAGTCCAGGGGGAGAATGACGTTCCTAGTCCTGCGGGCCACACTAGTGCTGATCCAAGCCAGGATGCCATTGGCCCTTCATGCCATCTGAGCACAGTGCTGGCTCCTGTTCAGCCGGTTGTCAACCAGTACTGTGAGGTCCCTCTCTGCCAAGCTACTCTCCAGCCACTCATCTCCTAGTCTGTAGCTCTGCTGGGGGTTATTGTGGCCAAAATGTAGGACCCTGCACTTGTCCCTGTTAAACCTCATCCTGTTGGCCTCTGCCCATTGACCCAGCCTGTCCAGATCTCCCTGCTGCAGCATCCTCTCCTCCAGCAGATCAACACTCCTCTGCAACTTGGTGTCATCCATGAATTTACTAAGGGCAGATGGTGACATATATATACTGCATGCTCTACAAACGTAACATTCAGCACAAACAGGTGTGGCACAAACATCAAGGTCCTGCAAGCAGGCTTCTATTTTTATCAAGCGCTCATGTTGCATCAGCACAGTGAGGATGGCAAGAAGCAAGGTCTCATGATCTAGAAGCAGAACACTTTCCTGTTTCTCATATACATGAATTTAATTCATAGACAAGAGAGCCTTATTCCAGCACTTCTCACCTCTCCGTCAGATGTTAACACCATGGAATGATGAGAGCCACAGGCAACCTCAATGACTTTCTTGTTCACCAAGTTGGTGGAGACTTGGCAGGGAACGAAACCATGGTTTGTTGTACCGTTGCCCAACTGACTGTAGGCATTGTGACCCCAGGTATAGACTTCCCCTTCTATAACAGAAAGTGTTACAAATAGCTGGGTTGAAGTGTTTCTGTTTCTAACACAAGCACAACGTAACACTGCAAACAAAACAAGTCCAACTCCGTAACAACATACATCTTTAAGTGGGTAAATGCCCTTCGCAGCTGTCAAGCCCATGGCCGTAACCAGTGCTGCCTCTGCATAGGACTGGCCACAAATCCAAAAGGGAAGTATCACCACAACCTTAGTGAAGGGAATTATAGGCTAATAGTGCAATACAGAAAAGGATGGAAATACAGTCGGGACTCCCCGCTTCTTCTTTGTTACTGACAAATCAAAAGTTACTGTCTATGCCCGGGCACTGTTTCTCACTTTGGAAAGTCATATAAAAACTTTAACTATAAAACTATAAACTATATACTTTAAAACTTTAAACTATAAACTTAAAAACTATAAAAATGTTCATTCCTTCATAATATACATTAAGAATCTTGTAAGAAAACCTTATTATTACTAATTAATAAACACATTCTTATTTAGTTAATATATATAATATAAATATTATTTATATTTTATATATATATATGTCCTGTATTTTGAGAAATATGCAAGTAAAATTAAGAATGCAAGACATGCCTGACTGGGTTAGACCAATCATCCACTCAGAAAAAACTAAAACTTCTAGAAGTAGTAACAAGAGCAAAGCAGAGCTTGACAAACTTTGTAAATGCTCTAGCTATGAAGAGAGCCAACTGACGTGCCATGTTCACCAACATGCTGTACTTGCTAACCTGGAATGTCTATCCCAATCCCCTCTTACGTTACCAGTATGGACTGGCTGGACTAATTGAAGTGGACAATCTGAAAAGCAATATTCAGATCATACTTTACCTTCTGTTGCAAGGACAACATGAGGGCCGCTTCCATAACTCAGGCAGGCTATCTTTTTGCCACACAGAGAATCTAACCTCCTTGGTTCAATAGCGCTCTGCATGTCACCGGTTCCCAAACACCCACTGCAGTTCATGCCAAGCACAAAAACCTGGTATAAAAGAACCACAAAATCATAACTTCGGCTGCAAAGGAAGGCGTCCTCCAAAGGTCAACTAGTCCAAATCCCTGCTCAACAAAGGTCTAAACTTAGCAGTTGACTCAAGGTCATTTCAGTTGCGACCTGAAGGCCTCCAAAGAAAGCATCTCACACCCCCTTCAGGACTGAACCACCTTCATGGTAAATATCCTAATACCGAGTCAGAATCTCCTGTCTTCCAGCTTGCATCCATTTTATCTCTTACTGTCACAACACACCCTCAAGAGGTGTCTAACTCCACCTTTATCCTCTGACTGTGCCGGGAAGCCATTCATTTGAATTGAAAATGTTTTAGCAACAACCACAATGAACGGGCATTGTGGCACGTGACTCTTCCTAGGGACAGCATCTAACTGGCTTTCAGAACGATCTGCTACACATATGACTAAATACATCACATCTACACACACTGTCAGACAATTACCTCATCATTTTCAGTTGCATACAACACCTCGTTGCCAGCACTGCCAAATACACAGGCTTGACGGATTAACTTGAGCTCTTCTTGGGAGCACAGAGAAAAAATTGGCCATTTCCCAACATCCAGCATTTTCAGGGCTGATAACAACGTTGCCTCCAAGACCTGATATTATACAAAAACTTGTGTCAAAGACCTAGACAAAGAGAAAAGTACGCTTTCGCACAGGAAAAAGGAGAAGTGTAGACAAACACCATCATCTTCTTTTCCAACCACAAACCAGTATTTTAATTCTAGAACAACACTTTGAGAGAAGTTGTTGAAGGAAACAAAAGGTATTGTGATCCAGAAACAATGGATCTTCATGCACGCAGAAAAGTAGCACATCAGAAGTTCACCAGTGAGGTCATATTTTCACTATATTTATAGAACTACTGAGGTTCTAAGAGACTTCCAGAACAGTTAACTGTCAACCTAATGCTACCATGCCCTCTCAACCATGCTTCCAAGTGCCACACCATGGTTTTTTAACAACTCTGGGGATGGTGACCTCCATGGGCAGCCTGTTCCAATACCTGACTGCTCTTTCAGTGAAGGGATTTTTTCCTCATGGCCAATCTAAACATCCCCTGGTGCAACTTGAGGATATCTCCTCTCATCCTACCTCTAGCAACCTGGGAGAAGAGACCAACTCCCACCTCTACAACCTCCTTTCAGGTAGTTGTAAAGGGCAATACAGCCTCCCTTCAGCCTCCTTTCGTCCAGACTAAAGAGCCCCAGTTCCCTCAGCTGTAGCTTGTAAGCCCTGTCCTCCAGGTGCTTCTCTAGCTTTGTAGCTCTTGTTTGGACCTGCTCCAGCACTGCTGGCTTCTTACAATGTGCAGAATGCCAATATAAAGTGCAAAGTATGCATTCAAAACCTGAAAGTATTTTATGCCTTTTCCTCTGGTGCTAACATTACTGTTAGAAGAAACCATTAAAAACCTGCCAAAAAACACACTTATCCTTGAAAAATACCTACCTTTGTGTTCATGCATTAAAAATGGAACTTGAGAACACCTGAGAGACGTTTTTCCTTTCTCCTTTATTTCTGAAATGCCCTTCTGTGTTTCAGCAATTCCTAATTCTTTGGAAACTTCCTAAGAATATTTGCATTCAATGAATAATAGAAGAAAAAATCCGACTATTTTTCAGCTTATACAAGGGCAAATGACAAGCTTATAGCTGAAGGAAAAAAAGAGCAGGTCTCTTCAGACATTTAAACCAGCTGAGTTAAGGTCTGAAGCTCAGGCAGGATTTCTAACGCTTTAGTATAGCAGAACTCGGGAAAACTGCAGTAACAAAAATGTAATGGGAAACTGTGCATGGTCCCTGCATTGAATGTTCTTTACTGACATGAAAACAAGCTCTGGACACGCAAGCAAACAGATCAGACAGTAAGCGAGAACAGGCATTATGCAGTTCACCACAGAACAATGGAGACTGCATCACTAGTTCTATTTCTAGCAAGTGGCAGACTTACAAAATGATCTGTTACAGAACATCTTTATGGCCTGAAGTTGTCCCAGGGGAGGATCACTTTGGGTGTCAGGAGGAATTTCTTTTCTGGAAGGGTTGTCAAGCATTGGAACAGCTTGCCCAGGGAGGTCGTGGAGTCACCATCCCTGGATGTGTTTAAGAGAGTAGACGTTGCACTGGGGGATGTGGTTTAGTGGTGATGAGAGGGCTAGGAAAAAGTTGGACTCAATGACCTTGAAAGTCTCTCCCAGCCGAGACTCTTCCATGACTCCATGGTAATTTTACTTTAGAACATATTTTTTTCTACCTCTGACCGAAACAAAAATGTGAATAGAGACAACGATGTAAATAAATTCCAGTTTGGAGTCTGAAGCACCTTTCACCAGTCTTATGGGTATTGTTTTTTTGGTAAGTATCACTTACTTTGAAAAGATGTACACAGGAACATACTTAGCACTTGAAACTATAAATTACAGATTATTCCTGAATTAACTTAATCTCGAATGACAATCTTTAAACCTTTAATGTTTCCTTAGAATATATGTATCAGAGAAAGCAAAGAAAAGGAGGACTGATCATCTCCACTGAAGAAAAGCTGCAGTTTTGATCACACTGTTTCTTTCCCCATCTCATTACACCAAGTAGCTGACCCACTTCAGCCACATTTGCAAGTGAAAGGGCAGTCAGATTCTGCTGACACAGTCCATTTGGCAGTAGGCAGCTGGACAATCAGGCAAGTGTGCTATGAAAAAAGTCAGTTAGCCCTCCACAAATGCTCTCTTCCATGACACAGAGCAGGTTCAAAAGAGACAAAGGATGTGAACCCATATGGAATAGGGCTGGGCTCGTACGCAGTCCACAGAACAGTCTGTTTAATGTGCAGTGGTTAGTGCTAATTCTGTGGAGGACTGTAGGCATTTTAAAAATACCATACTGAATACTGAAAGACTGCCCTTCCAATTGCATCAAGAAAACTCCATCTCACTTGTGCTCAAGATTGATGATGCCTGACATTCAAAAGGACAGTCAGATTCCCTTACTGGAATAACGTACTGGTGTATTTAAAACGCAGGCTCTGAATTCCAATCTTAAATATGAAAGTGGTTTTTTTTTCTGTAGCCTCCTTCTACAAAACACTCATGTTCTGCCCTCATAATTAGTAGGTTAAAAAAACCCCAAACTGTGTAATATAGTAGTCTATAATAACACTATAATAATGCACTGGAGGCAAACCCCCAAGCTACTCTCTGTAGAAAGCACACAACAAAATACATACGGGACTGGGCTTGACAAAAGAAATAACAGCAAACTTTATCAGACTCAAATGTACCCATAATCTAAGTTCTGCCCCTGGAGTTATTAGTTGCCATCAACTCAGTAACAGACGTTTTCACCTTTCAAGATTTTCTCCCTTCCCACACTTCCCTAATTATTATGAAAAAGAGCTCCAACTACCAGCCTGCCAATATTTGTGTCCCCCAAGTGATCAGCTCCCTCATTATAATGCAGTCGTGAAAGGCAGAGCTTGAGAAAGAATCAGACATTGCATGTGGTCCAGGTCCCTATCCCAAAAGTGGGTCCGTTACTCCTCAAGAATCCCTGAAGCGCTGAAGTTCCATTTGACCTCAGCAATCGTTTTGAAAGCTGGTTAGACAGTTTTATTTGCCAGAGTCACGGCCTTACAAGGCATCAGTACTGAACTCAAAACCTGGCGAATGTTGCATTAAGTTTCACATGCACAGCATTCAAAGAAAAACGGGAGAAGCCTCACTGTGCTACAGAACTTAAACCCAACAAGTTAATTTGTGGAAACGTTAGGCTGGAACATGTAACCCTGGAATTTAATACTAACGTCCGTGAGCACTGTAAGCCAAAGGAACAATTAGCACTAATTAATATACTGTTCTTCTAATATTTTGTGAATCACATACGCAACATTTCTTTTGCTGGTATCACTTTCTACCTAGAGCTTTGGGCTTCTCTTCATCTTGAAAGGTCCTAGCATGCATTCAGCTCACACTCAATGGAACCAAGCGTCTTCATTTGAGTACAGCAGTACGGGATTTTCAGTACAAATTCACGCTCTGACCTTGGCACTGACTCCTTGAGAAGGAGGAGATTCATCCTCCATATGGATCTGTGCTTGCGTCCCCCTGCAGAGAAAAAGCTTTGGTTAAAATCGCCACCACCATCAATACTGCTGCAACTCTGCTTTATAGAGCTATACACACTGATGGTTAAGCCCGAACGATTTACTTCTGTGGAGAGAGAAAATAAGCTCTGTCAACTTTGTTTTTATGCTCAGCTGTGCCACGACCAGTTAGACAGACTCAGCTCTTCGTACTGAAAGTAACAGCTCCTGGAAAAAACTCAGTTTTTAAACAAGAAGCAAAATGAATCAGACTGCGATGGGAAAATACCCTGTTTTATTAAACATGAGATCCCAGTGGGTTTTTATTGCAGTGAAAATATACTTAGAGTCTTGCTGAGGTAGTTTTTCAGCAAAGTAAAAACACTGACAGAAGTTCTCAATTTCTGGCTCAAGCCTGCAAATGCTCTTAACTCCAGCTCCATTCTGAAAATCGATTTTGGAAAACACTTAGATCTTTTGCAGTTTTCCACTGCTTCAGAAAAGAGTACCAACCCTGTAAGTTACTCATCTAACTCCCATGGCACGCACTATCAACAGGAGTAGCTTTTCTGATCAGATGCTTCTTCATAAATAAACACACACAACTCTGCTCTTCTTGAATTGTTTCCTAACATAAAGCCAGGCAACTCCGTGTTCAGTAAAACTGCAGAGAAGAGTAAGCAGCTCTGGAGCTCTGCGAGCCTCTTTCACTCAACAAGTGAGAAAGCTGCGCACATCATTTTCCTTGAGGTACAGTGGTTCTGTTTACTTTTCACATAAAATTAACTGTCTGTAAAATTCTGACTACAGGCAGACTAACACCCAACAAACGAGAAGCTGACGGTTCACTTAGCTTGCTTTTCTGAGGAGTAACACCCTAAAAGGAGAATCAAATCTAGCTTTAAAAAACTACCTAACCCTCTGCTGAACAAGCCCGTGTAAGAATTACTCCTATCTGCATATCTTTAAATTATTAGTGATTATTCAAATTTACCTACTTGTAGGGTTTTTCCCTACAGAAAAATTGGATATACAGAGTGTATCACAGAACCACAGGGACTGGAAGGTATCTTGAAAGATCAACCAGTCCAAGCCCCCTGCCAGAGCAGGATCCCCTCCTTCCAGTCACATAGGAACACAGCCAGGCAGCTTTTAAATGTCTCAGGAGAAGGAGACTCCACAACCCTACTGGCCAGCCCCTTCCAGTGCTCTGGCACCCTCATGATCAAGAAGTTTCTTCTCATCTTTATGTGGAGCCTGACCATCAGCCTGTTGCCCCTTGTCCTGTCACCAGATGCCACTGAGCAGAGCCTGGCTCCTTCCTTCTCACACCCATCCTTCCTATATTGATCAACATTAATGTGGTCTCCTTTTATCCAAGCTAAAGAGACACAGCTGCCTCAGCCTTTCCTCATCAAGGAGATGCTCCACTCCATCATTTTGTGGCTCTATGCTGGACTCTCTCAAGTAGTTCTGTGTCCTTCAGGAACTGAGGGGCCCAGAACTGACACAAGATTTCAGATGTGGTCTCGCCAGGGCAGAGTAAATAGAAGAAGAACTGCTCTGGGTCTACTAGCCACCTCCATTCTAATCCAGCCCAGGATGCCATTGGCCTTCTTGGCCACAAGGGCACGTTGCTGGCTCATGGTCATCCTGCTGGCCACCAATTCCCCCAGGTCTCTTTCTCTTACACTGCTCTCCAGCAGGACAGTCCCCAAAGAACCCCAACATTTTCATTCAAAAATTGAAAGATAAAAAGCCGTATGTTGGAGCTCTTCAGGTAGAGAAGAAAAACATACCCTACCTATTTCATGCAAGTTATCGGGGTTGTTAAGCTACTAAAATGTACAGTGTGTGTGTAATTGCTAATCAACCTCACTGAAAGGTGGCTAGGCATTACATTTTTCTAAATGCAATACTTCAGTAACAAAACAAGTAAGCAAGAAATACATCTCCTGTGTCCACAGAATGCTAGGAGTTGGAAGGGACCTCTAAACATCGTCTGGTCCAACCCCCCACCCCACCAGAGCAGGGCTATCTAGATAATACAGCTTTATTCCTATTTTCACTAGCTGCATTTCCAGAAGAATTCATAGAGTGCAGATGTAAAGGAGAAAATTCATTTTTGTGAGCACCTGCTCCTGGAGCAAGTGCACAACATTTAAACACAACAATATTTAGATTAAACTTTCATGAACCTCTCATCTGGAATCTAAATAGAACTAACACTTTGACAGCATACTTGGGCAGGCTGAGTTTAGGGTTTAGATCCTGGTTTTAGTCAAAGCGTGACAGGCCTTTGGGTAAGGCACATGGGCTTCTGCAGTACAAAAAGACTTAGTTAAGGAACACAAACAATCACGGGATCCCAGAATCATTCAGGTTGGAAAAGACCCTTTGGATCACCGAGTGCAACCACTAACCCTACTCTACAAGTTCACCCCTAAATTCTATCCCCTAACACCACATCTAAGTGACTCTTGAACACAACCAGGGATGGGGACTCAACCACTCTCTGGGCAGCCTGTTCCAGTGCTTGACCCCTCTTTCCATGAAGAACTTATCGCTGATGTTCAGTCTAAACCTCCCCTGTTGTAGCTTGAAGCCCTTCCCTCTGGTTTGTCACCAGTGACTTGTGAAAAGAGACCAGCGCCAACCTCTCTGCAATATCGTTGCAGAGAGTGATGAGGTCTCCTCTTAGCCTCCTCTCCCTCAAACTAAACAGTCCCAGCTTCTTCAGTTGCTCCTGGTAAGATACTGTTCTAATAGCCAAGTTAACAGCCATTTAACCCTAAATATTTAAAAAGGTTCACTGACTCATTTCAAACATAAACATGCTCGTAGAGTCTCTCTCTAGGGATTTGGTAAGCAAATAAAAACGTCTTCAGAACTCCACTTAGTGCTTCCTCCCACTTAATTTGAGCATTTACGAACCCCATCTGCAGAACCAAAGGCCTGTCTGGAGCTTCTTCCCAAAGGATCCTAACCACACACTTAAAATGGACTAGCTGACTTCTCCGGGGAAGGAGCCTATGAAATGTCACTGCTCAGTGCACTGCTGACAGTAATCTGACAACACTCCACTTGTCAGTCATTCTTCCATTGCTTCATTCTTCACACACCCACCCTTTTCGCACTGATCAACATTAACGATGTCAAACGTAACCTCAATCTGACCAGTGATGTTAAAGAAAAAGCTTTCCTTGCATGTTGTAATGTGGCTGATCTTAAATTTCCCTAGAATTAACCTGAAAAGACCTTTTCCACGTTTCTTAGCCACACTCTGAACACATTTCAGTTCCTGTAAGGTGTACATACATGCAAATACAAATACAAATGATGCAGGAGTTAGCTCTCAGCAATTTGAAGTCCTACCTAAGATTTAATTCACCGTGTAACTGATTTGGGAGAACTGAAACTTAAACTCACTCCCCCTTTTGTCCTTCAAACATGAAAACTCAAGGAACCAGACTTAGAGAAACAAAAGTAATGAAAATATTTGGTTTTAAAAGAACTTTATTAAAATAAATACTAACCATGCAACAGGGCAAAATAATCCAAAATAATGCAATAAATACGTGAACAAAATATATTTTATAGAGGATCACAGGTACAGAAAATGTTAAAGCTTTAATAACTTAACAAACACTAAAAGGTCATCAAGATGTACAAACTTCAGATGTTACACTGCACCGCACCTACAGGTGGGGGCCTGACTGGACACACCGGTCCAACACCACAGGAGCAGTATGTCTGGGGAGAACTCTGACAACACATCATCACAAACACCAGAAAGCTATCAGACAAATGGCATTGCTAATGCAGGCATTTTGTCATGGGTGCACTCAGCAGATGTGACTCAGTCTAAACTGCTAGCTGTCTTCATTTACCTGATCCAGCCAAACACTGAGCCCTGTATCAGGGCTAGCTGTTAGAGCAGACTGTCAAGTTAATGATCCAGCTGTTAAAAAAAGAAAGAAACAGAGCTTCTACAATTTTGATCTGTAACCACCTCCACAGATATACAAGGAATGTAACTGCAGCCTCATTTAGACTAAAAGCTTTGATTTATAAACGTATTTTCTAAACTATGGTAAGCCTTAACAGAACCCCTACAGGCTGTATTCAGGTCATACTGCCCATCAAGCTAAATTTGTGTAGAATCACAGACTTATGGAATCATTCACACTGAGAAAGACCTAAATGCATCATCCTAAATGGATTCTTCTAAACAGATCCAGTCCAGTCATTAACCTAACTGTACCAGCCTACCACTAAGAAGAATCACAGCTGAGGCTGGATGGGACCTCAAAGATCATCTAGTCCCAACTTTCCTACCACGGGCAGGGACACCTCTCACTAGACCAGGATGCCCAGAACTCCATCCAACCCAGTTTTACGCTACTAGGGAGGACACATCCACAACTTCCCCATGCAAACTGTTCCAGCGCCTGACCACCCTGTAGGAAGGGATTTTTCACTGTCAATCTAATCTGTATTTATCATCTAAGTTTGAAATCATTCCCCTTCATGCTATCACTAGAGTCCCCTGTAGAAAGGCCCTCTTCAGCTTTCCTGCAGATACTGGAAGGCTGCTACAAGGTGCCCCAGAGCCTTCTCTCCTCCGCTGAAGAACCACAGCTCCTTCCGCCTGTCCTCACAGGAGAAGTGCTCCTACTGTAACAGCTCTATAACCTTCTTATGTTGGAGACTCCAGAACTGGTTGCAATCAGTGCTCCAAGTGGAATCTCATGAGAGTTGATCGGTGGGGAGGATCTCCTCCCTTGAGCTCATGGTGATAGTTCTTTTGACACAGCCCAGGTACTGTTGGCTTGCTGTGCTGCACTCATGGCCACAGCGGACTCGAGCTGAGCGCGTCTTCTACCGACAGCCCCGATCTCCCTCAATGCTCTGATCACCGGTATGTATGCGTTACTGGCACCGCACCAACCCAAGGGCAGGACCTTGGCCTTGGGACTTGTTGAACCTTATTGAACCAAGTCCGTAAGACCCGTATCTACACGACGTTTAAACACATCTCGGGATGGTGAGACCACCACCTACTTGGCCAGAGCTACAAACTGAACTCCCGACCAGCGCCGCCACGTACAAGCCCGGTGCCTGGGTAACGCACGGGCACACGCAGAACCGGCTAGGGCAGGACCTTGGATCCTCCCTCAGCCCGCAGGCTCCCTGCAAGGCCGCACAGTGCCAGAGGAACCGCCTGGCCCCCGCCCCTGCACCAGGACGCCCCGAGCTGGGCCCGCGGCGGCTGCCGGCGCTGGGCGGGAACCGCTCGAGCGCGCCGCCCTCTCCCTTCTCCTTCCTCCCAGCGGCTGTTGGCTCGGGCGGGAGCGTCGCGTAGAGCGCGGCGTAACGGTCCCCGTCACCACCGCCCCCGGGACAGCGGTTGCGTCGCAGTGACCAAGAGCGGGGAGAGGCGCCGGACGCTGCTGCGGAAAAGGAGGGGGTGGAGGGGGTTGGGGTGCGCAGGCGGCGCTGGCGATGCCCCCCCGGCCCGGCCTCCTTTCTGTATCTTACCTTCCAGACGGCGACGGCTGCAGCTCCTCCCTCCTGGGAGACAAGGGAAGATGCCGCCGCGCACAGACGCCTCCTCAGCCGCGCAGGGCTGGGGGAGAGGGAGGGTGGAGGAGGAGGAGGAGGGCAGGGAGTTGGCACCTCCCAGGGATCCACCTACTGCAGCGGCAGCCTGCGGTGCCGCGGCCTCCGGGGCTATGAGCGGGCGCGGTGGTGGTGGCTGAGGCGGCGGGCGGGCGCTGTGCTGCTGTGCTGCCGAGGTGAGGCAGAGAGGCCTTCCTGTATCATCTTGTCTGTCACGGTGATGTGGCCGCCCTGGGAAGGCTTAGGTGTCCGAGTGAGCACGACAGTGAGGGGGGCAATGCCTTTTTCTACCAAGCCACCAGCTGTTAGCTGGGCCCGAGTGCACATGAAGACAGCATACCGAGCCCCATGGTGGAAGATTACTTAAGGCAATGCCAGTCTGTGCTATGCTGTCCTGGCGGGTAGTCATTGTTTCGCCAGGCAAAGGGAAAGGAGAAAACAGAACGGTTTAGGTTGGAAGGAACCTTACAGATCTAGTTCCACCCCTTGCCGTGGGCAGGGACACCTGTCATTGCATAGGGTTGCTCAAAGCCCTATGCATCCTGGCGTTGAACACTGCTAGAGAGGGGGAATCCACAGCTTTTTTGGACGACCTGTTCTGGAAGAACATAGACTAAAAATATCCTTAATAGCAGCAGCCTAGCTGTTCTGCTTGGTTGTCTTGAGTTTGGTAATACTGTGCTACCTTGCTGTGCTGTAATGTTCAGAGACCTTTATTGTGTGTGGTAGTCAATCGTGTTGTTAGGTTATTGATGTGGAAACCTTATTAAGAAGAAGAAAATTTACTATGGGGCCAGGGAATTTTCTATTGAAAATGATTATTTTGTCTCTTAGGAGAGGTCCCAGTTTTTCATGTGGGAATCACAGCCTCATAAGGATATTGTGATATTTTAAAGGTTAATGCACTTGAATGCAAGACTTTAAGATGTCAAAGTCTGGGGTTTATGTAAGTACCTACAGTGGCAAGAACCTGACCTTATAGTTACAGAAGAAAGAGAGACAGTATGTTATCCATAGTTGCTGTATTGTATGTGAGTCTGTGGGGTACACTACGTGTGCCTTGCATCCTGTTCTTCACCTATACAGTAAACAAAATGCCTGAATCACTGTAATATCAGTGCTCTTCCCTAATGCTCTCCCCTAATGCATGTGTGTTCTCTGCCACTGGCTGTAGTGTTTCTGTGCAGTCACTATGTCCTTAGAGTTTGTCAGCTGTGTTTCACACTTCAGAACACATTCAGCTGGAGGTATTTAAAGTATATTTAGATGTGCTATCATTAGCAATTTGAGAGAAGAGACCTGCACCAGCCTTGCTACAACCTCCTTTTAGGTATCTCTAGAGTGCTCTAAGCCTCCTCTTCTCTAGACTAAACAACCCCAGTTCCCTCAACCACCCATTATAGGGCCTATTTGCCAGACCTCTCCCCAGCCTCTTTGTCCTTCTCTGGCCCTGCTCCAGCACCTCAATGTCTTTCTTGTACTGTGGCGCCCAAAACTGGTCGCAGGACTCAAAGTACAGTCTAATTAATATTTTACCTTCTCAGGATAACAGAAATGATGTTTCACTGTTGGCCTACAGGAGAGAAGGAGCACTGTTTCATTACCTACATGTTTGCATCACTTAGGTACTACAGAGGAGCAATTAGCTTTAATTGTTGTTTAATGTTTGAAGTTCCAAATGTGAATGTCCATGAAACTTCTGAAAGCAGTTTTCTTTCTCAGTTACCTCATACTGTGTATGAAGAAGACAACAGAAATTGGAACTCTATTACTGTTTGGGGGGCACTGGGTTCCACTTACACTGGAAGGGGCTGCCCAGTGTAAGTATTGTTGTTTGATTCCTTACGAAGATGCTATTTGTAGCACCACAGACATTCTTTTTCCCACAAAAAATGTTACAGACAGGAAATGTTTTGGTTAGTGTAACGACATTTCCTGATAAACATTTTATCACAGCTTGATAACTCTTTCCTGTTGGTAGGATTTGTTTTAGCTAGTGTCATTTTGTTGTCTTTCTGGCTATAATTAACACATGTGTGAGATCAGGCTGAGTGTGCTTTTCCTGTCAAGAAAAGGCAGACAGAGTGTGATGCAAGGTTTTTTAGTGTATGTTTCCCTTCATTTAAAGTCTGTCTAGAGTAGTAAATGAAATCATGCATGTGCAGCACTCTGGGGTCTGGGAATTCCCAGAAGGGTGGAGGTCCCGCAGTATTTCGAGCAGAGCATTGCTTGCTGTGGTCCTAGTGATTTCACTAATTTTCTAAAATGGTTTTAGAAGAGGTCACTTCATGTAGGATATAAATGATCAGTGCAGACTTGGCTTTGAATCATCCTGGAAGGGTGTCAGAAGAAATCTAGCACTTCTGAAGGAGCTTTGAAGCATTATTCTCCTGAGGTAATATTAAAATGAAGCTGTGTTTAAGAATTCTACTCTATCAAAACCTCATGTTTTCAGTAAACAAACACTTTGTTACAGGTCTGCCATCCATGCTCATCCCCAAACCCTCTGGCATGAGACAGGGTAGAACAAAGATGAAATGGTCCCCATGCAACAGCAGGTCCTAGGACAGAAAGGGGAAGGTTAAGAGTGACTGGGGCAGAGACAGGGTAGATTTAAACTGGATGTTGGGCAGAGGTTCTTTAGCAGGAGGGTGGATGAACACAGGAACAGGTTGCCCAGGGAGATAGTTAAGGCCCCATCCCTGGAGGCAGTCAAGGTGAGGCTGGACAAAGCTCTGGACTACCTGATCTACTTGAAAGTTGTCCCTGCTTACTGCAGGGGGCTTGGACTACATGATCTTTGGAGGTCCCTTCCAACCAGCATCATTCTACGATTCCATGATCTGGAGTTACTTATTCATTGATAAGAGACAGGCAGTATCACTTCCATGCAGCCGATTCTGTTTCTCATAGTCTGAAGAACAGGAGGTCACAGGAAACCCTTATCACTGTCTACAATGCTTATTTATGTCTTTGGGATGGGTTTTTTCTCAGTTCTTGGTGTTTGAAAGTGAATCATGGAATCACAGAATGGATTGGAAGGAACGGATGGGTTGGAAGGAACCTCAGAGATCATCTTGTGCCAACCTCCCTGCCATTGGCATGGGGACCTCTCGCTAGACTGGATGGTTCAGAGTCCTACCCAATCTAGACCGAAGACTTCCAGGCAGGGTGCTGCTTATTGCCCTTTGTTTAAAGGTTATAGCTGCACAGCTTCCTTACCAGATGTTTTCAATAAAAGTAAAGGCACATTACTGAAAACAAGTAATTTTTGAGGCTGAAAATCCTGCTGAGACAGTGTTGAGAGAGTCTGTAAGGAGCACACTTGGAGTGGTTGTTGTCCGTGGAGCCCTCTGGGAACAGAGCATGGTGTGCACTATCCTTGAACTGCTGTAGTTGGCACAGAACAAGTCTGCCGGGAGTTCAGCCAACAAGCAGCCTGGGTGTTCAGAGGGGAGGCTCTGTGTCCACTTACACTTGGTTTATGGAGTCTAAGGCTTTGTCTTAAGTTCTCTTCTGACTGGAAATGCCTGAGGAAAGCAAAATGTGGAAGTCATGGCTTTAGGAAAAGGAATACGTGTACTGGACTAGGAAAACAGATTGTAGGTGTCCTGTGGGTAGGTGTATTTGGTATGGATGTCAGGAAATCTTCCTCAGAAAAATACCCACGGAGACAGAATCTGACACAGAGGGAAAGCTCTGGGGGTTTGCTTTTTCTTTTTAAATTAGACTGGAAGATATTGAATACATTATTCTTGCAAAGAGTTGATCCAAGTCCTGCGCAGGGCTGATTGCCCAAGCCATCTGAAAGGAGGTGACACTGATGTAATCAGCTGTTTCTCTTGCTGAGGAGGATGTATGTAAGAATGTGAAGTGTTTGTGGAGCAGGAAAATGAACTCACATCCTTGATTTATAATTCCAAACCAAACCTGAATCGAGTGACAGCCAGGATAAATGGTAATAAATAACGAGTAAGGCAGTGTGGACACTATATGTGGGTAGTGCATGGTTAAACCTTTAAACAAAGGGCATGGTATCTGCTATCATCATCTGCTGTCTGTAGAGCACGTGCTGTAGAGGTGTTTCCTTTGACCTTGTGAATAAAGCATTTTTAAGGTTCTGTATTAAAAAATTGAAAACTATGGTGGTGTGTATGTGATGGGGTATGAAGTTGTCACTAAATTGCCTTTAGAGTGCACTGTCAGCAAGTTAGCTGGTGACACCAAGCTGGGAGGAGGAAGTGACACCCCAGAGGGCTGGGCTGCCCTTCAGCAGGACCTGGAGAGGCTGGAGAGCTGGGAAGGGAGGAATG
>VZRI01005215.1:211035-278642 GCA_013397515.1 Upupa epops | reverse complement strand
TGTGACTGGATCTAGGGGATCCTGCTGTGGCAGGGGGATTGGACTGGATGATCTTCTGAGGTCCCTTCCAATCCCTAACACTCTGTGATCCTGTGAATTGCTAATTTAAAACAATGGTATGAGCAGTGGTCTAAGCTTTCTGTCAAAGAATCTACACAGGAGCCTTATTTGATTATGCTGATGCCAGGTTTTTGAGGGATTTATACTACTCAGCACACGTCTTAAAAACATGATGCTTTTATTTCCCCACTGGCACTAATTTGCAAGTCAGCCTATGGGCTGTTGAAAAGCAAACTAAAATAAAGCAATTGTTTTTTGAGTATGAGTTAAAAAGAACATAGGAATGTTCCATTGTATCAGAAGCCAGGATCTGTGTTCTGTTATTTATGATTGTTATCAAATGTGGACTTATAAATCTCAGTTGTCAGAAGAACAGCAGTATTTCTTTAATTCACAGCATTTGTTCGAAGGGTTCAAAGAAGAAGAGGCTTTCTTTTTGCACTTCACCCTACGTTACTTCCTCCGACAAGATTCTGTGAGTGCTAAAATGTGCATGTTCAAATCAAGGGAAAGACATCAAGTGAGACTGCTCAACAGTCTCCATCTCAGGAAGTCTCCGAGCTACAACTCTTTGAAGGCTAGGATAATATTTAAAGGAAGTTCATATTTACTTACCCCATTCTTTTCTAACACTCTCTGCCAGGCAACAGATTTTGTTAGTGCTGGAGAGACAACACTGACTTTGGTAAAGCCTTGGCCTGACCTCATATAGCTCTGTTTTTCCTTCTGTGTCCTTAGGTAAAGGATGTTTAATTATGCTTCTAGCTTTTGAGATAACAGCAATATGTGCTTTTTACTTCCTGTGAGGAAATGATCGGTGCTTTCTGGGATTTGCTCTCTTTATTTTCTTATTCTTATGTTTTTAATGGAAGCATTATTGCTGCTTGTTGATGTGAGGACTGTTCTTTATTAAGGTCAGAGGTACTGATGATTTTGTACTAGCCTAGGAAATAGGATGCAAGTTTAGCTGGGCAGGCAGGCATGGCCAAAGCCACACTGAACCTAATGGAATGGGGTTTGTATTCACTATAGTAAAACATGCAGAAATTAATCATTTTAAAAAGGAAGCATATCATTCATTCTATACAAATGCAGATTATCATGTTGCCATTAGAGATGCTGTAGTAATATACTATATTCACATTATAGGGGCTGCACACCATGTTTCACAGTCTCACAGTACTAATGAGGCTGGAAAAGACCTTCATGATCATCCAGTCCAACCTAAAACCAACCCAGTAACCCTAACATCTGCCATCTAGCTCATGCCACTCAGCACTTCATCCAGCCTAACCTTGAACCCCTCCAGAGACGGCGACCCGACCACCTCCGTGGGCAGCCCGTTCCAAACCCGGATCACTCTGTCAGTGAGAAACCTTTTCCTAAGGTCAAGTCTAAATGTGTAAGTATAAATGATGCTACACTTAAAATGCTACACAAATGCATGATACAGTACAGTCCAATACTGCCAGGGCAGGATCACCTAGAGCAGATCGCAGAGGAACACATACAGGTGGGTTTTAAACATCTCCAGAGACGGAGACTCCACAACCTTGCTGGGCAACCTGTTGCACTGCTCTGTCATCCCCACTGTAATTTTTTTTCCTGTATGTTTTTGTGAAACTGTGTCTGTTCCAGTTTATATCTGTTGCCCCTTGTCCTGTCACTGGGAACTACTGTGAGGGGTCTGCTTCCATTCTGATGACACCCACCCTTTAGGTGTTTTAAAATGTTGATGAGGATGGCCATGTTGATTGAACAACATCAACAAAATAAAGGAAGAGTGTGAAATGAAGGTAACTGAATTAAGCAACAGGTCTGTGTCCACATGAGCAACTGAACATCCCTAAAGTATCTGTAGTTACTGTAAACCTTAAAGTTTTGTTGTTTGAGCTGCTCATAACTGTATTAACCTGCATTTTGAGAACAAGTGAACAGGTAAGGCAGACTTACCTTGCTCATTCTGTCTCCCTTAAGCATGTGCCGTGTTAGACACCTTCTGTTTGTGCTTCAGGATCTTAATAAACTGTGTACTTCTCTCACAGTCTTCTCATCCTTTCCATCAATGGCTTTAAAATATTTAGTTAAGACAAATAATGCCCTGTCAGCAGATGGCTGTTGAGTCGATGTCTCTCTGCAGCGTTTAGCACTCTTCATGGGAAATGGGGTATAGAAATAGACTGTATTGTTTGCTTTTAAACTCGCGTTGTGTTTTCCCCGAAGCGGTGGGTAACGTTGGATCTCACAACACATGGGGAAAGAAAACAAATGAAATCGCTCGGGGAAAAAGCTAGAACTATGGAGCTGGAGTTCCTCAGAGCAGCCACAGCCAGTTTGAGCTCTCAGCTTCACTTGAAGTATTCCCAAACCCTCAATCTTTTCCAGTGGCAGTGGTCTCTAGACCACCACAAGGTTTTCAGTGCTCTGTTTTACAGACCGGGAACAGCTTGCATTGCTAGTTTCTTCCTGTGTGTTGGTAGCTGCGAGTCGTGGTGTGTGGCGCTACACCAGCCAGCCTGTCAGCTTCTCATCCGACAGAAAAACGTGCCATGGACGCTGTGCCATTCGGGACAGCGTCGGCTGTTGCAAGACGAGGTGCAAAATACAGAAGCCTTGCCAAAGTCCTCATTTGGTTCCTAATTCAAATGCCAAAACCTTTTAAGCAGAATCATTGGAGTTGTAGATACCAATTGTGCTTTACAGTTTCATCTGAAATTCTTGAGGTGCTTGAAAAGCAAATTCCATGTATTATTTTAATTGCACTTTTCACTTGTTTCTCTTACAGGGCTGTGGGTTTTCTCTGTCATTACAGCTACACATTTTATACACCACGTGTTTTACAGTACTGTGCTCCTTCCACCGGCCCCCTTCCTCTCAAGTGTTGTATGTTTTCCTTTAAAATCTCAACAGATGCTGTGAAATCACTTCAGACCTTCTTGCCTGCAGTTTACTTGTACAATACCCAAAGCAGGGCTCTGACCGCTCGTACTGTAACACAAAACCTCTTCTTAAAAACAACAGATGAGCTGTTTTTAAATCTGTAAAGAAGGCTATCAAAGCAGTACCATTTTGGGTAATGAGTCCAGTCATCTTCATACAGAAATCCTTAAGATCTCTGATGAGATTCACAAGTTCATCTTACACCTGGGCTTGCACATAGACTGCCTTGAGTTTCAAGGGGCAAACTTCTGATCCACCCCAGGGTGCTGTTATCCCTCTTGGTCACCAGAGCCCATAGTCATCCTGATGTCCAATAGAACCCCCAGGTCCCTTTCTGCTCTCCAACAGGTCAGTCCCCAACCCATAGTGGGACCTGGGGCTGTTCTTGCCCAGATGCCAGACTCTCCCCTGACCCTTGTTGTCCCTCATTCAGTTTCTCTCTGCCCAGCTCTCCAGCCTGTCCAAGTCTCACTGAATGGCAGCACAGTCTGCTGGGGCGTCAGCGACACCACCCAGCTCTGTGTCACCAGCAACCTTGCTGACAGTGCCCCCTGATCCCTCATCCAAGTCATTAATGAATAGATTGAAGAGGACTGGTCCCAGCACTGATCCTTGGGGGACTCCACTAGATCCAGGCCTCCAACTAGACTCTGTGCCACTGACCACTACTCTCTGGCTTCTATCCTGCAGCCAGTTCACAGTCCACCTCACTACCCAATCATCCAGTCCACACTGCCTCAGTTTGGCTGCGAGGATGCTGTGTGAGACTGTGTCAAATGCCTGACTGAAGCCAAGACAGACCACATCCACTGCTCTGCCATCATCTATCCACCTGGTTATGCCCTCATAAAAGGCTCCCAGGTTGGTCAAGCATGACTTCCCCTTGGTGAAGCCCTGCTGACTGTCCCTCATGACCCTCTTGCCCCTGATGTGCCTAGAGACAGCATCCAGAACAAATTGCTCCATCCCCTTTCTGGGATGGAGGTGAGGCTGACCGCTCTTCTAAGCGCTTCTGCAAAGGCAATTCCCAAAAATCTTTAGGCCAGTGGAGCCATGTACAGTTTTCTGTAAAGGCATGAAGGAAGGAAGAATGAAACCCAGCAGTGCCTTCTACACTATGAAGAAGCAAGTCACTTGTAGAGGATAGCCCACTTATCTCAGTCTGTGAGACGATTCTTGGTGACCACTGTTTTGTGCTTGTCTTGAAGCCCCTCTGTCCTTTCCTTACAGAAAATGTTAAGGAAAAGAAGTCTTACCCTCTGCTGCGGTGTCTTGGTGCTGCCAGGCCTCAAGTCTATGCAAACAAGTGTTAAGCTCTTTAGAGCTAAGAAGTAATTATCCAGCTTTGCCAGCTGACTGGTTGACTTGCTGCCAGGGCACTGAAGGGCGGCTTACAGCTTCCACGCGTATTGCCTGACGAATGACAGGACACGCGGGCAGGAGAGTATTGATTAGGACAGTCCAGTGAGCAGGAAAACCTGCAAAATGGGGCTACATAGGGTGTGGGAAAACCAGATAGTTATTCACCTGGAAGCCAGCTGGGCTTGTGGGTGCAGCCTTCGTGTTGTGAATGCTGGGAGGGAACTATTCACAATGTAAAGAGAAACGTCTCCCGGCTTCTGTTTGCCAAAAAGAGCATGCCAGCTTTCCAAGTCCGGAGCCAAAGTTCATGCCAACTTTCCTGCACTTTGGGTTTTCCTCAGCAGCATTTGACTGAATGTTTTGAAAATCAGAAGCCAGAAAGGCTGGAATTCACTCTTGGATTTTATTTTCATCCCCTTGCTCTTGGAACCAAACACGCAGATTTCCGTCGGATTCAGCTGAGTTCAACCAAAGTTGGGCTTTACGTTTTTCGTTCTCACAACCTGCTCTTCTGGCCAGAAGAGAGAGAACAGACGTCGAGGCAATGTGGCACTTTCCAAAAACATTCCTTAGCCATTACACTTAACTTACAGTCCATTCTCTCTCTGTGTCCCACTGGTTCGTAGAGCTGCTGGAGGTGTCCAGCGTAGAGCAACGAAGATGATGAAGGAAGGAGAGGAGCTCCCTGATGAGGAAAGGCTGAGGGAGCTGGGGCTCTTGAGCTGGGAGAAGAGGAGGCTGAGGGGGGACCTCATTCCTGTCCCTCAATCTGTGAGGGGGGGGGGGGGTCAGGAGGATGGAGCCAGGCTCTTCTCAAGGTCAGCTGGGGATAGGACAAGGGGCACTGGGTGCCAGCTGGAACAGAGGAGGTTCCCTATCAATCTCAGCAGGACCTTCTTCACATGGAGGGTCCTGGAGCACTGGCACAGGCTGCCCAGGGGGGCTGTGGAGTCTCCTTCTCTGGAGTCGTTCCAGACCTGCCTGGATGTGTTCCTGTGTGACTTGGTCTGGGTGATCCTGCTGTGGCAGGGGGATTGGACTGGATGATCTTTTGAGGTCCCTTCCCATCCCTAATGATTCTCTGATTCTATGATTGTGGCATCACTATACCAAGATCTTGAAAGTTCCTGGTCACCTTACACCCCTTTTTAAGACCATCTTGTGTGGGTGTTCTGTACTGAATCATAGATTATTAAACTATCATGTCTTACATTTTCTCTTCCCGTTTTGTAGTGCATTTTGGTGGCACGAATACTCTCAGAGCAAGATGGATGTACACACGGGTTCTGAGCCCAGAAATCCCTGCCTGTGCAGTTCTGTGGAAACACACTAGAACCTGTCTACCAAAGGTGTGGAATTTGTTGCCTCGAGAATGTAAAAGCAACAGAATGAAACCAAGGTTCATTTGACTTCAAACAAGTGTCAGACAGTGTTTGCATAGCAGTGAAGATCCTTTCCTGAGAGAGGGCATCTGCTGAAGTCTCATGCCCTTGTAGTTCTTTATAGTGGAAGGACAGGATAGTTTCTTCACTGAAGGTGGAGCTGAGAAGAACCATAGGACCATAGAATCACTCGGGATTGGAAGGGACTTTGATTGGAGGATCATCTAGTCCAATCCCCCTGCCACAGCAGGATGCACGATGTCTTGTCTTCCAGAGACAGGTGGTAAGAGCCAATGTAGCTCTCACAAACTTGGAGGGCACAGTGTCAGCTACATGCAGGAAACCAGGGAACGCTGACTTCTGTGCTCTGCGTGACTTCAGTCTGCAGCAAAGCAACCCATGAGGGACTGCAGAGTTAGCTATGTGTGAATTGGAAGAGCGGAGAACACCCTTCACTGAACGTGTCCTTGTGGTTAATAAAAATCCTGAGGATGAAGAATGCCCCTTTACATCTGATGAACTAGGCTGAGCTCCTTTCAGTGCTGCGAGGAGCCTTTGCTTTGTTCCTCTTGTAGATGGCGCCAGTGTCCCATCGCTGAGGAGACTTTCCCTCTCACGCACCTTGTCCGTTCTCTGGTAGTGACTGCTTCTGCAACCCGCGGAGCCAGGTGCTGGTCAAGATCCAGGGCTGCATCCCTTTGTACTCACGTTTGCCAACTGCTGTCAGTCCCCACATAGCCTTGACTTTACGGCATGGGATGCTTTCTGCAGATGGTTCTGGGTTACGGTATTTACCCCGTGTTATGCTTTATTATTGTTAAATAGAACTGCCAGTTTACCCTAAATATGAAAAACAGATTAATGATTAATAATTTATTAATGAGTGACAGCACTTCAATTCTGCTTTGTCCCAGTGCTCAGGAGAGCGGCTCTTTAGTAACAGACACTAAGAGCAGGATGGAGACTTCGTGTATTGAAGCATCCCAGTTCCCAGTCTCACAGCCTCACAGTACTGATGAGGCTGGAAAAGACCTTAAAGACCATTCAGTCCAACCTAAAACCAACCCAGTAACCCTAACAGTTCTCGTGGAAGGAAAAACCAGGGATGCTGTGTGGTTCATTCCCCACAAAGAAGGTTTTGTGATGCCTTTTCATGACTAGCTAGTGCAGTTCAGTTGGTCTTCCATAGGTCACCAAAGTTTTGAAACTCTTAACTTGCAGTATCAGTTGTTTCTTCCCACAGGACGGGTGTCTCTGTAACCCAAAGAAATGAGTGTGCCTGCACTGCAGCTCTTTCAAGAGATGTTGGTGGCTTTCACTTTGATTTGAAACACGTAGTGTGAAGATACAGGAAAGGAAGCTGTTAGAGCTGAGAAGAGCTGAAATGCTGGGGTTTGCAATGACATTTGTATTGCAAGGGTGATGTTCCTTTGTAAATCCAATCCTTTGGTCTGCCCGCTCTGGCTAACAGATACTTCACAGTGCTCTGATAGTCAAAATGCAAATCTATCACCATGTTTTCTACAGTGTACGTCATCCAGAACCCTAAGTGCCCTCGGCAGAACTGGGATTTTCTGTCCTTTCAAGTGGGAATGCTGAAATAAGGAGGAGGATATTGCACATACTTGAAGGGTAATCACAGTTTTCATCATTTTTATTTCCTTCAGGTTCTCGTTCCCCATAGGCAACCTTGAACTGAAAACATCTGTCTGTGACTCACTGTTATGATGCTGAGGTTTGTTTCAGCAGCAAGCAGCTGCCTGGGAGGTTCAGCAAGGAGGTGGCATTGCTGTACTGCATGTCTGTACCCTCGATGTGGTGCTTTTCCACATCCACTTCTAGGACGGCTGTTGGTCTGCACCTCCGGTACCTCGATACCAAAGCATTAGTAATACCAAGGGTCTAGTATTTGCAGCCCTGCAGCCCTGCCTTTTATCATAGCTCTGCAAGCTCTCACCAAAGCAGTTGTGGCAGCATATTTCAGAGCTTGTAAAGCAGCAGTGTTCCTTTGTTGGCCCTGTGCTCTTGTCATTTTTTATTGCTCTTTTCGTGCCTTCTCCCCTGCAAAGCCAAGTATTGCTGTGATAGGCTTTCACAGGGAACAACTACCACTGGCATGAGACTGACACCTTATTTCCCATCGTTTTTACCTCTCATTCTGTAGGTTTCTAGTTTATAGTAGAGAAAACCAAAACACAGTTTATAGTGAAGTAATTTTAATAATAACTCTTGCCGAGGAATATACATGCGATGCTCGCACCTTACGGGGGTATTCCCAACAGCACGAAGAGCTTCATGAACAGGAGCAAGTAATAGGGTGTTGAAGTGGGTCCCAGTGAATCCATTTGGCAGGAGACAGCTTTGATGTGGTTGTGATTAGGCAGCGATCTAAGATTGGTGAGTGGTAGAACAAAAGGTCAATTTTTAGTGATGCTTCATCACCAACCAATTTCAGATGAACAAGGTAATTCAGTAGAATGTGTTGCAGCCAGAGTAGTGACTTAGTTACAGACTTGATGATAAGATTCACCAGAATTTAATACAGGGTATCCTCAATATATACTCTGGATTCTCCTTATTAGACTTCCCCTCCAGTCCCCTCCCCAGTCTCGTTGCTCCTCTGGACCTGCTCTGGACCCTCAATCTCTTTCTTGAAGTGAGGGACCCAGAACTGCCTCCAGTACTCGAGGGGAGGCCTCACCAGTGCCCAGGACAGGGGGAGAATTATGTCCCTAGTCCTGCTGGCCCTGTTCAACCTCATCCCATTGGCCTCTGCCCATTGACCCAGCCTGTCCAGATCTCTCTGCAGCATCTTCCTCCCCTCCAGCAGATCAACAGTCCCCCCCAACTTGGTGTCATCTGCCAATTTCCTAAGGGGACATCTGATCCCCTCAAATACAGCTGTATGTTTATCACAACCCAAGTGTGGACATTCCATGTCACCAGGAGGTGACAGTCACCCAAATGATGGGTAGAGCTATAAAGCTTGGAAAGTACGTGGCCAGCACAGGGGGTGAGTTAGTGTTCTGTCTCACGGTCTTTTATGACCCACGTGTGACTTATCCCAAGTTGGCCTGTGGCCTAGGAAATGGCAAGGTAAGAAATTGCCTCGGGTCTTGAGTGACAGGAGGACCGAACCACCACAGCTGTGTAGGCGTAAGGAGGTACCACAGTCATCACTGCCACTCACTGCACTAGATGGGACACCCAGAGGAGGATGCTCATCTGGGTACCCACGAGCGCCCTTCCTTGACAGTCACTTTGGAGAGTTTTTCCTTTCCTCCCTCACTTTTCCATATTTGTGGGGTTTTTTCTTCCTTTTCTGGTGCTAGAGTGGATGTGTCAGCTCAGACCCTGCTAATAGGACCGCATGTCACCCCTCTGAACATACTTTGCCCATCGTAGGGGAAAATAGCCTTCTGCCGTCCCACACTGATAGTGTGGTGTTTCTAAAAGTAGCCCATATGCTTTGATTAGACTTGACCTTAGGAGAAGGTTTTTCACTGACAGAGTGATCCGGGTTTGGAACGGGCTGCCCACGGAGGTGGTCGGGTCACCGTCCCTGGAGGTGTTCAAGGTTAGGCCGGATGAAGTGCTGAGTGGCATGAGCTAGATGGCAGAGGTTAGGGTTACTGGGATGGTTTTAGGTTGGACTGGATGATCTTGAAGGTCTTTTCCAGTCTCATCAGTACTGTGATTGTATGATGCAACAAGAGTCCCTGGTCTCTCTTTTGATGCATTAAATAGATAGAATGCCTGTGTACATCAAAGGAAGTCTTGAGTTTAGACTGAAAATGTCTTCATTAAAGGGTTTTATTTCTGATGCCACTTCAGTAAAAAACCAAAAGTTCAGTTTTAACCCAGATCCCTACAAATGTTCACACAAACCATCCTACAGGTAACTACTTGCTTTCTTCTTTTACCAGGAATTGGCAGGAAATTCAGAAAACTTAGTACGTATAAGTGGAGGTCAAGGGCTGATCACACCCACAGATCGCATGGAATTCAATAGATCACTGGAAAGGTTAAAAAAACCCTTCATCAAGTAGCAAAAGGCAAAATTCGATGACAAATAGGCGTCCGAGGAACTCATTAAGAGGCAGTGCAAGAGTCAGCGTGCCTGAAATTCTGCTCTCTCTATTCATACAGGGCCAATTCACTCTGCAACAGATTGACACCAATTAGAGCGGCAATTCCAGTCAGTATTTAGATTTTCTATAAGACAATTGCTCCTTTTTTTCCAAACGCACGTGGGCAAAGTCTGACCTTTTCAAAGATGAACTGAAGCTTCACGATGAACAGGTTTATCTAATAGAGGCTTTGCCATGGCTTGCATTGCATCAGATCTGTTAAGGCAAGATAACAAAGCCACCTGCAAGAAGGAGAGGAGGTTTGTGGCTAACAAATTATCCCATTTCATGTGAGGCATTTAAAGTTTAAAGGCATTCTGGGCTGTATTTATGTGGGTACCGTGCTGCTGGCAGCACTCCACATCAACCCTTTACCATCCCCACCATCCCCACCATCCCAGTGCCGCCGCACACTGGATCAGCTGAGCTCCCTGCTTCTGCTGCCAAGGGCAGGCTTTCCCAGGCAGGTCACAGTTGGAGCACATTGCTCAGACCTTGCACCACCCTGCTAGGGTATCTCCTCCTTCATTGCTGCTTCAGTGCCAAGACACTCAAATTTACCTCACAACAGGCATGCACCTGGAGAGATTTTATGCTTGAGTAGCTTCAGTTCATAGCCACAGCCAGTCCTGGCTGTGTCATCACCCTCCTCACATCCTTTCAGGGACAGCCCAAATAGACAGCCCAAGTCTTCAGGGCACAAAGTACAGCAGCAGAGAGACAGATTTAGAGGCCATAAATACAGAAACCCCAAAGAAGAACCATCTGAAGAAGAAACCTAGTTTTGCCCTGGTGAATTCCCCTGGAGTACAGCCTGAGTGTACAGACACCTGATGCTTCCTGCATGTCCCACCTTGGTGTGTGTGGCAATGCGCATCTCTATTTGGGCAACCTTGGACAGGTGAGAAATGTGGGGCCATCACTGTCAAAGCTTCTCGTGTTATTACCTGTCTCCTGCCCATCTGTCTTGGGCAGGCTCCCCTGTGTGTTCAGTGATGACAGACTGCTTCTGTAGAGCTTTCTCAGGAGATTGCGGGTGGGAGCCTCAGCTTTGCCTGCAGAGAGCAGAGATGTTGAGCATGACAGCAGAATTAGTGCGTGTTGCTCAGCTACATGTGCCGTGCATCCCGGTTCATTGGAAACTCAGCCCCGCACCTTTCTCACACCCAAGTATAAATCTCCAAGGGCTGTTGTTCCTCCTTTGACGTAGTCTGCATGAATGAACAGTGATGGAGTCAGCTCTTACCAGCGCTTCCAAAATAAGGTAGGGATTTTGTGTGGTCTTTCCTGGCACCTGATTTTCTCTTGCAATGCAGAACGTGTGTGTACATCTGCAAGGCTGATCACCCAAATCCTGGCCTTCAGGACAAAGGTTTAAACAGCGAACTGACAGCAGTATACTGGGTACATCAGCTCCTATATTTAAATCTCTGACAAGAGAAAGGGCTTTTCCCTGGGCACTCATAAGTGACTGAGATGAAGGTCCAATACTTATCCTATAGATTATCCTTCTAATAATTAAAATAAGGCTGCCATATTACTCTACCAAGGCAATCCCTGCTTTCTAGCTCTTGTCTCTCATGCTGCTAGTGAATGTCAGCATGGCCTAAGAGCCAGTCAGCAGTGTGTGGATTCACACTGACCTGCCCTTCGCCACTGGTAAAAGCTTTTCCCCCTCCATCGAATAGTTTCATAAGTGTAAGCAAAATCTTTATGCTTCTGTGGCTATGGTCTGCAAGCATTGTGCATCCATCTCAAGAGCCAGTGGAACACAGTCGGGACGGTATCTTTACAGATATGAATCCTAGCTGCTGCTAAGCTGTCTCCTGCGAAGCCAAGGAAGCTTTCATTTAAAATATTCTGTTTTCTTTACTACAGTTTGCTGTATCGGACAGAAAAGAGCCTCCGTCGCCCATTTTGCAGGCTCCTCACATAATAAAACTGTGCTTCCAGCTTTGGGGCTAATTTTAGCACTTTAGTCTCGCAATTCCAGTTCTAATAAGTTTCAGCAGCACAAGTGAGGATCCGTGCAGCAGAGAGACGCAAAGCATCCCTAAAGTGGGAGCACGCAGCTCCCACAGAGCGTTTGTTTACACTGGCAGATGTTTTCAGAATTGCCTGTCCAAGGGAAGCAGAATTTTCTAGGGATGCGGCTGGAGGATGCTCTGCGTTACGCTGCTGACCCCACTGAAGGGTATACGCCTTCCAGAGATGCAAACAGAGGGGTTTGTGAAGTTTACTTCACAGTATCACGGTATCACAGTACTGATGAGGCTGGAAAGGACCTTCAAGATCATCCAGTCCAACCTAAAACCAACCAAGTAACCCTAACATCTGACACCTAGCTCATGCCACTCAGCACTTCATCCAGCCTAACCTGGAATACACAGATGGGAATGGCACTGCTATACTGGGTACATAGGAATGGCTTTCTTCCCTTCAGAGGCTGTAGTGACCACGCTGGGTTGTTGAAAAGGCAGGATCCTGTTGTAGAATTGGAACACTGGGGTTGCTTGCTAGAACTGCCTTTGATGAGTGCTGAAATGAAAGGTTTAAATGCTAACATAATGATGCTGATGCAATTTGAGTGCTAATACAGATTTGCTAGCAGCCATTTGCATAGCTCATTGGAATTTTCCTCGCTGTCCTACTGAAGGCACTGAAGAGATGCCGAGGATGTTAGTGTGTAAAAAGAGCAAATGAAGTGCGAAAGAAGTATGAAAGGTGCTCTTTAGAGCTTTCTTCCCAGCCATGCTTCGTAGAGACTGCATCCTGGAGTAACTGTCTTGATGTTAAAGCATATTAACTTTATCTTGTTCCCTCTTCACATGAGCCTATGACTTTCTGTAACAGCTTCTGCAGCACAAAATAATGTGGCAGAGGTTGAGCATCTCAAGGAGATGTGCTGGGGCTCAGTCTCACTCCTGTCCTGTGCCCGGATATGGGTGACTGTAGCAACTAAGTGAATTCACATTTCCCAGCACTGAGAAACGCAAAAGACTGGTTTGATGGTCAGAGACATCATTCACACTGGTGAGAACCTTCCTCACCCCAGCCTGGTGCCACACATGCTGTACGTGTGAGTCAGAGGTCCTAGCAGGCTTGGCAGGGGACCTCTGAGTTCGCTGGGTCTCTCCCTGCATCTGCTTGGTAAGGGATGTTCTCATCGTAGAGGAATCAGTCTAACAAACGAGAGATTCCTGTGGCAGCAGCACTTGTCTGATCACTGTGAGGGTATCTTGGTGGGAAACAGCAAGCCTAGTGTGAAAAAAAGCTGTGAGATTTCATCTGAATTGGAAATCTGCTCGTTGCCTGCTGCGTGCATTGCCCATCAGCCAGGTGAGATCTTGTTAAAACCAGAGGAAAGCACAGATGGGGAGAAACGCGCTAGGCAAACACCGGGAATCCGGTATCAGACGTTGCTAGCAGAACGCAGCACGAGGCCCTGGCAACGGGTGGTTGCTAAAGATGTCACCAGCAGGGCAGACGACATGGGACCTGCACCTAGGAATCATTTCTTCTGCCTGGGGACATGGCTCCTATGGTGATGCAACATGGATTCAAAACCATGTCCTGCAGGAGTGATGCACGGGGGCGTTTTGGCCAGTGTACCCATTTTGGGGCAGCTTCTGCTTTGTAACCACGAGGATCTGATAAGATGTCTGCATAGAGGGGAAGAGACTTCCCTCCATTCGCCAAAATCCCTATGTCTATCAACTGTGCAGACTCTTAGTTCCTCTGTGGCCTGGGAATTGGAAAATCCTTTGTCCTCAAGTCAGCTCATCAAAGCTCCGTTTGTCTGCAAAGAGTCGAGCAGAGCTCACTGTGACACAGCCAGTCCTGCTGCAGCTAACGAAGGCGAGAAAGAGGACATTTTCATTGTGTCACTCCTTTTAATGAGATGTAAAACACGAGCTGATGCCGGAGATCCTGGGCAAGAGAAAAGTGTTGTGGGAAAAATGAGTCATGCTTTTGACGGTGGCAGACAGGGAAAGTAGTGCCTGAAGAACTGAGTACAGAGGGCTGCAGATGGACAGGTGTTGGAAGATGCTGAACAAACAGCTTCCCTAAGTGTGTTTGTTCTCTTCCACAGTGCTCGGTCGCTGTGCACCGGGAATGCTCTGGAAAACTAGAGCCATTGTGCTAATTCCTGGGGTTCAACAGAATCATGGCTTTGGGTTTGTAGCAACAGCAAAGTGGAGGGAACATCTCTGCCAAGGAAAACCAAACCGATTCACTATTTCCCTTTAGTCTCTTCCTGCAGCAAAAGACCAGTCAGCCTGTGCCCAGCTTGTCCTCACTGCACTGAGCACTCTGGACGCAAACCAGGACACCATTCCCTGAAGATGGAGTTAATTGTCCTTTGGGTGTGCTGTAAAGCCCTGTGACGGACAGCCTCCTGGTTGTGAAATCAGCCCATGTCAGGCTGCTTAGCCCTTTCCACATGGGTCCCAAGTGCGAGTTTTGCTGGTGAACAAGGTCCTCTGGTGACAGCCATGAGGAAAGATGCTCAAGTGCCCCTGAACTTGGTACTCAGGTACGTGGGACAGGAGGAAATGGCCTCAAGTTGTGCTAGGGAAGGTTTAGGTGAAAATGAGGGGAAAATTGTTCATTGGCTGGGTCCTTAAGCACTGGAGCAGGCTGCCCAGGGAGCCTGTTTGCAAGTTGTGTAGATATGGCACTTGAGGACACGGTTTAGCTTAGCACTGCCGTGTCCTGGCAGTGTCAGGTTAATGGTTGGACTTGCTGCTTCACAAAAGTCTTTTCCAACCCACGATTCCGAGGTGACAGCACAGCCTGGGCTTCCCTTGTCTTCTGCAAAGAAACCCCGAGTTCATACTTAAAATGTCTAAAGTGGAGGGGCAAAACAGCTCTGCATGGAGCCCTCCCAGTATGTGGCAGGGTGGGACGTGTGGGGGACTGATGCCCCTTGACACTGAATGATTCTCGTCCTGTAGTCTGGATGAAGTGCTGAGTGGCATGAGCTAGATGGCAGATGTTAGGGTTACTGGGTTGGTTTTAGGTTGGACTGGATGATCTTGAAGGTCTTTTCCAGCCTCATCATCAGTACTGAGACTGTGAGACTGCAATTATTCTGAACGCAGAGTCATAGAACTGCTTAGGTAGCAAAGGACCTTTCAGACCATCGAGTCCAGCCATTAACCCAGCTGTACCTAGCCCACTGCTAAACCGTTTCCCTGAGCTCCATGTCTGCATGATTTTCAGTGCACCTGGGGACAAGCAGGAAATGAGCTCAGCACAACAGTGGTTATTATGTAGAGAAGGAGAAGAGAGGGTTTGAAAGAAGACAGAGAGGTTTTCAGAGGGACACTATAGCACACTGACAGCCCTGCACACCTCTGATCTGAAACGCTTTTAGCTGGCTGAAGAAGGAAAAAAAGATGACTGCTTTTCTTGCAGCCACAGTTTCTGAGTCTCTCTCCTCTGGCCTTTAATCCGAGAAGGCACTGTTCTTACCAATAGCTTCGCTGGGTGTTGGATTATGTTCTTTAGAAAGTGGTTGGTGTTTTGTCCTGCTTGCTTCTGTCTTTTCAGAGTTGTGGATTGGATCGATTGTTCTCCAGGGAGAGTTTGAATAGTCCCAGCTGACACTGGCTCCACCACCTTTGGAGAAGAGCAAGTCTTCCCCTCAAGGGCTACAGCCACCTTTACAGAGGTTTACCAAAACAGCTTGCAAAATGGTAGTGTTTCATACCGACACAGCAGTCTATTTCACGTACAGACCAGGTTAAACGTCTTTCCCCGCTTCAGCTGGATATTAATGCATAACGCATTCATTAATCCTCTGCCCTCATCAGGCTCTTAATGAGGAACAGCAAACTATTAAGGAAGGACCCCAGGCAATTAAAAACCACGTCAATACCCGTGTCACAAAAGGAATGGCTTGAAAACCTTCTGCGCTTTCCCTTCCCAAACAATTCCTGGTAAATTCTTCCCTCTCCTTCATGCAGCAGGCACTTCCGTCTTCCCATCTATCCAGCCTTACGGCTGGCAGCAGATGAGGGGCTGAGATTGGATGCCGGTTGTTTCTTTCTGGATGGCACAGAAAATGAATGTAGGCTTTGTCATTTCGGTCTCTGGAAAGAGATCCGTGCTAGTAGGCTAGGCTGCCGTGGTGGAGACATGCGGCACCAAAATCACCGCTGGAGGCAATCCCTTCTGTTGGTTTGACTGACCCAAGAGCAAAACTCTGTCACTGGAAGTGCATGCCTGCAGACGGCAGAACGTTGACTGCAATGCAGGCTTGATGTCTCAGCCCAGCTTCCCTGGTGCTGGGGATTCCCTGTCTGCCATGCACAGTTCCCATGGCGGTGGGGCTGCTGGGCTGCCGGAGCTGGTGTGCAAATGCATTAGTGCCCCATGAGCTGACATGGCCATGTGAGTCAGCTGGGCTGTGCGTGTGCATCGAGACTCGGGTGGGTTTCAGGTAGCTCTCAGCCCCCTCTGCTGAGGTGTGAAGTGGACCACAGTCTGCTCAGTGAGACTACAACAACAGAGGGATGCACCAGACAATTGTCGTCCTCAGACAGCACCTGGTTTCTCTCCAAGGTTGTGGGGGACAGGCTCCTCGACTGGCAGCCCATGAGGGCACCTAAACTGGCTCCAGGAATTGCTGAAGAGGGGAAAGAGAGTCACAAAGAGAGGGCTCTACCTGGTATGGAGTGATGTCTTGAGGCTTCATGCACTTGGAGGCTGCAGTGGTTGGTGGCTTTGATTTCTGCTGTGGGCTGGAGTTCTCCTGGTGTAGGAGTGGAAGGCTGGTGGGACTGAGAGGAAGGAGATATCACCTACCTCCTGTTTTTCTGTCCTGAAACTGGGTGGTCATGAAGTCCAAAATGCAAAAGGGTTTAGAAGTGGAGGCAGGATAGAGAGTAACTGCAGCCCAGGGGGGTGGTTTGTACTCTGCTGCGTCCTTGATTATCTACATGTTTTACGTGACTCAAGGTTCAGGGTCTGCTGTGTTGAATGTAATAGAGACACAGCACCTTGTGACGAAAGTCTTTGATTCTTCATGCTATTCTGAGATGTCTTCTCCAGAGGTTTTTATTAGTAAGGAATGGAATAAACTCCCCTCGGAAGCTGAGTCATCCAACGACTGTTCTAAAGAACCCCAGGCAGTCACTCCGGATCTAGCTCGTCAGGTGCAGGCTGAGTTGGCAGCCAACCTCATTTATTCAGAGCCAGGCTAAAGGCAAAATATAGAACTCATTTACAAGAGGGAGGAAGCAGTACTCCCCAGAAAGCAGGGCATTTAGGAAGGTGAATGTGGGAGATCAGCTAGGCGATGAAGGCAGCCCTAGCATGGAATTGTTGGAAGAGACCTTCGAGATCATCAAGTCCAACCATCATCTGGTGAGAGAGATGTTCTTGAAACACTTTCATGGGTATAAAATGTGATGGATGTCTAACTTGTTCATTTGTGACCTTGTGTATCTGAGAACAGCCTGGCTATCAGTCCTGGAGTGGTTATCACTGCGTGGCGTGCGATGGAGATGTCATCAGGCTGCTACAGCAGAGCCGGAATTAGCCTCTGCCTGCTGCAGATCAAATGCAATCTGAGTTACTGGCGCATGTCCAGAGCAAACAGCAAGGCCCTCGCTGTCCTCTGGATGTCATCTTGTTGGTTGAAGTGATGGCAGGGATGCTCCCCATCCTGGGCTCTGACCCTGTAATCTCCCACCAAGGTGTCGGCAGGGTCATTTCTACCTTCCTTCAGTAGCTATGGGCTGGGTGAGCGGAGACCTCCTGTTTCATGGTCTTATGCTACCCACCCAAATGACTGAGCAGGGTTTGGGAGAGCACGTGAGGCACTCTGCAGGGAGACCCTGGCACACAGGGGAACAGCGGGGACACGAGCCAAAGCGGCAAGTGCAACCACAGCTAGGAAAGACACCCAGCCATGAGCTCAGGTGCCGTGAGAGCTAGCAAAGTCTATGGTAGGCACCGAGGAGGTATCCTCAGGAAGGTCCTAATTCATCAGCACGCTACCCTTCGAGAACTGAACTGAGGTGGATTCTAGCGAGGACCCTTTCAAGCCTACTTTGCAGTGCCAATTCAAGTGTAGGCAGGCGTTCAAAACCAGCACTGGTGCATTTCTGCCCGCTCTGGAGGCTGCAGGTGTTGGACTGGTTCCTCACTGAGGTGGTTTTCTAAGTCCTTTTTATAACCCCATACCAAAAAAACCTGAACAAACAAGAAGCTGCTTGCAAGCTGGATGTTCCCCCTCCATGGCCTCAGGGGTTTGTGACCTTAGGCAACATGGATCACAGGATCACAGTCTCACAGTACTGGTGAGGCTGGAAAAGACCTTAAAGAGCATCCAGTCCAACCTAAAACCAACCAAGTAACCCTAATATCTGACATGTAGCTCATGCCATCCAGCACTTCATCCTTGGGACCACGGAAAGTTGCCCCCAAGACCCTGCCTGGAGAACATCTCCAAAACGCTGTTTTGCCTCTTCTCAAGTCCACGTGTACAACCAGAGTGACAAACAGGGATCAGGCACAAGGAGCCAACGGAGGAGAGGTTACTATAGCTATCCAAGGCCCTCTGGGGTGTAGACACCTACACATGTAGGAGGCACGAGTGTTCTTTGTGAGGTTGCCCACCTGCTAAGCTGTGTCATAAGCAGCCGTGTGTGCGGACTGCTAACCTGCTACTGGTATGAAATGCATGGCCATAGTCAGGAGGTACTTCTGGGCCACCTTCACATGCTGAGAGCAGAGAAGAACAGCCAAACCGTTGCACCTGTCTTGCAGAGGTACCTGCCTAGTTAACAACTGCAGTGGGCTTGGAGCGCCTGCCTGCACGGCCAGTGTTGCACCCTGCGAAGTGGTAGAACGCTAAGGGGCTGTAAGTAATTCCCTGCAGCCACATGCTCATGGCCAGAGAGAGTACTCTGTTCAAGGGAAATCAGTGCCTCGGGTCTGTGAGCTCAGCCTTGAACTATGAGCTGGTTTGGATTGCTCACCCATTCCCAGCAGCTGGGTTGCAGCTTTGTTCCTGTGATTCTGCACGGAGAGCCAGGGAATTACCCCTGGCACGCGTCCTCTCCAAGAGCTGCGTTTCAAATGAGCCACGTGAGGCCCGTGTGGGGGATCTTCTCGGACGCTTTGAGCAGCCCTGGTGGTTGAACACACGTACATAGGAGCGCGGCCCCAAACACAGAAGGCTTCCCAACACGCTACGTCGCCGCAGAGGCTCTGTCATTGGGCGAGCACCATGAAAAACTGTCTTGTGACAGCTAGCACCACTCCCTGAGCTGAGGCCACTTCTCCTGCAAAAAGAGGTTGAGTCTCTTCACTGGGATTGACTTCCCCTTCCCACTGCTCATCGCACCTGAGCACCGGGGGTTTGCGCCGAGGGTTTCTGTCTTTCCTTTCCGCTGAGGAAGCTGCAGGTCGCGAGCGGGGGCAAGCAGGAGGAGGAAATCCTGAACACAGCAGACGGCACACAGCTGGGGTAGGACAAGGTTGGTCTGCTTTTTCTGAAGGATTAGAGCAGCACCCGCTCAGTAAACTTAGTAAACCTGTCATTTGCCAGAAGCTGTGGTCATTGACTGAGCTCCCCGTGAGAAGGCTGCTCCTGGGAGTACTGTTTGGCAGGCTGAAAGGCAGGTTGAGGTAACTGGGAGCGTTTGCCAGGCGAGAGTTCATGATCAGGTAGGGAGTCTGATGGAGTCTGGGTTTTAACTGGATTAAAAATACGCCTTTGCTTTATGGCAAACCTGCAAAGCCAAAGGCGTTAAAGTGCAGACTCCTGGTTGGTTTGTTGTCAGAAGGTGGATGAAACGCCGTGGGGTGATGAGTTTAATCTAAATGAGGCATTCTGCTGTGTTTATTCGTGGTAAAGCTGCTCCTGAAACCCAGAGGAAGTCAGGGGAACTTCAAACGTGGGAACTTCTGTTTCCTCTCAGAAGGGCTGTGGAAAGGCAAGAGCTTTATATAGCAGTGATGTCAAACTGCCTTCCCAGCTGGGTGAGGGACAGGAGACTCTGGTACCCTGGAATTCTTCAGACAGGGGGCTGTGTGGTAGGTGGAGGGAGCCTGTCTTTTCCCTGGTGTGCAGAAGGATGTACACGTTTATCACTGGACAGGGCGAGGAACTGCATCCTGAAGGGGCAGCCTCATTTCCTTAGATTTCCATGTGCACAGCATCTTATGAAAAACAGGTTAGGTGGTGGTTCCTCGTGTTACAGTGAATGCAGTCTCAGAGCCGTAGCTCTGAGAGCAGCAGCTTGGAAGCACAGTTTCATATATAAATGCCTTCAGCAGCAGCACCTCTCCACCAGACCTCTTTGGAAGGAGCGTGTCCTTCTCTCCAGGCATAGCACAGACAGATCCCACTGTCTGGTGAGATGCTGGGTGATTGACTGCCTGCCCTCTGCTAGAGCTGGGAGTAGCCCAGGACTGCTGACTACTGTCACTTCCCCAGTAACAGCTATCGGGCAGACAGGGAGGAACCTCTGCATGAATGGCACTACAGGCATGGCTCTCACTTAGCTGGCAGGATTTAGGGGTAGCACAACCATCAGCTGTGACTGTTACACTGCAAGGAGCCGTGAGGGGATCCTTACTGTAAGAGATGTGCTGAGAGCTCGTACCGATGTCCACCCAGCCCAGTATGCAATCTCTGACGGTGGCAATAGGAAAGGCTGGTCTAAGACAACATGAGGTGACCTGCACAGTCACCTCCCAGAGTGCCATCTCCTTGCGTTTCCCTGGCTTCCTTCAGGAACCCTTGGTGCAGAGGTTGTCGAAGGCCTTGACAAACGCACCCGCACAAATGCACGCGGATCCATAGGTACATGGAAAGCCACCCCTGGGTCCCCTCCATCCTTCATCCTCCCAGCTCAAGGGCTGGATCTGCCTTTTCAGGTTCCGTGCTGCCTTTTCCTCAGCACACTGGCACTGCGGTGAGCTCAGCGCCTGTGCTGTTCATTAGGGACTCTCCATGATGCTCCGGAGGTGGCAATCAGTCTCCCTGGTCGTTAACTCTCAGCACTGAGACAACCCACTCATGGCCCTCGAGCTGCCCTCTCAAACCCTTCTGGTAGACAAGGCGGTCCCCTGGCACAACGCCTGATTGGAATGGCGGGTTGCAGTCCCGCAGAGTGGGCTGCCAGTCTCTCGCTGGAGATGCTTTGGGGCACTCGTATGAACGCCATCTGGTCCTCATGACTTCTTGGCCTCCCACTTGCCTGGCTGGTTCACTATTTCCTGTGCACATCATTCAAGTGGAGCTGGTTCCTCTGACCCGTTTGCTTCATCAGGCATAAAAATGCCCCAATAAATTTGTCAGGGAAAAGTGAATTCACGGAGGTTTTTAGCCATAATCTTGTTGCCCCTGAGAGATTTTTTGTTGCCACCAAGCGACCCTGACAGTTCCCTAACGGTCTGTCATCTCTTAGTGGTTTTGCAAAACTTACTGCCAGCTTGAGCATCCTGTAAGAGGTGCTCTTCACCTGGGGGGGTTCTGCAGTGCTCTTGTTTTCCTCCCTGGGTGGGATCTGCCAGAACGCAGGCTTTCCCCTTTTCCTCATCTGAACAAGCCTTCTGCTCTCTGAAGAGTGACTGTTTCCCTGTAGTAGTCTTGATAACTATTCTAGTGACAGATATTACTCACTAAGATGTCGACTCCTTTCGGAATGTAGGCTTCTAACACCTGTTTTATTACATTTTCTCTTTGTTTTTCTAAACAGCTCTCAAAAAAGCTCTACCATGGCTGCAAATACAGGGATCGCTCTATCAGATCCCCTATGAACTGCGCCTCTGCAGTACTACCCATCAAATGCAGACTAGGACCTTGTCTTCTGTGTTTGTTTGTGAGACAAATGATCCTAGGACTCAGGCACTTGATGCCTACGGACATTACAGCTCGCTCTGCTGCAGCATCCCCTCTTCCTTAAGGCACTCAAAATCCTCTGCTATCGCTGCCTGCTCTTGGCTTCCTCCTTTCACTCAACTTTTTCTGGTGACTGTCATCATCATCGTGATGAAGAGCTTGGTAGTGCACTCCTAGTACCATACTGATATAGAGATGTCTGCCTACAAGGAAGCTGTAGTGCTGCTCTTTGGCCATGATACTTCTGGTTCTTCGCTCCTCCACCTGTGCATCCTACACCGGTACTCCTATAACGCTGGTAGCACAGCAGCTCAGGCTTCCAGTGCTTATTCAGCAGGTCTCTGAAATTCCCCTTGCACCAGAGCTGCTGTCTCCTGCCAGGCTTTCCTGCTCTCCTGTCTCTTTCTTGTCCCTGAGAACCAGTGCAGGATTCCACCTAAGATTTCCTTTGCATCAGTCACTCAGAGGGACTGGATTTGTGGGCAGCTGTATCTGCCGTCCCTGCTTATTACAGTCGGGCTTTGTTTCCCTCTTTGCCTTGCTAGAGGTGACTTAGAGATGAGTTCTCTGCCCTTTCAGGTGTCGTCGTTCCAGCCCTGTTGCTCTCCCGTGTCTGTGAGCTCCCTTGCTGCTTCTCATTAAACAGCCCTTTACAAACCTTTCATCTGCAGTGCCAGCACTCTTGGGCACAGTGCCTTCTCTCGTTCCTGCTTCCAGCCCTAAAGACCCTTCAGGTCCTCACATGTTTCATTTCCTCTCATCCACGCACTGAGCCACTGGCTCTGACCTGAGTTTCCCTCTTGCCTCGTTGCTAAGCCTTGAAGATTCCATCTTCATTCCCAGCCTCTTTCCATTAGACATCCCATAGCAGCCTCAGAGTGTTGTTTGGATAACTTGGAGTGTGAGTGCCAGCTCTTTTTTTGCAAGGCCCACGGATGCTCTGTTTTCTCGCTTGCCCATGTGCATCCACTTTACTAAAGGCCTTTAGCTGACAGGACAAAGGAGAACAAAACAGCCTTAAGGGTAGTTTCTAGCCAGGTAAACTCTTGTGAGGAGCCTGAGCGAAGTGTCTCAGCCTCTGAGCTAGCAGAGCTCTCCCCAGGGCACAGGGACCCAGGGCTTTTCAACAGCAGCATCGTCATTGCCCTTGTCCCATTCTTCAGCAGCAGACAGCATCATAGCACTGATGAGGCTGGAAAAGACCTTAAAGATCATCCAGTCCAGCCTAGCGGCGTTGGTCCACAAGCTGTGGCATTCAGCAGAGCTTCAGATCTTCCCAAGCTCCAAGCTCTTTGTCCATGTTTGACTCCTCTGTCTCATAGGTTTCACAGAGAGGGGTTTGGTGCCCACACGGGACTGCCTCAGCGGGCACAGACACTTTCCTGTGCTCTGGGGTTTCTAAAGACCAGGGTGCTGGGGCTATAGCAGAACAGCCAAAAGGTCTCTTTCCCTTCACAGAGCCTCGAGCTTGGATGTGTCTCTGCAAAACCCTTCCGGCAGGAGAAAAGCTGGTGCCTGGTACCCCACTGAAAACTGTGATCAGAGAGCTGCTTTGTGCAGAAAGCCAGAATTACTCAGAACTCCTCTGGCTGCAGAGATCTGTTTGCAGGACGGATACCCTGTGTCACCCCTCTGCAGGGGAAGAGGCCCTGAGCTAGGATATTTCTTCTAACAGCCTATTTACTGAGCCTGAGGCTGTGCCCAGTCCTCACCTCCAGTTTGCCCACTGCCAGGTTCAATAGGCATTACTGAACCCCTCTTTGCTAGAGCGATGATTTCAGGCACCGCAAGGATGGCTGTGACACTGCTGCGAGGAAAAGTCCTTCTCTGAGCTGCCCTGCTCCAAATTACTGGTGTGGGGAGGGTAATGACTGCTGCCTGGGAGAGCAGTCCCCATGCTCCTCATCATAGTGGGGCCACAGAAAGCCTGGGGGTTGTAGTCTGGGATTTATAGTCTGGGATGCAGACTAACTCTGAGACACCACCTTGGGCTTGCAGGAACATACCTCGGGCTCCCAGATCGAATGACCTCCTGTCTACTCACACTGGGAATGGCTCTCTGGGGAACTGTAAGTCCTGAGCCCCCAGATCTAGAGCCCCAACGGGTGCATAGAAATTAAACCAATTATCACCCCCACTACTTCTTTTCCATAACCCGGGGTTGCCTTGCAGTTCTGGTTGTTCCGCCCAGAATAAGGTGGCAGAGGGACCCGCTCCCCCTGTGAACCTTCTGTTCAAAGCGCTGCTGTGTGCACACCAGAAGCCATGAGCTCAGCAAGGAAACGGCCTCCAACGAGAAGAGCCCGCTATTTATAGCGTGTTAGTGATGAATGGGTTTGATAGGATTGAACTACAGCCCCGCGGGATGGAAAAACATCCCTCTCTGCCACCGTTTTCTCATGGGCTGTTTGCATTGGGGTTGCAGGCTGGGCTGCCCTGAAGGTTCAGTGCACGCAGAGCACTGGTGCGGGGCAGCTGAACACAGAGAGCAGTAGCTGAAGCAAAGACCCCAGAGAAAGAGACTCCGAAACCATCAGAAATTCCGAGGAAAGAAGAAGCAGTGTGTAAGGAGGAGGGAGTTATAGAAAGAGCGACGTGTAACCAGTGCAGTGTTTATGAGGATTTAAGGTCCTAACTGTCCATTCTGCTGTACGACGACATAGCTGGGGTGCCGCTGGGCACCGTTCCGTGCAGGACTGCCAACAACACAGCAGAGAAGTGCCACCCGTTCCAGGATTCACCTCTCTGGGCTCTTCGTCCTGATTTGAAAGGTAAAGTTCCTAGTGGGCAGTGGCTGCTTTTCTGGTCGGGGCTTGCTGTTTCCCTGGCTGGTTTCTGGAGATTCAGAGCCTCGCTGCCTCAAGAGAGCAAGCTGGCTTCTTGTGCGCAGAGAAGATGGGGGAAGTGCTGAGTGGCATGAGCTGGATGGCAGATGTTAGGGTTACTGGGTTGGTTTCAGGTTGGACTGGGTAATCTTGAAGGTCTTTTCCAGCCTCATCAGGACTGTGAATTGCCGTTACAGCACACGCATAGTGCTCTCCTTGAGAAGGCAGCTCTGCCCTAGGTTTAAGACAACAAGAAACTCTGTAGAGATGACTTGAGGCTTCACGCCGTGGGGGGTGCTTTTACTAGGAAGTCACAGGTAAACACTACTTCATGAATCTGTACTTTGCACTGCCCTCTACTCCTCGGCAATCTCTATCCTCAGCAGAGTAGACCCCGATGCCTGCCCAGCCTGTAACCAAACCCTTCTCTTGGCTTTGCAGACAGACCAGAGGATGCTGCTCGATGGCAACTTCACTGACAGCTCCTCCAACTGCACGACTGACAGGTTCAAGCAAGCAGTTTATCCCATCGCCTATCTCTCCATCTTCATCCTGGGTGGTGTGGGAAACGGCCTCTCCGTTTACGTCTTCTTCCAGACGGTGCAGAGGAAAGGGGTGGTGAACATTTACATGCAGAACTTGGCCGTCTCAGACCTCATGTTTGTGAGCACTTTGCCCTTTCGGGCCTCGTATTTCCTGCTGGGATCGCGCTGGGTGTTTGGCGACATCGCTTGCCGGGTCATGACGTACTCCTTGTATGTGAACATGTACTGCAGCATTTACCTCCTCACGGTGCTCAGCGTGGTCCGCTTCTCCGCCATCGTCTACCCCTTCAATCGCTGGCAAGCGACCAACGCCAAGCGCGCCAGGATCACTTGTGCATCGATATGGATCTTCGTGCTGGCAGCTTCCAGCCCCCTGCTAAGCAAGGAAATTGCTGGGTACCAGAACCCCGAGAAGTGCTTGGACCTCCACCCCTCAGCCACACAGAGGCTTCTCACGATGAACAGCTTTGTCCTCATCGTCGGCTTCGTGCTGCCATTCTGCACTCTTATTGTCTGCTACGTCTTTGCAGTCAGAGCGCTGCTCAAGTCCAGGAACCCGCTGCACAGGAGGGCGGTCTGGCACAAGAAGGCACTTTCCACCATCATCATCAGCCTTGTCCTCTTCCTCCTCTGCTTCCTGCCCTATCACATATTGCGAACTCTCCACCTGGCTCGCGGCAGCTGTAGCCAGTCCGACCTGCTCCTGCACAAGGCACTGGTGGTGGCCCTCTGCCTCGCTGCCATGAACAGCTGCCTCGACCCCTTCCTCTACTACTTCACAGCTGAAAATTTCAAAGGGAGGATGCGAAGCCTGTGCTGCAGGTAGCTGGCGCAGAGCTGCAGGGCAACGCAGCACCGTGCACTGCAGTGGCAGGGGTTGCATGGTGCCAGGCAGCCTGCTGCCACGCTGCCCAGTCACAGGCAGAGTGTGACTTTCCTCCTTCCTGGAGGAAAAGGGTCTAGGAGGGAGCTCACTGGGGATGGCCAAAACAGAGGCAGGATGATGAGAGGTCGGGTGCCTGGGTGATATCCCTGCTCCTCTTCTATTTAGCAGGGTAGATGTACCTCTAGCGTGGAAAGCGTAGATATACCCTGCGTCCCAGGACAAAGGAGCAGAAGGGATTTACCCTGCTACCAGAGTCTGTTTATCTAATTTCACAACAATTAGCCAGTGACGTGGAGGGAACCTGCTCACCTGTCCACTCCAGTGTCTGTGTCTGTATCTCCCTGTGCTCCATTCCCCCTCGGGTGCAGAGGTGCACGGTTCAGATGCTGATTCACAGCACCCTTTGCAATGCAGGGCAGGCAGTCTCCCTGTGCACACAGGGCACAAAGGTTTGCAGGTGTCCCAGGCGTAAAGCATTCCTGACACTGCTGAGGCTGATTTACAAAGCAGGCAGGGAGCCAAAGAGGACCTGGTGCTGGCCCAGACTGTTCCAGAGCCTTAGCATTTCTAAATGTCCCACCCTGAGGAAGGCACTGGGCGATTTCACTTAGCCTGTCACTGGTCTCCGTGGCCATAACGGCTTCAAGCAAACAGCATCAACGCAGAGAGCTGAGGGTACGGTGACTGCTGAAAAGGAGGGCAGGGTGCCAGTGCACGCGGTACCGGTCTGCACCCTGCAGTTCTTCACACGGGTGCCGATTCCATCCTAACTCAGTGCGACGCTCGTTTCTGCGCTCCATGTCGCCAGCTCCCCTGCAAGGGGCCAAAGACAAAGTTTTCTGGTCCAAATGGGCAACTGGGGAGTGGTTTTCTCTGCACAGGTAAACCAGTCTGACAATGAACTGCTGCCCAATCTCCCCTAAGTCCTCAGCTCCTGGCTGCTCCCAGGAGTCATTATAGGATGGGTTCGGTCGGCAGGAACCTTAGGGGTCCCCTACTCCAACCTCCCTGCCACGTGCAGGAACTGCTCTCAACTAGACTTGGTTGCTCAGGACCTCACCCAGCCTGTCTTTGAACACCTCAAGGGAGGGGGCATCCATAACCTCTCTGAACAATCTGTTCCAGAGTCTCTCCACCTGGGTGGAACTTCTTCCTCAGATCTAGTCTAAACCTCCTCTCCTTCAGTTTGAAACCATTTCCCCTTGTCCCAGTGCTGGGTACTGCTCCTAGGAGACTGATTCCTTTTTGCACGGGGTTATCTTCCAGGCGCTTGTACGAAGCCCAGAGCTGGAGGAAAGGCAGGTGGCAGAGGAGAAGGAGAAAGCAACGGGGAGTTCCACCTACGTGGGTGATGGAAAACCTCATCAAATAGCTGCCTGCATTTTAAAGTCTGGGAATGTTCTCCTAAGACTCATTTTCTAAACTCAGATCACCCGCAGTGAAGTGCAAAGAGGCTCCAAGCTCAGTTCAGGTCTGGGGTTTAAGCACATGGAAAGTGCTCAACATGCTGAAAGCCTTCCTCCCTATGAAACCCTCCCACAGGAAGGCTTGTGCCAGTGAGGATGCCTTTCAGTGCTCTGGGCTTCTTGGAGAAAGCACTCTGCACGCCGAGTGTCACAGCTCCCAAGCAGAAACCACTCTGGCTGGCTATTTTCGGCTCTGTCTGAGACGTGCAGGGACAAATCACTGCTGGCCAGATGGAAAAGTACTTGGCAAATCACTGTGAGCAGGGATGCTTTTCCTGGCTACCTAAGGGTTGTGTTCACATGCAGAGAGGCTCTATTTCAGTCACCTTATGCTGCCTTTGATGTAAGCGCAGAGCTGCGCGGATCCTCATGCCCGTGACTCAGTGGCACACCTGAAAGCTCATGGGAGCTCGAGCTCACCTAATGATATCACGGGAGCTCCGCTAGTCCTTGGCCCTGTGTTACTTAAGGCAAAGGGAGTATTACCACTAGTTTGTGATGGGAATGGATTGAGATGGTGAGAGAGACAGCAAGGAAGGGGGCACACTCATTTTACCCGGTCAGGAGTAGAGCTGAGCAGGGAGGAGTGCCAGCCCTGGAGCCTCTTGAATTGCACACCTCAGCTATTACAAGAGAATGGCAAAAGGAGCAGCTGCAGGCCAAGCTCACACCTGTTGCTGTCGGTACCCATCCAGCGCGCCCTGGTATCAGGTAGTTCTGCATCTAGAGGACAGACGCATCTCACTCACGAGGTAATTTGGGTTTGTATTGACCGTGCTAAAACCTTGTTAGCCGTCCAACTGGCCGTCAGGCTGTGTTTTAATAAACTGGATAGACTAGCGGCTGGAACGTGGTTTTTATTGATCACACTGCTAACAGGGAATCTCCTCACAGAGCAGAGCGGGGGGAGAAAGAGCGAGCAACAGGTATTGAGTTTCTGTAAGGGGGACATCCGTTCACAAGAGAGAAATGTGTTTGGAGGCGTGAGAAAATCCTGCCTTCTCCACTTCAGCCACAAAATAGTGGGGGCATCGGTTAAAATCTGGGGCACGGGTAAATTATGATTCATTTGCAAGAGGATTCAAGGCCGTTTTTGTTAGGGACCTTTGCGTGCAGCTGCAGCAGCGCTGGCATCACGTTTCACACTCCCAATTCATGGAATCATAGAATGTTTCAGGTTGGAAGGGAACTCCGAACTCATCTAGTTCCAACACCCCCTGCTATGGGTAAGGGTGCCTCTCACTACACCAGGTGGGCCAAGCTTCATCCAACCCAGCCTTGAACACCTCCAGGGGAGGAGGCACCCACAACCTCCCTGTTCCAGTGCCTCAGCACCCTCATCGTGAGGAATTCCTTCCCAAGATCTAGTCTGTATCTGCCCTCTTTCAGTCTGAAACCTTTGCCCCTTGTCCTGTGTCTAGACACCCTCCATCTCTCCATTTGGTATCCTTGCCTGCCTCTGCTCCCAGGGCTCAGGACCAGGGCTCCTCGCTGTAGAAGGATCATAGCAAAAAATGGAGTTAAAAAAGCAGGCACTGCATTTATTCTGGAAAATAAAGCTCCTGACAGTTAAATTACCAGCAATTCCTGGAGGGCCCTCAAGGGACCACCTACCCTCTTAGAAATTATTGTACTGTTTTCTCAATTTTCCAGGAGGCAAAATACAAGAAGAGCTATGTGCACAGAAAGTTAAGTTCTGGGCCCCTCAGTTCAGGAAGGATGGCGAGGGGCTGGAACGAGTCCAGAGAAGGGCAACTGGAATGGTCAAGGGGCTGGAAGGTCAGCCCTACGAGGAGAGGCTGATGGAGCTGGGGCTGTTTAGCCTGGAGAAGAGGAGGCTCAGGGGTGACCTTATCGCTGTCTCTAACTACCTAAAAGGCAGTTGGAGTCAGGCAGGGGTTGCAGACAGGACAAGGGGTCACAGTCTTCAGCTCCATCCAGCGGGGAGGTTTAGACTTGACCTTAGGAAAAGGTTTCTCACTGACAGAGTGATCCGGGTTTGGAACGGGCTGCCCACGGAGGTGGTCAGGTCGCTGTCTCTGGAAGTGTTCAGGGTTAGGCTGGATGAAGTGCTGAGTGGCATGAGCTGGATGGCAGATGTTAGGGTTACTGGGTTGGTTTTAGGTTGGACTGGGTGATCTTGAAGGTCTTTTCCAGCCTCACCAGTACTGTGAGACTGTGGTATTGTTTGAGGGTCTTCACCTTTCCATCCAATGCTGATGGTGACCTGCCAGGCAGGATGACTGTCCCTGCACAGCTGTGCAGTCCCCTGGATCTCTGCTGTAGATGAGCTGTGCATGCATGGGAATCTTTCTGGACAGCTGTAAAGACGAGCAGTCTATTTAACTGCAGGCAGGCCATGTAATGTAGCTGCCTGTGTCCACCCACCAGTCAACAATTCAAGCAGGCAAAGAAATGGTTTCTTTTGTCCCACAGTCCCTTTTCACCTTCCATAACATCTGGCCAGTCTGAGCTGGAATGAGCAGGGGCTGGGGCTTGCAGGTCTGGTCATCACAACCAGAGTCTGCATTTCCAAATGTTGAGGTGGTGATGGACGATGCAGCTTCTGAGCTGCCATGGTACCTCAGAGCATCATAGAATCCTCCTGGCTGGAAAGGACCTCCAGGATCACCAAGTCCAGCCCTCATCCCCACAGCTCCCCAACCCCTAGACCATGGCCTCAAGTCCTCTATCTACTCTTCTTTCAAACCCCTCCTGGGATGGGGACTCCACCACCTCTGTGGGGAGCCTGTCCAGTGCCCAACCCCTCTCTCAGTAAACAGCTTCTTCCTAAGGTCCAATCTAAACCTCCTGACACAACCTGAGGCCGTTAAGTGGCAGGAGATGCAAGCAATTCACTCAGGATGGAGCCAAGTTCCATAACAGAGACAATTTTGGGGAAGGAAATGGTTGAAAGGGTATCTGCACTCTCTGTAGATTCTTCTCACATTATTGCCAGCTTTCAGTTTCGGAGGCAGGGAGCCTGATGGTCTCCGTGGGGCTAGCTCCAGACCCCTTCCTCGATTGAGTCCAAAAAGCCCTTGAGAGATCTCTGTGTGCTTGCTCTCCCAATGTGTCTTCACAGTTGCACAGTGTTTAAGGGGTTTTGCTCACTGCTGAGGTACCGCATGCCTGCTGCAACGGAGCCTTTTCTCTTGGCAACTGCATGGCCAAGCAATCCAGAAAGAATGTGACAAAGAATCTAGCTCAAGAGTCATCGAACCTCTGAGGAATGACTTCAGTACTGCAGCTGGAGCAATCTCTTCTGGTGGCCCCTCACCACTGAAATAGAAAGCATAAACCCGGGTCAGGCCTGTGAGCATGGTCTATGAAAGCCATCTCTGGTTGCCTTTAGTGTTTGCTTTTTTCCCCCCTTAATTTTGAGTTTCACAGAACCCAACCACTGCAGACATCGAAACGTGGAGGGTTCCCTTTGTACAGTTGCTAGTAGCATCACAGGCACACGTAGGTCTTCCACGAGTGAAACTGCTGTGCATGGAGCAGACAGCTCAGTGCTGCTACATCATTCTTTCAGAGATGTCATCAGCTTTAGTTAATGAGCTGAAACAAAACCAACAGGGGCTTCAATCCACTTATAACAGGGAAACTGGAAGACTGCCTCACTTCGAGGAAGTGAGGTTCATTCATGCAACCAGTGCGGTTGATTCATGCAACTCAAACCCCCAACACCAAGCTGATCAATCGCACGGTCTTACCCAAGCAGCTCTTTTCCTCCTCAAGGCACCATCAAGAAGAGCCTGGTCTCGTCATCCCGACCCTTCTCTTTTAGATACAAGATTTATGAGATCTCCTCTCCATGATAAACAGACCCAGCTGTCTCAGCCTCTCCTCTTAAGGAACATGCTCCAGCCCCCCGACACTCTTGGTGGTTCTGCACTGGACTTTGTCCAGTACCTTCCTGTCCTTCTAGAACTGGGGAGCCCAGAACTGGATGCAGTGTTCTGGATGTGACCTAACCACAGTCCCCGTGTCCAGTGAGCCCAGCTGTATCCCCCTCCCTCAGCGAGCCTCGGTTAACGTCCCCTCACTGAACTCCCCCAGTTCATGGGACAGAGTCTTTGGGGACAACCGAATTCCATCCGGTGTGAGCAAGCGTGGTGCCCTGTAAACCACAAAGCGTGGTCAAAGAAGGCAGTATTCCCTCAGGGGCACCAGTCGCGACCTGGCGAAGCACTGAGAGCTGGGGCTGACACACTGATGGTTCTTTTTTCTGCTGAGAAACTGCAGATACTCGGCTTCTCATGGGAGTTTTAGAGAGAAACACTCCTCTGGCTTTCTGCCCAGGACTCGGCCAACCTTGGATGAAAGCCACTAAGCAGGACAACAACAGGTGTCTGCCTTCAAAAAACGGACCTCTCTGGTGCAGCTGAACAACACAAAAGTGAGGGTGCTTGCAGAGAGTCCGAGGGACTGTGTGTTGTCTCTCTCTGAGGAGCTCTCCATCTGCAGACAGACCGTTGTGGCTTTTCTGGTGGATGGAGCCTCCAGTGCCAGCAGGACAGAACCAACTGGACTGCAGTGATGGGTCGGATTGAGAGTCTCTTGGATATTCCCTATGATTCCAAAAATTGCTAGTGACAGCTCTGAAATTGGGACCAGATTCTTCACGTGATGCTCGTGCCATAGAACAATGTCCCGTGGGACACACAGATCCTTCTAGAAGACTACAGCATGCAAGGAAAAGCTTCCAACCTGCTGTCAGTCAGATCAAATGCACTGTTGGAGCTGCATACTTCCAGAGGAAAGGAGAAGGCTGTCAAGGAACAGCACTCCCAAATGATTCATCCCAGATATGTCCCTTCCCGAAGCACCCCTGCTCAGTGCATGCACTACCAGTCTGAGCAACCGTGGCTGAACATCACATGTTGGGAAGTCCTGCTTAATCTGGAATCACTGAACAGTTTCAGCTGAGAGACCTTCAAGGTCGTTGAATCCGTTGTTTCCCCAGCCCTATCAGCACCATTACACTATCAACAACCTCTACCCTTCTCCTGACACCTCCAAGGACAGTGACCCAACCCCTTCCTGGGCAGCTGTTCCAATGCCTGATGACCCTTTCAGTGAAGAAATTCCTCCTGACATCCAACCTGAACCTCCTCTGGCTCAACTTAAGGCCGTTTCCCCTTGTCCTGTCACTAAGGAGAACAGACCGACCCCCACCTTTTTACAACGTCAAGTAGCTGCAGAGAGCGATAAGGTCTCCCCTCGATCTCCTCTTCTCCAGGCTAAACAGCCCTAGACCTGTCCGAGCACCACCCGCTCGCTCACTGGGTTCCTGAGCACTTCAACCTGTGTGACGAAGAGAAACAAATCTAATGAGAGCTCAACACCTCCAACCCCACGGTGAAGGAAGGAAAGGGATTCAGGTAAAATAGTCAGCACTTCCAACCTAAACCCATCTCTCCCATCAGGAGAAACATTCCCGTTTACAACTAAGTCATCATTGTGGTGTTGGCCAGGAGAATGACAATTTGTAAAGGAGAGTGAGACTATGAAAATGTAACACCCAGAAACAAAGATCAGATGAAATAAGATTGAAGACTCCCGAGGAATTGCAATTGATTCCAAGGCCAATAGGATCTTCCTCCAGTAGAGGAGCCGATTGTATTTCCTTCCCGTACAGAAATGCATCAGAAGCCATCCCAGTTCATTGCTGCAGAAAAGATGCGCTGGTGCTAACAGAGCCCAGTCAGGCTGTTCTGCTGCTCGGGGGACTCCTGCTCATCTCCACTCTGGGATTGCACAGAGGCCTCTAGCAACTGGGGGAAAAAAGTGAAAGAATCATAGAATCACAGAATCATAGAATCACAGAATCATAGAAACACAGAATCATAGAAACATAGAATCATAGAATCATAGAATCACAGAATCACAGAATCAGAATCACAGAATCACAGAATCATGGAATCACAGAATCATAGAATCATAGAATCACAGTATCATAGAATCATATAATCATAGAATCAGAATCACAGAATCACAGAATCACAGAATCATGGAATCACAGAATCATAGAATCATAGAATCAGAGAATCAGAGAATCAGAGAATCAGAGAAACATAGAATCACAGAACCATAGAATCACAGAATCATAGAATCACAGAATCATAGAATCACAGAATTATAGAATCATAGAATCACAGAATTATAGAATCATAGAATCACAGAATTATAGAATCATAGAAACATAGAATCATAGAATCACAGAATCATAGAAACATAGAATCACAGAATCATAGAATCATAGAATCATAGAATAGTTTTGGCTGGAAAAGACCTTCAAGGTCACCTAGTCCACTGCCTCTCAATGCAGTGTCTACCTCTCTCTTTTAAATGCTTCCAGGGATGGCAACTCAGCCCCCTCCCTAGGCAGGCTGTTCCAATGCCAGACAACCCTTTCAGTAAAGAAATCCCTCCTAACATCCAGCCTGAACCTCCTCTGATGAAGCCTAAGGCCATTTCCCCTCCTGTCACTGATGACTGGGGAAACAGACCAATCCCCGCCTCTCGACAGCCTCCTTTCAAGTAGTTGTAGAGAGCAATAAGATCTCCCCTCAATCCTCTCCTCCCCAGGCTAAACAATCCAGATCCCTCAGCCATTCCTCACAGGACAGCTGTTCTAAATCCTTTACTAGCTTGGTAGCTGCCTCTGTACCCCCTCCAGCCCTTCTGGTAGTGAATGATGCAAAACTGGCCGCAGTAGCCAAGGTGTCACCTCACCAAAGCTGAGTAGACGGGAACGATCACTTCCCTGCTCCTGCTGACCACACTATTCCTGATCCACACCAGTGTCTCTTCCATGCTTTCTAAAGTAAACTGAGATACAGCTCAGGGACCTATATCCAGGCACCTGTTGTTCAGGACAGACAGAAGCTGCACACGACCCCGATGCTATCTTCAAAATCCAAGCAGAGTCATTAGGAAGTGCTGTAAAGGAGCCACAAGGGAAGGGTCTTCATAATCTGCTGGAGGAGGCAGGTGAAAAATCAGCCTGAGTAAGGGAAGAGTCTTCTACCATATCCATGGGAATTCATGTCCCTAGAACTGGGTCTTGGTGTCTCCTCTGGTCCACAAAATCAAACAGAATTAGTAAAATGGTTTAGATCTCAGTGTCTCTGTCCTGTACTGTGGAGTGCAAGACATCTGCGTGGGGTGGCTGTGCAGGCCAGGTCCAAAGGTTGAACCAGCACTGCATGGCTGTCAGCAAGACACTGCATCCAAAGAACAGCAATCTCTGTCTCACTGACATCGTCACAGCGCGAGGCTCAGAGGGGTGTGAAGAGGTTGCGTAGTGAGGATGTCTCTTGGCTGCAGAAGGGCTGTGAAGAGAGGCGCAGAGTATCTTGAGAACACTCCAACAGGGTGTCATTTCTTCCCCTACGACAGAGCACCTAGGGCAGAAATTACCCCCCCACCCCGACCGGTGATGTAAGAAATGAGCTGCAGTTCCTCGAGCTTTCCCCAGCACACTCCGTTGTGAGAACTGCTCCACATCGTCTCTCTCCCACTAGAAGGGTTCTGCTCTGTCCTTGCAAAGGTCAGCTCCTCCCTCCTTCTCCCTCTTGCAGTTCTGCTGCCTGCAGACGGCTCTGCCAGCCGAGCCTCCCCAGTGCTGTCACTGGGGCAAATTTCTCTTGCAAGCATTGCCTGTGACAGGCAGGCACCAGGTCAGCATCGTGTCAGTCAGGACGTCTTCACCTGCTCCCTGCAAGAGGGAGGCTCAAGAGTCATCTGCATTTCCAACGCTTGTGGTTGCTGGTGGTTTTCTAGCAGAGAGGGAAGTCGGTGTTGCCCTCTCTCAGAGGTTTGTCTCTGGAAGCACTGTGAACTCTCCTCTTTCTGCGTGTTCTGTTTAGATCAGCCAACTAACAGAGCCTGCCCTGTGACTTGGGCAGTACTTGGTTTGCAGAGCTCTTGTCTGAGCCGGCCCGTAAGAGGCAGCACAGCCCTTTGCTCTGATCATATCTTGCAGAGCAGATGCTGGCTCGGAGATTAACTGAGTTTCAGATGCCTGCAAGATTGATGCGGAAGGCCAGGAATATCTCTCTTTATTCCCTACATGATTAGTGGAAGGAGATGGGCATTCCCAACACCGGTCTGCTTCACTCCATCACCCCAATGCAGGGGATGTGAGAGTTACCCCTGTTGACCTGAGTGGCAGCTCAGGGTGATCAGCTCAGTCCTTATCGCGGAATCTTATAGACAGCTACTCTGTAGTGAAACCAATCGCGTCAGATCTCAGTTCTCACGAGCAGTGTTTAGCCACAGAACACATCTTCTGGGAAGTGGTGCCACGCTGCAGCTAGCAGCAAGATCACAACGTGTCTGTGTATGCAGAGTGGTCAGAGGCACCTGAAGAGCAGCAGGGCTGCTGCAGGAGAGCATTGCTTTGACACTGCTTTTGCAAGAGATGGTGCCTTGATAGCAAGAAGCCATGGTGCGGTTTCCATTCAGCACGCGGCCACGGATGCTTTGTTCATGCACTGGCACTCTCCTGGAGCTGTTCTTCTCCCTCGGGAAGGGATCTGTCAGCTGTTCTTTGCAGAGGAAGCGTTCCTCGTTCCGTGTTTGCTAGGTTGGATGTGTCACGTGCCCTTGGCATCAATGGCTCCTGCCCCTGATCATTCTGGTCATTCCTCTCCACACCCACTCAAGCGAGTTCGGGACTTAAGGGTGATCTAGGTGTTAGGTTCACTCGGTTTAGTTGGATTTAGGTTGGACCGGATGATGTTTAAGGTCTTTTCCAGCCTCATCAGTACTGTGTCACTGTGTGACTCTACACGCTGTTGCAGCTCAAGTGAAATAGAATCATCAGCAGCACAATCTTCCTGCCTTTACTGGGATGAGGGATAAATTACCAGGCTGTTACACCTCTGAACAGCCGTGGGTCATGCTCCTGGGACTCGTATGTACCGTGTGGTTAGCCACTACTATCCCTCCTTCTCTTAAGTTGTGCACCAGAGGAGGGTCATGAATCTTTGTCCTGAGTGTTTACGGCAATGCCCATGCTGCCAGGTAAAAACGAGGCTGCCCGTGCCCGCAGCGTTGGGTAGAGGTGCCCGTGAGAGAATCAGCCGCAGCCCTCTGAAGTGGAGCCAGGAGAGTAACAACAGTCTTTCAGGGAAGCAAACCATCAGCTTCTGAGGTTGACCTGCCTCTGTTACCTAGCCTTTCAGAGACACTCAAGGAGTGCATGGCCTCAGGTCCGGCACCACCGCAGGCCTTCCTGTCTTCTGTTTCCCAGGGGCTTTTTGACACCATTTGGGAGCTCTTTGCTTTAAACTCCCCACTGTCTGCCCACACCTGGCAAGAGGATGGTAAACGCCACGGTCAGAAGGAATGAGCTTCAATGATGAATGATCAGGGAGGACCCACAGCACAGAGTTGCCTCCAACTTCAAGCTCCTCCCTCCAGCAGTGCTTGCTGTGATCTTTCTTTAGAGAAGGGAAAGTGGCTCTTAGGCTTTGATTGACCCCCTGTGGCCCTGCCAGGGATGTTTTTGGCATGGGCCAAGGGGAGTACTGGTGCAGCCCTTGTAAGAAGATCCAAAGACATATTTTGGGGAGGGGAAAAACACGTGGACAGGGTTTCTGTTGGGTTTGAGACTTCTTTGGGAGGGTATCCATGCAGAGAGTAGCACTGGGCTGAGCACTCCAGTGCTCTGGGACCCTCTCTGGAAAGAAGGTCCTGCTGAGATTGATAGGGAACCTCCTCTGCTCCAGCTGGCACCCAGTGCCCCTTGTCCTAGCACTAGACGACCTTGAGAAGAACCTGGCTCCATCCTCCTAACACCCACCCCTCACACATGAGTGAGGTCCCCCTCAGCCTCCTCCTCTCCAAGCTCAAGAGACCCAGCTCCCTCAGCCTTTGCTCATCAGGGGACTGTTCTACTCCCTTCATCATCATAAACAGATCCAGGAGGGTCTGGTTTAGCTGGGATGTAGGTGATGCTCCCCATGGCATCTCTCTTATGACAGTAGCTGGAGGGGTGTTGATAGCACACCAGTGTTTTGGCTACTGCTGAGCAGTGCTCACACAGCACCAGGGCTGCAGGCTTGAATCTTTCCAAATACTATAATACTAGAGAGAATGCTATCATAACAGCTATACCTATTTCTTTAGATATTTATATTAATTATATATTTAATATATAATATAAATTAATTATATATATTTATCCAAGAAGAGGGAGTGATGGAGCAGCTTTGGTGGGCACCTGGACCCATCCAGGGCCAAACTACCACAAGAAGCTTGACAGAAAATCTTAACACAGGTCAGTGTCTCAAGGACAGCTACACAAACCTAATGCAGCTCTGACACTACGTGACAGGAGAGGGGTGCTGGCTGGAGGCACAGAGCAGGAAGGAGAGTCTGAGACACTGAAAGGGTTTGCTCAGAGGGTAAGCATGTGGATAGAGGACCACCTTTTGGTCTCAGAGTGAAACAGGAGCCACTAGACTGGTTCCTTTGCTGGTGTAGAACTACAGCCAGCGACACCCCCGAGGATTGTTTGCGTTGAGATACTGATCAGGAATGAAATGGCTAAAGTAAGGAGACATGAGGCTGCACTGATGTCCTGGGGTCTTCTGTGGACTATCCTGGTCCCACCAGCAAACTTGGCCTCTTCTCCACCATGTGGCCTCGGGCCACTCAGACATTTAGCATTTCCACTCTCCCATAAATAAAGGGCTGTGAACAACAGCTGGAGCAGCGGTACCCCCGTTCTTGATCTGGAGGTGAGGTGAGTGGGCTTTCACCAGTGTTCACAGGATTTCAGTGGGAGCAGGGCCCTAAGAGCCTGACGGGTTTTGCCTTGGGGCGCCAGTATGCACTCAGTGTAGCTCCAGGGTCACTGACTGCTTCAGATTTCCACAGCTCGGGTCGCCATCCCTGGAGGTGTTCAAGGTCAGGCTGGATGAGGTGCTGAGTGGCATGAGCTGGATGGCAGATGTTAGGGTTACTGGGTTGGGTTTAGGCTGGACTGGATGAGCTTTCAGGTCTTTTCCAGCCTCATCAGTACTGTGAGACTGTGATGCTGTGAATACAAATCCCGCGCAGCCCTGCAGGATGGTGAATAAAGATGAAGCCAAGCTCCGTCACTCCCATGTTCAGGGGGATCTTTCACCTGCTGCTTGCGGTCTGCTGTTTCCCAATCAGGTTTTTCAGTGGAGCAGAGACAGCGAGCACATGAAAGGAAATCCCTAGGTGCAGGTGACACCACCGAGCTCCTTACAGGACAAACTGACTGCCTTTCACCTTTCTGATCTGACACAACAGAAGACTCTCTTTTGGCTAAAAATACTCCGTACCAGCAACTCACGGGAGCTCAACCCCCACATTAAAATGCAGAGAGAGCTCTCTGGGGTTTGAGGACAGATATGGTCCTGTGCCAGCGCTGACTGATTTAAGGCAGTTAGTAATGTGATGCTCTTAAGCAGTTAAACATACCTGCAGCCCTGTTAGAGGCTCTGCTAGGCTGCTGCCACTCCCTCCGTGTTAGAGCATTCCACGGTGATGAGCTGATGCTCTTGCGCAGTGACACACGAGAGTGCAGGGCTGAGCTGTACATCGCCAGTCCCCAGCACTCCAGAGAAAGGACAAAAAGAAGGGTGGTTGCTGTCACTCGGAGCCTTTGCACAGCTCAAAGCTCAGGACTGTTGGTGTGCCCAGAATGACAAAGCCAGCTGGAATCCACAGAACAGCTTCAAAATGCACACCGCTTTCCAGGAAGGTAGGTCTTGCATTGTGACTGGAAGGCTGCTCCGAGATCTCCCCAGAGTCTCCTCCAGACTGAACAGCCCCAACTGGAGCTACTGAAAATGTTGCTTGTATTTTGGGGTTGTCTGGGCACTGAGTGAACTTATACAAGTGTCCATACACAAACACGTATCACCCGCTCACACCAGGAGAGGACCAAGAGAGATCACCAGTCCCAAGGGGTGCAAAGAGCCCGGTCCCAAGGGGTGCAATGAGCCCAGTCCCAAGGGATGCAAAGGGCCCAGTCCTAAGGGGTGCAATGAGCCCGGTCCCAAGGGGTGCAAAGAGCCTGGCACTGCAGGCTACAAATTGGGCACAGCTGAGCATTCCAGCTGTGGCTGGGCATTTCCCTGGGCACTTACTACCCACACTGACTGAGCCTAGGGAAGCCTGAGAAGCCTAGGAAAAAGCTGCTGGGTGAAATTTTTCTCACAAGCATTTCTTTAATCTCTTTGTGCATAGTCATCTCCCAACAACCACATCTTAGACAGCCATGAGGCCAACCTGCTCAGACAGAGAGGTTCACTGCTAGGGAAAAGTCTCCTAGGCATGAATCCATTCTCAAACAAGATTAGAGATGCCAACCTGGTGGGGTTGCCACGTCTCAGGGCACAGGGAGGCTCCTTCCTTAGCAGGTCCACACAGGCTCAGTGCTCAAGCACAGACACCTTGCATAGGATGCAGAACGTTAACAGAACCTAGCGAGGGGGTCTCCCTGCTAGTGAGAGGTCTACATTTCTAACAGGGGTGATTCAAGGTTCAATTGAGTGGCTTGAACATAGGGCTCTAATGCGACGTAGAGGTCCTTCAACGCCATCGTGGGGCTAATAGACATGATGGACATAGAGGCTCGTCACTAACAGGGTCAGCTCAGTGACCCATTAGGTTCCTCTGGCTGTACTGAGACAGAACGGGGTCTCAGCTGTCCAGACTTTCCTGTGGAGTCATAGGTGGTGCCAACCTGGTGTGCAGGTTGGAAAAGGCACACAGAGGTGGTGGGGTCACCGCCTCTGGAGGTGTTCAGGGTTAGGCTGGATGCAGTGCTGAGTGGCATGAGCTAGATGGCAGATGGTAGGGTTACTGGGTTGGTTTTAGGTTGGACTGGATGCTCTTTAAGGTATTTTCCAGCCTCATCAGTACTGTGAGACTGTGACTTTCAAGATGATCAAGTCCAACCTCAGCCTAACTTTAATACCCTATCTCTAACAAGCCTCTACTAAACCTTGTCTCCAAGCACCACATCAAAACAATTCTTAAACTCAGTCAGGGATGGTGACTCAATCACCTCTCAGAGAAACCTGATCCAAGGTTGCCAACCCTTGCTGTAGAAAAGGCTTTCCTGGTATCCAGCCTGGCACAACTTTGGGCCATTTCCCCTCATCCTCCCACCTGTCACCAGCGAGAAGAGACCGACCCCACTCTCACTGCAACCTCCTTTCAGGTAGTTGTAGAGAGCAACAAGGTCTCCACTCAGCCCTCTTTTCCCTAGACTAAACAGCCCAGCTCTCTCAGTTGCCCCTCATGGGCTATGTTTTCCCAACCCTTCACCAGCCTCGCTGCCCTCCTTTGGACCTGCTCCAGCACCCCAATATCCTTCCTGCATTGAGGTGCCCACTGTTTTAGGCGGTGCAGAATACCCTGCCCGGCTTACCAGGCATGGAGCTGCTGCGCTGACTGCGTGCTCTCTGGCAGCTCTGGCACAACAGGACAGTTCAGATGGTACCAGGCAACTCCTGCGTGTGGCTGGAGGTGGTGTCAGAGACGCACAGGTAGAGGGCTCTGCACTGCATGGATCTGGATTTCCCCCTGCCAAAGCAACGAAGAAATCTGCAGCTTCTGCCTCTGAGTTTCCAGGGCAGTTTAATCGATACCAGCAGGGCTCCAAACCAGCCCCAAAGATACTCCGTCAAGTATATTTTATTTGTCTCCTCCCCAAATTGAAATCCATAGAATCAGATTGATAAATTGAGCTATTCCCTCCTAAGACAAAGATGGAACAGACAATTTTGGCATCTGACCCTCCAGGATCCTTCCCTAGCCGCTCGGCAAGACGAGGACGCAATGGCAATCCAGGCAGACTTTGTATTTCAGCCACTGCAACAAATCACTGGGTCCCCTTCTGCATAGGTACTTGCTTCAGTACTGACGAGGAGTCCATCGCACCCTGCTCTGCCTGTATGGAACTCCTGCTGCTCTGACCCATACCTCATTCCAGGCCATCCAAGAAACAAATCGGAATTCCCTTTGGCCACGCTGGTCCCGTCTTCCTCTTGGCTGCAGAGTAAGATCAGGTTCTGTGCTCTTGTTAGCCTTAGGCTCTGTGCTGGGCTGTTTGTCCCCAGTGCTCTGTGCTGGGCTGTTTGTCCCCAGTGCTCTGTGCTGGTTACCTTGTTCCACAGTTACTGCCCAGCGATGAGAATGAGGTCCGGATTCCAGCACAGATGAAATCCAGGGGCCCCTGTGTGCGCATACAGAGATGTACAGCGTGTGCACGTGTGTCTATATGGAGACACAGGTATGTGCAAACGTCTACCCCTCGCAGAGCAATCTCCATCACCCCAGGTCAGAAGCATCAGGCCTGTGTCAGAAGCTGAGTGTGCCTCACTGGTTGCTCCCAGCAGAGGTCAGTGGTATCTCTAGTTGCCAGAACATCCCGTCCATCGCATGCGCACGCCACCCCGTGCAGGAAAAGAGCATCCTGCAGAGGGGCAGCAGATTTTTACACCCAGCGTTGGGAAGTCTCCTCTCAATCTCCCAGTTTAGGGATGTAAGCCCAGTGGGCTGCTCTATACGATATTCACTGCTGTAGCTTCTTCTTGGGGGCTGTACTGGGCTCTCACTTCAGTGGTGATACTTGTGGCTCACAACAGCTTCCCCTTCTCACCAGCTCTCTTTTTCCATTTAAATCATGGTCCCAGTTGTGGTCAACTTTACACAAAGCTCCCCACAGACAGACCCAGCTCCCTCAGCCTCTCCTCAGCAGGGAGATGCTCCACCCCATCGTCTTTGTGGCAGGACATCTTTTATTAAACAAATCCAGTAACAGCAAAAATTAGCCCTGGGACACAGATTCTGCGTGCTGGGGCAGAGGGTCTTCCTAGAAGATGCCTGCATTTGCTCACTGAGGTCCACATCTGCCTGACAAGCACAGATTCCCGGGGTCACGGGCTCGCATGCTTCACTTCGTACTGGGAAGAAGGTCTTCGTGTGATTTACTGGGGAAAGAGCATGGTGTAGAGGCCATACCTTTGCCTTCTCAAGTCTTTCAGTAGCTTGTGAACAAAACCTTTCCAATATCAAGGGCACTGCCCTTCTTTTTCTGCAGGGAGGGCCCCCATTTGAAGCTCTGATGCTTAACAGGGAGCTGCCTGTGTAAATCCATCCTTGGGGCTCTGCCGGTTCCCCTGCCTGGGGCTAAGCTGGAGGAGCAGGCTGACATCTTCGTCATCGTTTCCTTCACTGCTGCTGGAAGAATCAAAGAAGGAGATTCATAAAAGCATCCCGATGCCCAAAGGGCTGTGGTTCACAAGAAGGTTTAGCCCAGCTGTATGCAGTCATTTTGCTCTCCGATGCTGCAAGAGCAGGGAGCAGGTACTCTGCTTCAGGGCAAGTAAGACAGCAAATACATTTCAAGCCCATGTGCTCCTCTTGGTATAACAGTGCTTTCAGGTACAGGACAGCAATTTCCTCGCCAGGAAAGGGCTTTTCATTCATATGTTAAAAGCTGGCACTCAGTAAGTGACAATTTAAGATGCCTCAAAGAACCAGAGCTGCCCATAGCTGCTGCCCCACGGTCCACCTCTGCCACCTCACGCAGGTATTTCAGACCTGCCAAGGCAGCCAACACAGCGCTGGGAGCCTGTGTTTAGTGCAGGCAGGGTAAGCAGGGTGCTCAGGTCAAGACCACCCTGACTGCAAAGCTCACCAGCCTGCTGTTTTGAGAGGTGCAGGGGCTGTGCTGGGACATTAGGCAGCCCCCAGTAGAGACAGCCTCTTCTCCCAGCCCATTGCCAGACTAGCTCATTTAATAGATCCATAGATTTATAGATCCATAGATTTGTAGATCCATAGATTCATAGATCCATAGATTCACAGATCCATAGATCCATAGAGTCCTAGATACCTATATTCCTAGATCCATAGATCCTTAGATTCCTAGATCCATAGATTCCTAGATGCCTAGATTCCTAGATTCCTAGATCCATAGATTCATAGATTCCTAGATCCATAGATTCATAGATTCCTAGATCCATAGATTCCTAGACCCATAGATCCATAGAATGGGTTCAGGTTGGAAGGGACCCTAGAGATCATCTAGTTCCACCCCCCTGCCAGGAGCAGGGACATTCTTCTTCAGCACCAACCTTCCATTCTGTGTGGACTGCTGTGAAGCCTGGAGCCAGCTCTGGGAGACACCCCAGCTGTCCCACACAGAGGAACGTAAGCCCACAGCAGCCAGCAGCTTCTGCCTTCCACCTGCTCTGCTCCAACGTGTTTGTGACCGACTGGCTGTGCGCTCCTCCAGGAAAGCAGTTTTATAAAAAACCCTGAGCTGGAATAAAAACAAAGAGGACAAAGTAAAACTGAGATATTTTTCCAGGATAACGTCCTTTTCCTTTCCAACCTCTCCTCCCTACCCTGTGCTCCTGTGTACACGAGGGGAAAATGATCTTGGGGGTCAAACGTGTCCAGTGCTGTCTCGAATGGACACAGAGTAGGGTCTTCCTTCGGTCTCCTTTTAATCTTCCATCACGGGTTATCCATGCTGGTCAGGCTAGGATAGACTCTTCCTGATTATCAGGGTGCTCACGAGCTGAAAACCACGGGAGGGCTAGCTCCTGTCTGAGGGGATCTGGAGAAGGCAAAAAGGGAGAAGTCAAATCAGGGGAGCAAATGGGGTTGTGACAGCCAGCCCCAGTTCCCTAGAGCCTCCACCCAAAGCAAGAGGAGAACGGATCACCCGTAATGACCACAACAGGAGGGCAATAACGAGCCCTTCAGGTGAGCCAGTGCCCAGCTCTGCAACCACTTTGCTTCTGAGAAGAACAGCCACGGAATCACAGAGTCACTGAGGCTGGGAAAGACCTCTGAGCCCCCCAAGCCCAGCCTGTGACCTTCCAAGCAGCAGCATGGTGGCCACCGCATCCTTCCCCAGAGACAGACCCTGTCTCGTCTCTCTATCCATCATGGGGAGGGGGTGTGGGTCCTGTGGGCTGCAGCCCCACCAACCACTCCCGTGCAGTCTCCAAGCTGCTGCTGCCCTTGAAGAACTTTGTTGTGCGCCCCTGGCTCATCTCACTGGGTCTGCCAGGCTCTGTGGGCTCCAGACCACCTCCACTCATCACCTTCACCACTTCCCCAAGTGAGGACTGTCCAAGAAGGCTTCCTCTTTGCCCTTCTTTCACAGAGAAGGGGCTGTGGTACTTCTATCTCCCCCCTGCCATCCCCAAACAAAATGCAAGCTCACAGGAAAAACCAACACACACACACGCACCCCCCCAGTCAAATGAAAATTCAGGCCGACAAGCCCACAAAACATGCCCCCCACTCAAAGGCACTGCCTGGTGGAGTCAGAGGCAGTCCTGCCTGGAGCTGGGGTGAGGTTTTTCTCCCGGTCTCTCCAAACATCCTGCAGGCACCCGTTTGGGTCCTGTCCCCACGACTGACCTCCAGCCCCGCTCAGAACAAGCTGCTTCTCTCAGTGCTCGTTGTGAAGGGAAGACAGGCAAATGCTGGCTTCCACCTTGGCTGCTTCAGTAGAACCCTGGATCTCATGTGGCTCAGCAGCCCCTCTGCCCTAAGGAGCAGAGATCTTCCTGCTGGCCCTACTGCAGCCAGGGTGTACTGTGGCATTTTAAGATGCCAGAACAGATCATGGAGTGGGTGTTCAGCCGTTCCCTAAGCTGCCTCTTGCTGTTAATACCAGTATCAGGCAGAGCTCAGCCCTGAGAGTGTATGAAGAGGAGTAGCACTGCACTCAGCAAGCCTTCTGAGCCTTGGGCAGGGACACCGTATCGCTGCTGCCTAGTAGCTATCAGGTAGGAATCATGACTTCTGCACCAGGCTCCTCTGGGAGCACTGCTCACTGGCTCTGAGCGATGAGCTCTGACGTGACACAGAGGTTTTCAGCAGCCCCCGTGTGCCCTGGGAGCCAGTGAGTGCCACCAGGCGTCGTGATGAGATCTGGACCTTTGTCCACCCGTGTCTCCGTAACATCAGCCTGTCTCTGGTAATTGAAAGCTGCCTGGAAATCGCTAGCTGAAGTTCCTGCAGCAGATGCGAGGCTGCCCTTGTGGATTTCCTCCGTGGTTGGCAGCAGCCTCTTGTTATGACGGTCAAATCCTGCCTTTCCCACAGAGAGAGCTGGCCAAGCCTTCGTGTGGGCTGCCTTCTCACTTCACTGCCTTCGCTTCCTTTCCTCCTGCCCTTTCTCCACGGATTAAGACACCCTCAGGCAGCAGTGCCCGAGGGAAGCCCCCCGTCTCAGCCCAAATTCAGCGTGTTTGTATTCCAGCTGTGCTGATTAGGTACAGTAAATAAGTATTGATCCCGGCTGGATGGCTCCTGTAACTAAGCAGCGCAGCAGGAGCGGAGCATTCCAGCTCTTAGAGCTGCGTGTGCAAATCACACAGCTCTCATTTAGGGGAACAGTCGAAATGAACTGCTCCTGCTGGGCTGATCAGCTAAACAAGCCACCAAGGCAGGGAACACGACCCTAACACCGCGCGCACGCTGGACTTGTGTATGGGGCTGTACCGTCTGAGAGTCGCGCTGGCCACTCAGCCACCCAGGATGCTCTTATCCCCAACACCTGCTGTCGTTTTGCTCTCCCCGAGTGTTTGAATGTGGTGACTGGGTGAAGCGTTAGCGGGCAGGAGGTGAGCAGCAATGAAACCTTAGCAGAGAGCAGGCACGAGAGATTCCAGCTGCACTCCAGGCAGGGCCAGCCATCAGCCTCCTCTGCACCACTGTGGCCTACTGACGCCCTGGCAAAGCAACCGCGCCTGTCGGGTGGTCCCGCAGGAGAGACTGGCAATGGCAGCCCCCTAGTGATCTTCTGCAGTGTTTTGGTGGTGGTTACACCTCCAAGGCATCTGGAATAAACCAGAGACAGCAATGCAGCTGGTACACCTGGGTGTGAAGATTGGTGAGTACTCTTATGGTTTGAGATGGTTACTGTGGTCTCTGTGGCCAGCAGCTGGGCAATTCTTCTGCCTTCGTGGATCTGCATGGGTGCGAGGCAGGCTCACTGTCTTCTCGATCCATTCCCACTGGCTTTACTATGCGTCACCTTCCTCGTCCGAGCAGAGACCGTCAGAATCCCTGCTTGGATGGACGTCTCGCCTGTCCTCATTTCCTTGCCCCTGGGACGGTACCACCTTGCAAGCTTTGCAATAGGTTAAAAAGAGATGCAGGAAACCACAGAGCTCTGTGCGGATGGGTGACTGTGGGTCACACAAAGGACCAAGAACAGATGGAAGCTGATATTCTAGGCAAAGCTGGTGCAGAGAGCTAAAAAACAACCTCAAGAACCGTGGGACAGCCTTAAAGGATGAGCTGGGAACTCCATCGCCACGGTAAAAGCCTCCTCCTCGGGTTGCAAAGCAAAGAGCTCCTCCACCACCCTGGTCTTGGTCTCCCATCAGCAAGAGGGAGGGCTGGGGCATTGCAAGTTGATGCCAGGGCTGCTACAGGCTGAGTGCTTCAAACAGCTACTCCACTAAAGCCGAGAGACTCGTTCTTCCACTTGGACATACGTGCTTCCTTCAGACAACTGAGTGGGAAGCCCGCTCCATTACGCTTGGCAGGCACTTGGGTTGGTGCCTGGCAGTCCCTGGGAAGGAGACGTGATACCGCAGGGCTGGGGAGCGGCACACGCTGAACCACAACCACACGAGGCACCTGCTAACAGGCTGCATCTGATTTTGCAGAGGCTGCCCAGATCCTTGGCTGAAGCCTTGCAGAGAGGGGATGCGGGCTGAATATCAAGTAGAGCTGAGTTACGGAACGTTTTACAGTGACCAGTTAGATTGATGACCTGGAAAATAGAATTTGGCACCACTGCTGGCAAATGATGAGCGTGCTGCTGCCGTGTGGAGGCAACAGGGGGTCTCTCAGCCAGGCTGTCTCCTTCTGGACCTAGCTTGGGCTCACTCCTTGCATACACCTGACTTCAGACTGACCTCCTGTGCATGCTCAGGTGTTTACTTTCTGTAAAGCCCCTGAGTGACGTGGAGAAAGGGATGGACTGCACCCACAGCAAGTTTGCAAGTAGCAAGGAACTTGGTAGGGGGAACAAGCTTCAGAGGTCTCCCCCAGCCCGAGTGTTCCTCAGGCTCAGTAAGTCAGCCATACTGTGTTTGAGTGCAGAGTGAGAGTCCATACCCTTCAGGACAAATTGGCCCTATCCTAGCTGGACGTTAAAATCATAGAATCATTAAGGTTGGAAGAGACCTCCAAGATCACCGATGCCATCACGCCCACTAAAACATGGTTTCAAGCCTACAAGTTCTTTTAACATCTCCAGGGATGGCAACTCCACTGTCTCTCTGGGCAGGCTGTTCCAATACTTCACCTCTTTACGTGAACAGAGTTTTCCTAACCCTCCCCTGGCACAGCCTGAGGCCATTTCCTCTTGTCCTGTCACTAGTGACCTGGGGAAAAGAGGCTGAGCCCCACCTCTCCACAACCTCCTTTCAGGTAGTAGCTGTAGACAGCAGCAAGGCTACACCTCAACCTTCTTCCTTCCAGACTAAGCAGCACCAGTTCCCTCAGCTGCTCCTAATAGGGAGAGACCTCTCTAGCGCTGAGTACAGGTGAAGAAGGGTCGCCTTTGCAGTCCTGCTGGCCACACAGTTTCTGATACAGGTCAGGATGCTGTTGGCCTTCTTGGCCACCTGGACAGACGGCTGGATCGTGTTCAGCTGGCTGCCACTCAGCAGCCTCAGGTCATTTTCAGCCGAGCGGGTCTCTGGCCGCTCTGCCCCAAGGCTGCAGCGTTGCATGGGGTTGTTGTGACTGAACTGCAGGATCTGGCACTTGTTCTTGTTACAGCTTATGCAGCTGACCTTCGGGAGAAAGATCTTGGAGTCCTGGTAGACAGTAAGCTGACCATGAGCCAAGAAGGCCAACGGCATTAAGAAATGTACGACCAGTAGGTCTAGACAGATCCTCCTCCCCTCTGCTCTGCCCTGGCAAGGCCACACCTTGAATACCGTGTGCAGTCCTGGGCTCCCCACTTCAAGAGAGACAGGGGACTACTGGAGAGGGTCCAGGAGAGAGCAATAAAGGTGATAAAGGTGTGGAGGGGATGGAGCCAGACTGTCTCCATTCAGATCTGTCAGCTCGGGGTGCATCACAAACCCTGCCAAGACAGTTGTTCCAGGAGCACCAACAGTTGGGTGTAGACTCACCCACATAACCAACCCCTAATTATTGCCATGGGTAAGTCAAGAACAACGCGTATGGCAAAGCATCCTCCCAGTCCTTACAACCAGGAGGATAACTGCCTGAAAGCACAGAGCCTACCTGGACCCTGCTGGGAGCTCCGTCTCCTTGGGAAGGTCTGCTTCAGCCCTGCAGAGCCCCTTGGAGCTCACACCGTACCAAACTGTGCCGTCACTTCTGCCCCAGGAGCAAAGATCAGGAGTTGAGGAGGGAAGTCTTCACTGCAGCTGAAGTGAACAAGTGATCCTGGCAGGAGATCCAAGCTCATCCGAGGAGAGGAAGTACCTGGCATCCTCCACCATTCTGAAGGCTGGAATTAAACTTGGTTTGTGCCTGGATTCCCCCCCTGTCTGTGAGGTGGTGGAGCTGATCCTCCGAGCTGTGCCAGGAGCCTGCAGATCATGGTGACAGGGTCCTCCTCCTCTACAGCAGTATGCAGTGCCTGAGGCAGATTTGGGCCATGGGGGGGTCCTGGTGGCCATCCTGAATCCTCTAAGGTTGGCAGCCGATCCCTCACATCTGGGTACTCCGCCGGGCTCCTCGCCCCAGTGCTCTGCCTCCCAGTGGGGCACGGGTGGGCAACTCTGTGCTAGGGTCATGGCCTTGCTTGCTCATTGCTTTGGCTTCAAGCAGCATGAACTGTTTGCTGTGGCTCCACGGGCAATGCACGAGGCCAACAGACTTAGTTCAGGTGCCTCAAAGCAAACCTTGCTTTTGCTGTGCCCCATTTTGAGGAGCTCAGAGGGCAGACTGCCTCAGCCGCTCTCATCAGCTTGCATTGCAGAGTCCAACAGGGACGTGCCCAGAGGAAAGCCATTTCAGAAACACAGGCAACTAAACTCTTGGTGAGAGGTGTGGGGGCTTTGGGAAGTGGAGAGCACATCTGAGTCCCTCCTACAGGGACTGCCTGAGCAGAAACACACTGAAGGATGAAGCCCACGGGGGACTACCTCCCCCAGCCACCCGCACGCCTTTCCCAGCCACTTCTTCACTGCCTTATTGCTGACCTTCCCACTTCTGCCTCTCACGGTGGGATCTTTCTGCGTCCTCCTCTGCTGTAATGGATTTCAGGCACTGCCTGGCTGCAGTTGAGCTGCCGTCGCCTCTAAAGCCAGTCCCTCAGCCCAGCTGAACCAAGGGCGGTAGGAGATACTGCGTTTATTACAATCAAAGAAAGCAAGCAAAAGCAGCAGAGTGCATTACAGCTGGAAAACAGAGTCAGAAGTGCTGAATGCCTCAAGAGGACGGCGATGATCATTTCAGCTTTGCCGCTGCTGCACGCGCTTGCTGGCTCCATTTAGGACGTGGCGGGGGGCTGCCTTGTCTCCATCGCTCTTCGTGGTACCTGAGCGTTTCCCACAGAGCGCCTGCAGCCTGGCAATTTCATTTTCCTTTCCATCTTTCCTCGCTGGCCCACTGGGAAATCACGGCAGAGCACAGAGCTGCACACGCGCGCGCCCGAACGCCATGCGGGGCAGACTGAGATGCCAGTCTTGCCCAGGCGTGGGGAGCAGGGGCATCCCAGAGCCGGGCACCTGCTGAGTCCTGCATGCAGGGGACTTCCATGGTAGAGAGTTTGCTTTCTCCTGCAAGGAGAAGGGTCAGTGGCAAACCAAGCTCCTGAGATGGTGGGTTTAGCCAAGAGCAGACACCCTTGGAAGTGGCACAAGAAGACCGGCAGTACCTGATCTCTGCTGGCATAAGCCACAGCACACTGCTTAAGACCTCAGGCTGTACCTAGCCCTCTTCACCTCTGCCCTGTGCTTTGGAGGGAGTTTCACAGGGCACCTTCCCAACAGAGAGGGAGGAGCAGTGTCCTCTGGCTTTTCAGGCCAGCTGCTGTCTGCAGGAAAAGCAACGCAGGGACTCTGCACCATGGCACCACATCTGGAAGACGAGGGGTGACCAGGACTCTGTTGGCAAGGAGCAGGAAGAGAGAGGTTTGATCTGCACAACGATAATGGTGCCATCTGTGCAGCTGAACTGTGCAGTCGCTGCTGTGGCATCCTCTGAGCAGCGATCTGCCTCCGGGCAGCCCCTGGATGGCAAGCCAGTGAAAGCAGTGAGTCTTCTGCCGTCCCCCTCCAGCCTATCCTGTCAGAAGGTCCACAGTGGTTCTGGATATCACCACCTCCAACACTGGGCCCCCTCTTGGACCAAACCCAGCAGGCTATTGCTTTCTGCACTGCTTTCTTCCCCATCTTTTTCCCTTTAATGTGGACTCTGCAAAGGCACAGACTCCTTGCCTCTGGCTATCTGAACAGCTCTGGGGAAGCCCTGGCAGTCACAGTTGTTCCTTCCTGACAACACTTAATGCTCCAGACCCATACCTACTTACTGCTATTAATGCTTACATCACTATTCCTAGGTCCCCAGAAATAGCAGCTGTGAGCTTTCTGTGAGCAAAGGAGAAGCGTGAGGACTTATTAAGAAAAACACTGAAAATGGAGCCCCCAAAAAGCCCGGGATGTTAGGAACAGAGCCAGACCTGCGTGGAGGAGTATGGAGACTCACAGTGGGCGCTGGCAGAGGCAGCTGAATTGCAAGCATCATTGGCTTGAGTGGGGTCCCAGGGCCACCAGCAGACCTGAGGTGACTTATTCAGTGAGAAGACGACTGCTTGAATCATGGGCACTAGAGACCTGAGCTGCAGATCCCAGGGGATGCAGGCTGTGAAGACACTGAATGTGCTGGGGCTGGGCACGCAGGAGGAGTGGGGAGATACCACCCTCACTGGGGACTGACCATGTCCTCGTCAGCTGTGCTGGCTTCTGCCCCTTCCCTCCGCAGCTGGGTGCATGCTGGGGTCAGAGACCTGATGCAAAGCCAGGACAGCATTCAGATGAAAGATGGGTTGAACAGAAGGGTAGGGGCCAGCGAGTGTGAAGAGACAGCACACAAGGGCAACTCAGGAAAGGGAGAGAAAAGCTTGTGGCAAGCTGGAGGAGGTGGAACTGGCCCAAGGCAGAGTCTGCAACCGCAGACCTGGCCCAGCTGCCACTGCAGGAGAGCGATCTCCCAAAACCCTGGGTTAACTGCTCTGGGGACCCGCAGTGCTGGCTCCAGTGTCATCTGTGTCACCGCGTTTAGGGGTCCAAGGACCTCCACCTTCGCTGCTCTGGTTTACTTGCTTCGTAATTGCAGGTGGCTGTCTGCTTAATTAATTCACAAGCACTTTTCCCCGTGGACTGTGTGACATCTACCGGCGACAGGGAGCTGCCCCTGCCCTCACCCTGCCGGCCAGGAGCGGGTTGGGTCTCCGCTCACTTCACAGCCGAGGCAGCTGGGCTTTGCTGGCACCTGACGCTCTGGCTGCACTCTCCAGGCAAGGCATCTTTAGAGCCGTGCTGCCTTGCAGGGGGGAAGCATTCCGGAAACTTTCCTCCTGCCTTCTGGTAGGAGCTGACTGCAGCGCAGGGCACCCTGACTTTCAGATACCGAGGTAATTGCATCACCACCTCATCAGTTGCCTTAGTAACAGAGCCCCGAAATTTCCCTGCTGCATTTGCATGCTCCCAAGTATGAAAATCAGCTGTGGGAGAAGGGAAGGAAACAAAGGAGAACCCAGGGCTTTGCAGGATGCCCTCGGTGGCAGCAGGGCACCTGTAAGGCACTGGCTGCTGAGCTTGCTCTCGGTTTACTCACCTTGGTCGTGCCCGTGGCCCCCTCGGTGACGCAGCTGCAGATGGTGCCTGCTGAACTGGGAGGAGCGGGGGCAAGCCTGGAAAATTACTGGCATCCTCCCTGAAAGGCTTGGTAGTCCAAATCTGTGTTGTGGTGACTACTAAGGGAGAGCTGAGGCAGGGCAGGGAACCCAGAAGATAATGAATTTGTAGCTTAAAGACAGGTAAAAGCCTGGAGAGCTGCTCAGTGAGTGATTCAGCAAAGACACCCTCCACACAGGTCACCTGCCTGCAGTCTGCAGCAAGCTTTATGGAGCAGCCCCCTCCTCAGCCCAGACTCAGGTGGCCCCACTTGCACTATCACTCGGAGGAGGCTGTGGAGGGGCCAGAGCCAGGGAAGGGTCTGGAGCACCTGTGTTCTGAGGGGTGGCTAAAAGGACTCAGGCTGTTCAGCCTGGATGAGGGGAGGTGCTTGAGGGGGCTGTAAAGAAGTAGGGATTGGTTTGTTCAATCCAGTGATAGGGCAAGAAGAGATGTCCTCAGGTGGCACTGAGGGAGGCATCGATTCCACACCAGGTAGAACTTCTTTACTGGAAGGATCATCAGGGATTGGAATGGGTTTCCCAGCGCTGTGGAGTGTAGTCCCTCTCCCTGGAGGTACTTAAGAGTTGTGCAGACATAGTGCTTAGGGTTATGGTTTAGTTAAGGACTAGTCAGTTCTGGTTAATGGTTGGACTCAATGATCTTGAAGGTCTTTCCCAACCTGGGTGATGCTGTGATTCAGACATCGAGCCTGAACAAGCAGCTTCAGCCTCTCTGGAGTCAGCAGCAGACAAGAGAACCTGCAGCCTGGGCCTAACAAGGCTGCCTCCCCTCTCTTTCCGGGAAAGCTCCACAGGAGAAACGTGTCTTGGGACTGACCTGAAGACAGCTGCTGGAAGCCACACAATGCCAGCCACTGGCCCAGCTTAATGGCCTGATAATAATAGCTATCCCTGGGGAAGGATGTGAGCTCCTCCATGTGGGTATGAGCCCTGCTCATCCTGCTGGAGCCTTTGCCATGTCTGGAGGTGGAGTGACAGGCTTTTCCCTGCCCTGAGCACCCACAGTGCCAGCCCCCTGTGTCTCTGGGTCTCCCACACTCCCCTTCCCTGCTTGTCCTTAGAGGACTCTCTGTGTGGAGGTGCTAGGGGGAAGTGGGATGGTTTTGGGTACTCTCAGCACTGAGGGACAACTTAGAGAGAATCACAGGACCTCCTAGACCTTCATTGTGTTGATAAGGGAACTGAGGGCACCAGCGAGGGTGCTGGGCTGGCCAGACTCCCAGCCTCACCCAGCTCTGCCAGCATTTAGCTTTGAGACCTCTCCTATTGAGAAAGGGGACCTCAAAACAACCACAGGGGTACTTCTTGTTCTGTAAACAGACTCCAGCTGATAAGGCTGAGCGTGAGCTCCAGTCACCCATGATAACAACCAGCTCAAGTAAGCTGTCCTGCTGCACCCCAGCCAGCGCTGCTCACACGTGGGAGGTAGGAGAGGCTGTTATTAGCGGGCGACGGGCAAACAGCAGATCCAGGGGCAGTGCCACGTGGCTGTTCTATCAGGAGTCCTGCTTGCACTTCCATGCTGAGTCTCACACCGAGGGACGCGCGTGTGGAGATGACAGCACGCCTGGCTGGAAGGCGACCGCTGAACACGGTGAATGAAGGAAGCAGAGGATAGAGAGAGCTCCATAATTACAGCATCGGGGAATATCATGGACACTGCGACGCTGAGATTCATGAGGTTACAAGTAAACAACAGGAGATTAAAAGCGTTCTTGGGTTCTCGTCTGTGCCGTAGCCCAGTTTAAGGTTCTACTTATCGAAATTATCAGTGGAAAAACACTGTATTGCAGGGCTTCAGTGGAAAAACACTGTCTTTCAGAGCTGAGTCACAGACGGTCAGACGGAATCACAGATGAAGGTCTTGCTGAGTGCTGACAATGATCAAGGTCCCAGGGACACCCAGAGGTTGAAAACATCGGGGAAAATATTACTGAATCTTTGGAGCGTGGCCGTGGGAGGCAGGATTATCTCCATCTTACCGCTCAGTTACTTGGAAAACACATCCTTAAGGGAAAATGGCAAGGTAGCCCTTGAGCCAGGGGAGCAGCAGGGCATATCCCTGCCCCTGACAGAGCACACTCTTCTCGGTGGGGATCAGTACCCTCCACTCAAACTTGGAGCCCTGTCTCTCACGGCATCATTTCTCTTCTCACACCATGCCAGGCAGGAGTGAGTTTTCTTATTGCTAACAAAAACTACAGCAACTACTCAGTGTCAGGTGGCAGGAATCATCATCCCTGGGAATGCTGCTTTGGGAACTCTGGCATCAATGTGGGGAAGTCACCTGGCACAAGGGCAGGAGGCAGGTAGTAGAGTCACGAAACTACTCACCTCGTCCATCTCTCACCATTGCAGAGTGTGAGGAATGCAGCCATCTGTAAGAAATCCAGTAGCCCGGGTGAGAGCCTGTCGTATGAACAGGGCGAAGGGCAGAACCAGGAAAGCTTGGCAGTATAGCCAGATTTCCCCCTTTATTGAGCTGAGGGAGCAGGATGCCATCCACTCCATGATTAGTTTCTGAAATAAGAGAGAATGGATCTGAGTGTAAACTGAGGGGATGTTGGTACCAGGCATTGAAAGATTCCGTGTTCTTATGAATTTTCACAGCTGATTCAAGTGACAGAACCACCAGCTCTGTTTCTTTCCGTGGCAGAAAGGTACAACACCAAGAAGGGAAGACAGGTTGCTGGCTTGGAGGTGGATTAGTCATCTGTGTGGGTCTGGGCATGGAGGGAGCAAAGCTCTTTGGTTCCTCTGCAGAGGAAAGCATAGCGCTTCTGGTGGCTTCGTGACTCAGTGAAGACTGGGGATGCTAGTGTGCTACAGTGTGCTACTGTAGGGATATAGCTGGGAGCACATGGCCAGTGAGCTCTGTCCTGTGCTCCAAGGAGAGCCTTTCTGCCTTTCCCCTTGCCCTCAAACTGACCAGCTTGTGGGATCATGCAGAAACCGAGGTCAGCAAGAGTCCCAGAGACTGCCCAGGAGAAAGGCAGAAGTGTCTTGCCGTGGACAGCACTGGGATCAGGTAGTCCAAGGCAAGGGCAGCCCAGGTACAAAAGTCTTTATGGGCTTTCAACTCCATCCAAAAGCTGTATTTGACAGCAGAGAGAACAAAACAGCAAGAGATTTCCTCAGGGTTGGGTGAAGGCTGTAGAAGAGCTTTACTGGTGGAAACTCAACGAGCTAATGGTGCCACAGCAGAGCCAGCAGTGCCGGGGTTCCTTTCACCTCTAATTTTTTATTTCAAGACACTTCTTAAAGTGTTGCTACAGCTCTCGGTGAGAAAGGACTCAACCTCTACTCCCAAGTGACTCCTGCTCAGCCAGAGAGGGGAACAGGATGTGGACACTGGTGCTATTCGTGTTCACATGAACGCTGGCTGCATCTGGCTGAACAGATCATAGAGCCACCATGGCTGGAAAGGACCTCCAGGGTCATCAAGTCCAGTTCCCACCCCATCATCTCCCCAACCACTAAACTCGTTCAGGACTGAGGGCATGTCTATGCTGTGTACATATGCTTGTGTGTGCACCTATAGGGAATACGGGTTCAGTCTGGTTCCTAGCCCCCAGCACCTGGGGCTTGGTGATGGGTCATCCTCCCCTTCTTTCATGCTGCTCCCTAGCAGCTTACGCAGTCCCCCTCAGCCTTTCATGTGGAAGAGTTTCATGATGTAAAGGAGGGCATTTGACAGACGGAAGCTCCAAATCCTTCAGCATTGCCAGGAAGAAAAACTGCTGACGGCTTTCTTGTCTGGACCCCCACACACCCCACCTTGGGTTGCCATTAGGTAGCGGGCCCCCTTGGAGCCCATCACAGGATCACAGTCTCACAGTACTGATGAGGCTGGAAAACACCTTGAAGATCATCCAGTCCAACCTAAAACCAACCAGGTAACCCTAAACATCTGACCTCCCCACCCGGGAATCATTAACACCCTGGGGGCTGGAGACCCCAGCTGTATTTTAACCAACAATGTGCAGCTAAAGTGCTAGGAACAAAGGAAGGGGTTAACAGAAGCACTTACGGATCTGCAGGCAAGACAACCATTTGGGGAAGAAAGGCAGCCAGAGATTTTCACTCGTTCCCCCCACCACAGACACCAGAACCCCCCTGCAGGACACAGACGCAGAGTTTCCTCGCTGTGCTCCTACACTGGACTGAGATAAAATGTTCAGAATGTCCAGTGCAGACAGTTCCTGCGCCGTTGTAGCCACCCGTCCTCTGCAACCTCAGCCTCCACGGGCGTCTGGAGAGGAGATCTGGAGCTTCGTAGATCTCTAAAGCTGGGGAATTCTGATACCATCTCCAAGCAAACTGGGGTAAATGAGCCGGCCAGGACAGTTCTCCCACTGTAAATTTTCTTCAGAGGCAGGAAATATTTCCTCTGGGCACAAGCAATGCAGCTCTGAACGGTCCGAGACGGAGAGGGCTAAGAAAGCAGAAGCTGTCCGGGGCAGGGAGGGAGGAGGGGGGCAGCAGAAGCTTTTCAGTCCCAAACTCTCCTGCAGGAAACACCCCAACGTACAGATTCTGCTCAGCTTTTAGACCTCCACACTTCCCTGGCAGAGGGGATCCTTGACCGCATGCAAGCGGACACCTCTTAGTGGCTCTGGTTTTGAAAGGAGCTCCCCAGGTGGAGGGAGCAGCGGTGTCCCCAGCCACAGGCCCTGCGGGTGTCCTGTACCCCTCCGAGCAGCTCACATCTGATGAAGTGCAGCCTGCATTTGGGAATGGACGTGAGACTTCCACAAGGTCAGGCTGCACTGCAATGGCTTTTCTCCTCCACACCAAGGAGATGCAAACTGACAGTTGGACTGCAGAGGATCCTGCTGCTTTCCCCCAGCTTTACAGGGCTTTCTCCTCATTTTTTCCACCTAAAATAAAACTCCCGAGGCAGGACGGGGAGTGTCAGTCCTCTGCCTTGTACACCAGTCCTTCAGCGCTGTGTGGAGCAGTTCTACTCCCTGACTAAAGCTGGGGTGGATATTTAATTCATAGAGGACACGATGGGTTTCTCTGTGACGTTTATGCTTCTCCCTCCTTACCCCCTTCTTTCTCAGGCCGCTGACGTGGGAATTATTTCCTCTCTGCAGGAGCAGAGTTCATGGCTTCATACGAGGAATAAACATGCAATTCAGTGAATTCATTACTGCAATGCATGTTCTGAAACAGGGCAAGCCTTTCGCTTACACACAAGCAGGTCCTGCTTCTGCAGTGGAAATGTAGGCATCACAATGCTAAGCGTGACGTTTGCGGAGTGGGAGCCTAACTGAAGCGGTGAAAACGGAGCAGGGCACGAGCTGTGCCCCTCTGGCAGCTCACTGCTCCAGCCCTGCCTTTGCCATTAGCACCCCTGCCATGATGTTGCCCCGCACTGCTTCCCTGGTTCAACACAAGGACTTCATTTGGGTAGGCTGGGAAAGGCATGGAAATGAGGTGCACTCCTTTTGGGAGGGAAGCTGGGGATCTGCAGATGCTGTTGAGTCACTTCAGTTGAACAAAATGAAAAGACAGGCTCTTTTATCAGCCGCCAGTCACACAGGGAGCAGCTGAGTGGGATTACATCCCTCATACCTGCACAGAGGCAAAGCGTGTGTGATGCGCAGACAGGCCTGAGGGGGAAGGAAATGCCCTGCAGGAAAGGACATACAGCTTTGTCGTGATTATCCAGCTTATCACAAAGGGAAAGTAAGAAAGTGTGCTGGAGGGATGACACGCGGTCTTGAAAGCTTTCGGATCCGTGAGACTGCCCTGCGAAGTAGCCTCATTCTTGCCCAGTGAGCGTTAGAGGCTGAGCAGCCCCAGCAGACAAAGCTAAGAATGCACTGACACCCCTTCCCAGACCAGAGCGTCTGTTTGCTCGCTGGACTGCTGCCTCGGTGCTGGGGGGATGTGGGCAACAGATCGAATCCTTGCCTCTGGAAATCCGGGGTTTGGGGTCATCGCTCTGTGCTTCTGCGGGGACAGCGAGGCCTCGCTGGCCTGCACGCTCGGGTGGGTGTGCAATATAAACAGGCATGCACAGCGTCAGGAGTCGTGTCAGATCCTTGTCTAGAGGTAGTTCACATCAGGAGGTAGCTAACGTGCAAAATCAGACATAGCGAGAGCTGGAGAGTCACCCCCAGTTACAGGTGGTGCTCAGTCTGCTGCAGACGTGAGGGAGGCTGGTTTGTCTGGAGAAAAGCCTTCTCCACCCCCTTGCCTTTGCATGGTAGTAGCCCAGCTGCCCTGCGTCCCTTCTCACACAGGCAAGAGACAGCACACGTCAGTTCAGGTGTCCTGCGTCCTGACTGCTTGCTGGGTAAGTGCACGGCATCCAGCACCCACCCAGCTGCTGCCACGGACAGGGTACCCACGGCTGGATTCACCCTGCCCCTCCCTCCACCAGGAGTCCTTGTCTGCGGATCAGCGGCCAATTCCATGGCGTACCTAAGACAACTCACCCGGAGAGCTCCATCACACCACCAGGCCGGGCTGACGCGGTACCACAGATTCACAGGGGTGTGGGGAGGAGGGACAGGTGGGATCAAAGGGCAGCCAGGCAGACGGGCGGCCTCATCACATCAGCCTTGCGCCTTTGGAAAACACAGCTACAAACAGCGACAGTGGGAGACAGACATCCTGCAAGGTGAGAATAAGGCACAAACCCCGTGTGAAGCACAGCGACTGGAAGGATGCCTTGGCCGTCCCAGGCTATTGCCGTGTGTTATTCCTTTACACACCGTCCTCAAGGATGGACTGCTCACACGCTCTCCCTACTCAGTGGAAAGTACACTCCTCGCTAAGACGGCAGCAAGGGGCTTTGGCAGGAATACACTGTGCTGGGCCAGGAACTGGTTGGATGGCCGAGCCCAGACTTCCTCGGACGAGAAGGACACTGTCCCTGCAGTACAGTAACTGCTGGGCAGCACCAGCTCCTGTTACAAATTACTCCAGGCTGAACCTAAACTGACAGCCACCTTTCCATCAGGGATCTTAGACTTCCTACCACAAATGGTGGAGTTCTCTGGTTTCCTTTCTTTCACCCGTTTACAAGGTAAACATTCCCACACACTGTTGAACTGATGCAGTCTTCCCCCTGTGACTGCTCCTGCAGTGCAGCAGTGGCTGAAACCAGCAGTGTGCATTCTCCTGTGGCTCCTCCTGAGTGTACAGGGTGCTTACAGCCCCCACCAGTGAGAGCCTTATCTTGCCAGGTTGTAATAGGAAATGACACTGTGTGCTCCAGAGTGTCCACTCTAGAGCAGAGGCTTAAGGTGATGGAGAGTTGGGAGCGACAAGGAGATGCCCTGCTCCCATCACACAGCCCCAAACCCCACGCAGTGCGCGCTTGGTGATGTTTGTAAAGCAAAGCCTGGATGTCACGCTGTGACACGCTTCTTTCTTTAGGTCCTTGTTGTTGTCATGGCCATCCCTGCTTGGCAGTGGATGAGGCAGGGAGAGAGGTGGAAAAGATGGATAGAGGGGTGAGATGTGATATTTTGAAGGCAGCAGCCCTACCACATGCAGCTGAGAGAGCCCAGGGAGTGTCCTATCACACTCAGATGGCAGATGTTAGGGTTACTGGGTTGGTTTTAGGTTGGACTGGATGATCTTTAAGGTCTTTTCCAGCCTCATCATTCCTGTGAGGCTGTGATACTGAGATACAAGGACTGGTCATCAACGCCTGGGGGGTCAGTGACGAGCAGAGTGCACTTTGCACCTCTGCAATCAAGTGGATTTTGCACATGGGGGGGACAGTGCAGGTCCTGGAACTACAGGCCTCCTCTGCCAGAGACTTGCATGGTGAGTCACCACTGGCCATAACAGCACCGCTTGCCTGAGTGGGATGGGATGCTGAGTGTCCTCACACGCAGATACCTTGATTTTCCACACTGCCATGCAAAGAGAAGCGAGAGACAAGAACCTCTATAGGTGGACAGGGTGTTCCCCCATACCTGCAAGGCTGACTCTCTCCAGAGTGCCCTAAGGAGCCTTGGCTCACCGTGGTCCTTTCTTTAGCATGCCCCACCACCTGCAGGACTCCCCACAACCCCACATCTGCCCTGGGATGTGATGGCAGCCCTACCTCCTAGGTAGCCCTGAGGTGTCACCCACCCAGCAGCAGGCTCTGTTCTGCTCTAAAACACCACTAGACTGCCCCAGCTCTTCATGTCCCAGTGCTCCCAGTTTTGCCCCAGCAGAGACACTCAGTTTTGCCTTTGTTTATGGCTTTGGAGCAGCCATCTGAAGCAGAAGAGCACACATGCACAGAGCTCACGTGTGCTGTAGGTGGAAGGAGTCCATCGCTATGGGCAGCAAGGATCCCAAGTGAGGCTTCACACCTCCTTTCCTTAAGAGGAGGATGTGGTTCACTTGGAAAGCAATCCTTGTGGGATTGCCCAGACAGCATTTCCCCTTTCACTAACCAGAATCAAGGGTTTGTGTGACCACCTGGTCCAAGAGACCGGACTGACCTTCTGGCTCCTGCCACTCCTTTCATTTCATATGAAAGTTGTCTTCCCTGCCCAAGGAGGCAAAGCTGTGCAGCCAGGAGAGCTGTCTCTCCAACTGTCCTGTGAGCAAAAATATCCTCAACAAAGGGATGAGGATGCCCAGAACAAATGCACAGCCACCTTCCCCAAAGGCAGCTCCCCTACGAATGGTGGAGGGGAGTGGAGAAAATACCTTGAAAAGAGCAGAAAGAGGGGCATGTGCAGGCAGCTCACGGCTCCTGGTAACTTCTGCCAGAGGCCTTCCTGAGCAGGAGACTGTATCTGCAATATCATGCCTAATAATCACGGCTGGAGGTCATTTGTTCAGTCTAGCTTGACTATCGGTATGGTTTCCACCTTCACAATTACCATGGCAATCAGTTCCATCATTTGTAGGTACTCTGTGAGAAAAATGACTTTATTCTGCTTGTGCCAAACCTCCTGCAGGGCTGGAGTCCCTCTGGCTCTCACAGTACGACAAACAGCAAAGACCCTCTAACTCTTTCACCTGCTCTGTATCCCAACGCGCTCTACAGGTCTCTGTGGACCTTCAGTCTGTATCCCAGAGTGGAGACTCCTGGTCCCCTTTGCTTCTAGTGTGCAGGAAACCATGTGGTGCTCATGCTTGTCCTCTGAACATTTCCTAGCTCTGAGGCAGAGGGAAGAGAACACAGTCACACTACTCATTGTTTAGTAACACAGTGAGCTGCTTTGCCCTATTCTGGATTAATCTCCTAACAATTACCTCACAAAATCTTTCAGCCCTTTTGCAATAGCACTGGCCCACCTCATGGCTAACGGTTTCAAACCATGCTGTCGAACATTAAACATCTCAGTCCGCTGTGACCTGACTTTTCAGTGTTCCCCACAACTGCCACTGAAGTTGGGCCACCCAGATTTCCCCAGAGTGCAATCAGCTGAGCATACAGACATTCCCCTCGGGGTTTAACCTACATATTTCCAGTGAGCAAACAAACATCTGTCTCTATGTGAGATGTGCACGCTGCAGAACATGCCTGACTAACTCCCAGGGATGCCCACATCTCCCCTGTGGCAGCCCCAAACACTGGATCGTGCCAGGCTGATGATGGAGCACGGTGTTACCCCACTGTCTCCAGTAGATGTTAGCTGGCCTTTGACAAGTATCCCCCCCACTAATGAAATTCAGTAGCTACCTCTATTTGTGATCAGGATAAGGACTGGATTGTAAGTAAATACCTCACGAGTGGAATTAGGTTTAATTGTAGAGTTAAACTTGGGCATTGACATCTGGTTTAACCTAGTACGCTGGAGAGACACACCAAACTGCGTGTCCACACCTCTGTGTCTGTTGGCTTGCATGCTCTTCTGGACCCTTGAAGGAGACAACTTCGTGTTTGCCTTGGCTCCACAGCTGAGCACCTCTGGTTCTGCCCCACTCAACTGCCGGATAAAAAGCTTTTGCCTTCCTCTACCCAGGAATGCTCTCAGTGGTCTCTGGTGGAGTATTCCGGTCTTAGATCTGCCCAGTCTGAGGTCAGTCGTGTCTCCAAGAAGGGAATATCAGAATAAGGAGGCTGAAATTGCCTTAGATCACCATGGAAATAGTCTCTGTGCAGAGATTCCTCCTTGGTTCCTATTTATTCACAGCACACACGTGTCTTGTACTGGGGATCTTCAACCTTTTCAGAACTCGTGGAGGTTTTATTTATCTTCTTTTATTTGATAATAAAACCAGCAATTCCCATTATCCAGACAAATAACCACTACTACACTAAGTTCCTAGAATGGTGCAACTCCAATATTGACATTTCCTTTGGGGGAGAGTTTTGGGGCAGGGACCAGCTTCTCACAAGCATTCCCAACAAGCCTAGGCTAAAGGGCTCCTTGCTCTTACACAGCACTGGTCCTCAAAACTCTCTGCAAAAGGTACTTGCGTCATGGCACTTCTCCTCAGAAGATGCAGTGACTCATTTTCATCTGCTGGAGCTTACTCCTATCACACTTCTGGTCTTGCACGGTCTTCCAAAAGGTGGATGAAATTACGGACAGTGTGACCATCAGTGGATGTGGGCACTTGTGGCTGGCTAAGAGAACGCTGGGCTGTGTTAGCTAGAGTGCAGCTCTGGTCAGAGGAAGATGATTGCCCTTCACTCAGCACTTTGTGGGACCACATCTGGACCACGTGCTGTATCTGGCTGATTCTGCCCCACACTGAAAGATGTTTTGAATATTGGGATTTTGAATTTTGAATAGTGACTTTGGAATATTTGAGCAATCCCAATGGAGGGCCACCAAGCTGGCCACCTGGCTAGACCATGTGGTCTATGAGGGAAGACTCAGAGAGCTGGACTCACTCAGTCTGAAAAAGATTTAATATTTTCCTATATCACATAATTTTCAGTACCAAAGACCCTAGAAACTGTGCCGGCTCATCAGTGGGGAATAAATCCCTGGGTATGCTCCACTTACCAGTTGGTCAAGCATTTGAGAAGACTTTGGGATGAAAGTCCCAAGAAAGAAGTTAAGACAGTTTTCCAGAGTTTTGGAAGTCAGCTGTAGTGGGAGTTCTGTAATTTTCCCAGCTCCTCCCAGTTAGAGATCCCTGCCACGCTGAACCGAGGGGCACTGCAAGCACTTCATAAACCAGGCAAGATGCCTGGTGCTATATTTAGCAGGGCAGTTTAAAGGGAGATGAAGCCCAGTCTGTCTTTTAGAACTGCATCCTGAAAGGTGGAATCAGGCTACTAGAATCAGCTGATATGAAGTGAAGATGTGAGCAGTGCTGGAATGCTGCAGAAAATGTGTTTTTCTCCATAGCTAGCAGTGCGTGAGTCACGCAGGCTCCCCAGCTACAGCTCTGCGCGAATGACTCAAAACTCCTCTGAGAAGGGAGGCACAACAAGTTCTCTCGTTGTGCCAGATTTTCTCCTTTTAAATCATCCTTGCTGTATCTCACCCGCTTCCAAAAAACCCGGAGAATCTCTTTATCTCTTGCTTCCTTCTGCTGGCCCTGGGCAAGCCCAGAGAAAACGCTGTGTGTGAGGACGGTCGGTGCTCACTGTCACCGGTAAAAGCCCCGGATCCCATGCACTACGGTTAACTCGGTTAACCATTTTGGGGAAGGGGCGATGTACGCCAGCTGCTTGCTTGGGTGAGCTACGCTGGAGTTCTTAGAAGAGCCAGGACGCTGCACTTTTCATCAAGCATCCTCTATGGAATGTTCCTCTGCCGTAGACCTCAAGGGTCTTGGATGTTTTAGGCAATCATTTGTTTGGGATCAAGTTCTGAACTCAGTGGACCTTGAAACACCTCGGTCCTTAGAGACCAGTATGATTTTACAGACTAGTAATTCCTGCTTAGCTGAAATGGGGCCAATTGCTGCTGAGAGGATCCCCTGTAGTTTGTGCTAGGTATATACATCAAGACACACACATCCCGCCTCTAGTCACTGCTGGCCGTGTGCCTGAGCCTAGGTTCCCTCTGCAGAGCTCCAAGCAGCTCTTTGGAGTCACAGGTAAATCCGTCTTTGGTGTCATGCTCCCTCTGTCTCATCATTTGTCGCATCCCATGAGTCATTTTCCAGGGACTGAAGGAAAGAGGGGGAGAGCTGGTGCTGGTCTCTGTATTAGCTGTCATGTGAACAAGCAGTATTCTGCACAAGCTGGCGATTGCCTAACCCCATTATCTCACTCCTGGGCTGATCACCAACCACCTCTTTGTCTCAAAGCTCTGCTGCAATGCCTGTAGGGTATTTTGGACAGTGATTATTTCCTCATCCCACAATCCTTTTGCCCTAGGACCGGTCTGACCCTCTGGTCACATAATGAAAAGATGTGGACAGGGTTACTTACTAGAGCAGACCTCAGTGAGGCAAACCACTGGTGTTCTGCTGTTGGGTTCCTGTGTGTGAGAAAGTTATGTTGCTCAGAAGGAATTACCATGATTTCATTCCTTAAGCCATCACACATTACTAATTCATCTTTTTCAGACGTTCTTTAACTCTCTTTGATACCACTAGCCTTCAGCTGAGTAGACACAGAGTGATTTGTCCCACCCACCAGTATCTAAGGAGCTTGTGCTGTCACTGGTGATGGAAGGTTAGAGTCCTCAGGACCATAGGTACAGCCTTCTGGATACAGCCTCTTCCATATGGAAGCAACAGCTGTCCCAGGGTCATAAACTAACAGTGCTGTTAACACAAAGCCTGTTTGCTGTGTTCTCTGTTTCAGAGTTAACCGTTTCACTACTGGGAGCCTTAACCTTCTAGAGCCAAAAAAAGATGATTGAGGAATGGGGAACTCTGCTAATCAGGCAGAACCCCTCACTTCCAGGCGAGTCCTTTCAGATTGTCTAGAGCCTCTTCTGTTGCCGTGAAAGAGCACAGCATTTTTCTGGATCACTTATTCTTTCTTTGACCCTTGGGCTTCCGAAAGAGTTTTTGCTCCTAAGTCTCAAATTATGGCCAGGTCATCAACTTTGTCCTCTCTCTTGGCTGACCCAGGTTCATTCTGTTGGTGTTTAGACACTTCATTCAGGAGTCTGAGTTACAGTCAACTGAGAAGGTAGATACCCAGAAGAAGTATGTAGGAATGTGAGGAGTAGGAGAGGGACTTGGACGTGATCAGTCAGAAGAAGGCTAAGGTTGGAGGCTCTCACTGCTGACCCAGCTATGTAATGGTTTGATGCAGAGCAAACAAACTTTGCAGAGGCACCAGGCACAAACTGCAAACACAGAAATTCCAGTCAGGTGCTAGGAAACAGTTTTTCACCAAGAGGAGAGTAAAGTTTTGGGACAAGAGTTTTTGGCAATGTGTAAAAGTCAGACAGACAAGCCCCTGAACAACGTATCACAACTGGATGTGCCTTGAATAGTGGATTGGATATCCTGAGGCCCTTTCCAGCCCTAATCTTCCTGTGGCTCAACAGTTCAGTCAGTTTGCAGGACATCTCAGATACTGACCACCCTGTTGAGTTGCCTTTCCGCTGTGTAGTGTAGGACATTTTGCACTGGTAAATCCCACATCACTGCTAACCAGTCCTTTCTTCTGACTCGTTTGTTGAAGTTTAGCTTTCTTTCTGTTGGGGACCTATTTATTGTATAATAGACTCATAGAACTGCTAGGGATTGGAAGGGACCTGGAAAGATCATCTAGTCCAATTCCCCTGCCACAGCAGGATCACTCAGACCAAGTCCAGATGAGTTTCAAACGTCTCCAGAGAAGAAGACTCCACAAACCCCCTGAGTACCCCCTTCCAGTGCCCCGTCACCCACCCTGGGAAGAAGTTACAGAATCACAGAATCAGTTGAGTTGGAAGGGACCACAGGATCACAGTCTCACAGTCTCACAGTACTGGAGAGGCTGGAAAAGACCTTAAAGAGCATCCAGTCCAACCTAAAACCAACCCAATAACCCTGACATCTGACATCTAGCTCCTGCCACTCAGCACTTCATCCAGCCTGACCTTGAACACCTCCAGAGACAGCAACCCGACCACCTCCGTGGGCAGCCCGTTCCAAACCCGGATCACTCTGTCAGGGAAAAACCTTCTCCTAAGGTCAAGTCTAAACCTTCCCAAAGGAGCTTAAGACTGTGACCCCTTGTCCTGTCTGCAGTGTCCAGGGAGAACAGACAGACCCCCATCTGACTCCAACCCCCTTTTAGGTAGTTCTAGACAGCGATAAGGTCACCCCTGAGCCTCCTCTTCTCCAGGCTGAACAGCCCCAGCTCCATCAGCCTCTCCTCGTAGGGCTGACCTTCCAGAAGTACTTCAGCCAAAATGCTGCAATAATATTGTGAAATCTTTAGGACATTGTCTAAAAATGCTCCTTTCTTTCGTTTTAGCTTCATTTAGTGGGTCTCATCTTTTCCTTGCTCATCATTTAAGCAGCTGAATTATTTCCATATGCAGCCTCTTCCATTCATTAACTTCTTCTTGCCTGTTGGCAGCGAAGACGTTTGGCATTGAAAATTAAGAGAATATCAGTATATGTGGCCTTTTAAACTGATTAATTAGTGCTTGGGAAGAAATCTGTCATCAGTCAAGGGAAAACTGCAAGGCTGTGAGGGCTGACGGAGGGCCCCACTTTTTGCTTGATTTGTTTCATAAACAGTGACGCAAGCGAATGCCTCCGGACTCAGACTGCGAAGGCACTCTGGGTTGCGATGGATTAAAGGAGCAGAAGACCAGCAGAAGGATTTCTGCTTTGGCTTTTTGAAAGATAGGACAGCCCTGGCTTGTCCTAAATGACTGCAGGCAACTTAGTTCTCTATTGGTCTGTACTTTGTCAGTGAAAGGTCTGTCTGAAACCCTTGCCTGGCAAACTGACCTGATTGCAGCTTTCTCGCTGCTGTTGCTTTCAAAGCAAAACATTCACACAGCCTTCTTTTGCACATTATCACAGTATCACAGTCTCACAGTAGTGATGAGGCTGGGAAAGACCTTAAAGAGCATCCAGTCCAACCTAAAACCAACCCAGTAACCCTAACATCTGCCATCTAGCTCATGCCACTCAGCACTTCATCCAGCCTGACCTTGAACACCTCCAGAGGCAGTGACCTGACCCCCTCCGTGGGCAGCCCGTTCCAAACCCGGATCACTCTGTCAGGGAAAAACCTTTTCCTAAGGTCAAGTCTAAACCTCCCCCAAAGGATGGAGCTTAAGACTGTGATCCCTTGTCCTCCTCTTCTCCAGGCTCAACAGCCCTAGCTCCATCAGCCTCTCCTCGTAGG
>VZRI01005215.1:173830-210328 GCA_013397515.1 Upupa epops | reverse complement strand
AGACAGCGATAAGGTCACCCCTGAGCCTCCTCTTCTCCAGGCTGAACAGCCCCAGCTCCATCAGCCTCTCCTCGTAGGGCTGACCTTCCAGAAGTACTTCAGCCAAAATGCTGCAATAATATTGTGAAATCTTTAGGACATTGTCTAAAAATGCTCCTTTCTTTCGTTTTAGCTTCATTTAGTGGGTCTCATCTTTTCCTTGCTCATCATTTAAGCAGCTGAATTATTTCCATATGCAGCCTCTTCCATTCATTAACTTCTTCTTGCCTGTTGGCAGCGAAGACGTTTGGCATTGAAAATTAAGAGAATATCAGTATATGTGGCCTTTTAAACTGATTAATTAGTGCTTGGGAAGAAATCTGTCATCAGTCAAGGGAAAACTGCAAGGCTGTGAGGGCTGACGGAGGGCCCCACTTTTTGCTTGATTTGTTTCATAAACAGTGACGCAAGCGAATGCCTCCGGACTCAGACTGCGAAGGCACTCTGGGTTGCGATGGATTAAAGGAGCAGAAGACCAGCAGAAGGATTTCTGCTTTGGCTTTTTGAAAGATAGGACAGCCCTGGCTTGTCCTAAATGACTGCAGGCAACTTAGTTCTCTATTGGTCTGTACTTTGTCAGTGAAAGGTCTGTCTGAAACCCTTGCCTGGCAAACTGACCTGATTGCAGCTTTCTCGCTGCTGTTGCTTTCAAAGCAAAACATTCACACAGCCTTCTTTTGCACATTATCACAGTATCACAGTCTCACAGTAGTGATGAGGCTGGGAAAGACCTTAAAGAGCATCCAGTCCAACCTAAAACCAACCCAGTAACCCTAACATCTGCCATCTAGCTCATGCCACTCAGCACTTCATCCAGCCTGACCTTGAACACCTCCAGAGGCAGTGACCTGACCCCCTCCGTGGGCAGCCCGTTCCAAACCCGGATCACTCTGTCAGGGAAAAACCTTTTCCTAAGGTCAAGTCTAAACCTCCCCCAAAGGATGGAGCTTAAGACTGTGATCCCTTGTCCTCCTCTTCTCCAGGCTCAACAGCCCTAGCTCCATCAGCCTCTCCTCGTAGGGCTGACCCTCCAGCCCCTTGACCATTCCAGTTGTCCTTCTCTGGACTCGTTCCAGCCCCTCAACATCCTTCCTAAACTGAAGGGCTCCTATCAGCTCTTATGCCATTGTGAAAAATGTCTTGTAAACCAATGGGAAAGCCAAGGAAATGTGGTAACAAACAGCAGTGTGTCGGGGTTGGGGAGAGCGTGATTACAAGCACCATAGAGGCCACTATCAGGTCAGGTCAGGTCAGGTCAGTCTTTTTTAGTGAACTGAAATAGAGGGAAAATAGCATGTTTAGAATCAGAGAATCCTTAGGGATGGGAAGGGACCTCACAAGATCATCCAGTCCAATCCCCCTGCCACAGCAGGAGCACCCAGACCAAGCAACACAGGAACACAGCCAGGCAGGGCTGGAACGTCTCCAGAGAAGGAGACTCCACAGCCCCCCTGGGCAGCCTGTTCCAGTGCTCCATTACCCTTCCTGGGAAGAAGGTCCTGCTGAGATTGAGAGGGAACCTCCTCTGTTCCAGCTGGCACCCAGTGCCCTTTGTCCTATCCCCAGCTGACCTTGAGAAGAGCCTGGCTCCATCCTCCTGACACCCACCCCTCACCTATTTATAGACACATGGAATTACAGAAGTGTAGGTGCTGGTACCAGTAAGCACAGTCCCCTGCATCACCTCAGAAGAGATCAGCCGAGGCAGTAAGTTTCCTTTCACTTTCACTCTCTCTGTTTCTCACTCCTTTTTCCATCTCGCAGAGGTTTGACTGTGTTCTGTGAGAGCTTCCTGAGGACTGGACTGGAATTTGCCTTCCTGTACATTAGCTCAGAGATCACGGGCATCATGTTTTTCATGGGATCAGGTTTTCCATGGGCATCATGTTTTTCATGGGATCAAGTTTTTCATGGGATCAGGTTTTTCATGTCATGAAAACCAGTGCTTTTGGCATTTCCCTTTTTCTTAGTGTCCTCACCTAAATCCATCCCTAGGGATTTTTCTAGGTCCCTACATCAAAACTGTGGGCTATGGCAGGAAGCTTCTCTACATCCTTTTGACATTTTCCAAATAAGAGCCTGGAAAATGACGCTAGGTGCAGAATTAACGAGCACCTATTTATTCCACGTTCGAGCTCCTTAGGATCTGTGTCTGGAAGGTAGTTTGTGTTTTTTCCCGAGTCTTTGTCAGTGATTTAGAGAGGCATCCGAAATAACTGTTGGCAAAACTGTGACTAAGCCAAGGACTGAGTAACAGATAAGTAAGTAATGAGAAAGGCAAAGCCTGCCGTGGAGACCAGAGTAGATTGATCCGCACAGCAGTGCCATTAAACTTCATTTGTAATCACTGTGGTGAAATGAAAAGATAAGTGGGTATCACCCACTCCACACACAGATAAACCTCTCTCTCTATCAAGTCTTCAGTCACTACACATTTGCTGTTCATGGCCCTAATGAAGCAGATGCCTCTTGCAGCACTGTTGAAGGCTTCATTCCTGCCAATATTTATATCAGCCAGTGCAAAGAGATTGAGAACTACAGAGCAGTAAAGGTTCCTGGCTTTTTGATGTCTGCACGACCTCGGCCACTTCCTGAAGCCTGTGTTTTGATGGGACTGTGTAGTCAGGAGCAACTACTCTATTTCATTCCCATCCACCCTTCCTATTCCGTTATACCAGATAGAGATGACTGTCGAGTCATTACATCCCAGAAACCTTTGGCAATGGCCACACAGATGCTAATATCTGCTTCTTCCACAGAGCATCACAGTCTCACAGTACTGATGAGGCTGGAAAAGACCTTAAAGATCATCCAGTCCAACCTAAAACCAACCAAGTAACCCTAACATCTGCCATCTAGCTCATGCCACTCAGCACTCCATCCAGCCTGACCCTGAACACCTCCAGAGACAGCGACCCGACCCCCTCCGTGGGCAGCCCGTTCAGGGAACGACAGGAACGAAGCCAGTGCACATGAGGCCATGGTCCAGGGGTTGGAGAGAAGTTGGGGTGAGGGCTGGGCTTCATTATCCTCGAGATCCTCTCCAGCCACCATGATTCTACGATTTAAAAACTGCATTTCTCTACACAAGACTCCAACATATCCATCATTTCTTGTGCAGTCCTCTTCTCCACAGCCTGCCTGAGTCAGAGCTCCATTGACTCAATACTTCCCATGGCTGCACAACAATGACATAGTTTGTAAGAAAACTGTCTTTGTTGTTTAATCGTGGCAGGGACCTGCCCTTCCTAAGAGGAGGAGCCAGCAGCCTGTGCAGAAATGGAATTATCTAAGGGATGGTTTGCAGGGCGTGATCTGGTTAAAAGTCAGCTACACTTTGTAAATTGAAGGTCAGGAAGCCCTGGTGGAAGGGCATCTCTTCTGGCAGCCGGTTTTCAAGGAGAAACTGTAAATCAGGAAAGAGTAGAGATCCTGGTTTCGTGTGCACCGTGCCAACCTGCGAACGCTGAATGGTCCAAAACCTTGCTAATCTAGAAGAGGCAGAAACTGCATGTGGCCACTGCTGTGGGTTGGGATTGCAAAACGAAACTCAAAGCAAGGCTTTCCTCATCGCTCCTCATCTTATCTGCTCCTTGTGGACAGAGCAATGTCAATGGCTAGAGACAGAGATGGTTCCAGTAAAATGACTTCTTGATCTCATCGATGCCAGTGTGGGTTGGTAGCTATGGCTCCCCGAGAGGTTTGCCCAGCAATGTAACCCTGAACTCATCCCTAGCTAGCGCTGCAGGACAATCCTCCCAAGCACTTGAGCAGAAAGGGATGTAGGAAACTTTGGCCACACAATGTTCATTTAAACAAATATTAAACATATAAAATCTGCTTTCAAAAGCATCTGGGTTGGACAAATGAAAGGCAATGGTCTTCTACATCAGTCCTCTTGACCTAAACATACAGGTTCGGGTTGTGTTTCACAGATTCAAACGTTAATTCACCCCAAAACTGCTCCCCACTAGACTAATCAAGTGCCCTCAGTCCCAAAGGCACATGCCCCAGTCATTCCAGCAAGCAGCATGTACTAAAGGGCTGTGCTCAGGGTGCACCTGCTCCGTACAAAGCACAGGGACAGTCTGAAGCACAAAGGCTGTACAGGAGAAGCAGTTTCTCTTCAGTGGGGTTGTATCTGGGATGTGACTGCTGTCTTCTAGGCAGCACTCACCAGACCTGCCTGGATTCACTCCCAGATGGTGCAGCCATCACCCTTTTCCTGTGCTGGGGGTCCCTGTTGCATCTCAGTAACAAGGGGCACCAGCTCAGCCTCACACCCCATGTGCTAGCCTGGCACTGGAGGCACAGTGGAACACGGGCTTTCAGTGTACACTGGGCAGACACCCTGCCCAGGTGAAATCCCAGCGCCCACCAAGTCTGCTTAGCAGTTTCTTCAGCCACTGGGTCCACGCCAGTTTAAGGTCACCCTGTGGTCACCCTGTTTAGAGGTCACCCTGTTGAGGGTGGTGTCTGAGAGCACTGAGTTAGTCAAACTTCAGAGGGGACACCAGGTGACAGACCAAAGCTCCGGCAGCCAGGGACTTGCAGTTGCAGCCTTAAGCCAAGCTACTGACTCACACTGGATGTGTGAACATGAGCAATGAAGTTGGCTCCTCGCTACCTAAATCAGCTAAGCTGGAAGACTGAGTCATGGCTGGACCTCCCAGAATCCAGATACGACGTCTGAAGTGACCTTTCTGGAATAAATAAGTACAAATTTGCCTGTTTCTTTTAAACTCAGCACATAAGTGTTAGGCTAGAGAGCTACAGTGAAGAGGATGAGGGAGAGGATGACATAAGCTCCCCTTCCTTAGCAAACTGGGAAGTTTATTGGGGCTCTTTTCTTTTACACTGTGAGGATGCTACTTTCCACGGGGCTCGCCCTCAGCTTGCCTAGATGCCCACTGGTCCATAACACAGAGCACATGAGTGTGTCTAGGTCGCCAGAGAGAAAAAGCCTATAGAACAAAGGAAGTCCAGATGCTGATGTGCCCTCTGGAAGTCACCCAGAATGATCACTTCTTATGCCTCGGGGCTAACTGCAAAGTTAAATCAGCTGGCCCATGGCCTCCTGCCATCAAGTTTGGATGTGCTCCAGCTTCTCAGTATATTGCTTGCACTGGGGTCCCTCAACTGGACAAATTAACCTATATGAAATCTCACCAGTACCAGGTAGAGGGAACTGGTCTTTTGCCTTGGTCTGTTTGCTATGCTCTCCTCTGCTCTGCAGTCCATCTCTGCAAGGGCACACTGCTGACACATCCAGCAGGAGTACGGTAGGATACCAGTTCCTCTTCTGAAGAGCTGCTATCTAGCCAGTCATCCTTCAACTTCAGTAGTCAAACCCATCGTTTTTGCTGTCTCAGGTGTAAAAAACATCCCGAGTGGATCCCTGGCCATCAATATCCCTATTGCCCTCGTCAGAGGCAGGCCACAGGCACTGCAAGATTTTGGCAGTCAAGGGAAGCCGCTGCCCAGTGCAGCAGACACAGGGAGCAGTAAAGGCTCATGATCCTGCTGTCCAGTTTGCTTTCACTGGAAAAGCTGGTGAAACCCAGGCTCACTGCTGCTGAAGCTTGAGACTATAATGTCATGGCATCAGGTAGAGCAAGTTCAGCTCTACAGGGCTCTGCTGCTAGGACTCCAGCCCAGCTCAGCTCTTCTTCCTAACAGGGGGACCCATTCTCCCCCAGGTTCCCACATTCTCCAGTTAAATTCCTGCCATTCTTTCCATGCAAAGAGCTATTCATCAAATTACAGTGGAATAGATTATTAGCATCCAGTAGTAAAATAGCAATGTCCAGATGCAGCGAGATGCTGCGTTCCAAATTTCAAGCTAGTTCTTTTCAACCTGCATTAAACAGCCACCTCAGCAACGTCTGACACTGGAAGTCCACTGACCTTGACCAGTGCTGCATGTACACAGCTCCCTAGATAAGCTGCCATCCACTGATCTGTCAGTAAAACAAGGCCTGTCATGATAAGCCGCATGTGGAGAGCACAGAGGCTCAGAGATGCTCCACTCTGCCATGACTAAGAAGGGCACAAGGCCACTGGAATACTCTGTCTGGCAAGCAGATACACTTTTGACCTATGATCACAAGAAAGGGGACAAGAGCTCAGCTGATTCAAAGATCTCCTGTTTTACTGGTCAGACCAGCTACTGGCTCTAGATGGGCTGCTGAGAACAGTTCTGAGACTACCTAGGGCTGCAGCTACTCTTGGAAGGAGTTTGGTCCAACTTTACTCTTGGACGAAAAGTCTAGATATCACCTGATGTGTGCTCCCCTGGAAGCTGAAATCCCTGTTCATCCATGCTCAAACAAAACAGCAAGCAGATTACCAGTGGAAGAAATCTCTGGGTACTGCTGTGACCTACTGCAAACTTCTGCCTCTGTGCCCTGTACTGATTCAGCTGCAGAGGTGACACAGAGGCAGGCAGAGGCTTGACACCCAGTCTGTGGGTGTTTAAGAGGATAGAGATCTCAGGATATGGCCTCTGCTGAGGGATGTGAAGGAAACAAGTGGGCAGAGATTTGAGGCCACCACACTTGTCTGGGAATTAGTGCCAGTTTTCAGCATCTTGGTGACCTTTGAGAAGGAGAGTGGAGTTGCAGGTGAATCACTTGAAGCAATGTGGGAATTAATTCCTGTTGCAAAAGCCAGTGAGTGTCTCCTCCTGTTACCTGGTCAGAGATGACTTGAGAAGAGGGCTCTGTGCTGCCCACGAGGTGAAAGATAGATTGAAGCTGTTGCCTTTCCTTGTATCACAGTCTCACAGAAATGATGAGGATGGAAAAGACCTTCAAGATCATGCAGTCCAACCTAAACCCAACCCAGTAACCCTAACATCTGATGTCTAGCTCATGCCACTCAGCACTTCATCCAGCCTAGCCTTGAACCCTCCAGAGACAGCGACTCGACCACCTCTGTGGGCAGCCCGTGTAGAGCACCGTGAAGTTCTCCCGTCTCCTCCTCCACTGCTTTCCCCTGCTCTGTCTTACGTAAATCAAGGTGACGCTTCTGCCCCGTCCTGTAAGCGTCACAGCAGTAACACTCAAGTTGGACTGTGAGTGCCTAGGGCGAATTCACGTGTTCTGATAGCACAGTCAATTAAAATCAAGTCAAGCAAACACGCCTGCTCCTGGATGGCCGTGATGATAAAGAAACACCGTACGTTGCTCACACAAGGTACTTACTATGTAGGGGTTCTTGAGATCTCCGTGTCAGGAAGCAGCCTGAGCCACAACATCGAGACTTTTGCTTCAAGGTGAATTTCAGGTCTCTAGGGTCTGTGGATAAATAAACTCCACTGTCTGTTTTAGTTTATGAGAAAGCAAGATCTGAAGCAGAGCACTGAGCTGGACAGTCAGTGCTGCACTTTGAACATCTCCTCCCCAGCAACTCTACCAGAAACCACCACAAAGGAGGCACCTGTGGTTCTGATTGGGAGGAACAAGAAAACTAGGAGTGTGTGGAAGGCTTAAAGCTGGGATCCATCCATTCAGTTACGCAGAGCAAAACATCAGCAACTTGGTGATGTGAAGCAACTAGCTGGGTTTGATTCCAGTGAATCCAGCTTAATTTGCTCCCTCTGAGCTATCTTTTTCTTTCTTTTTTGTGAAGCATGGTGCCGTCCCCAGTGAATACCAGCATTACAGCTTCCTGAATGTCTCCCTGGCTCAGAGATAACAAAGCCCCCTGCTAAGCAGGAAAATTGTTTAAGAAAATCATTGGCTTTGCTTAGCTTACCAAATGAAATATAAAAATAACAGGGTATGAGCTAAAGCATTGGGATGCCAGCAGAGGGATGTTTACGTCCACTGCCCTTTCATAGCATGAGTTTGCCTGACAGCAGCTAGATAAACACACTTCTCAGCAATTTTGAGCCTTAGGCAAAGTCCTGTAGTCATTACTCCATTGCTAGAATGTTCTGACCAGAGAAACTCCTTAGGGTCTGCCCTTGGGTCACTGAGTGAGCCCTACCCACCCTTGCCATAAGACACCGTAATACAGGGATGTAGCTAGGGCTGGCCTAAATCTTAAAGCCAGATGATCTTCACAGATCAGCTGATAACATTCCACGGACTTCCAAAATACTTGAAATCATCTGCAGAGCTGAACATTGGCACTGGCAGTCGTTCAGGCTGAGGCACACGTCAGTCCTGCCCCTAACACTGGTCCTGAGCAGTGCATGCACTAACTAGATTTCTCAGGGCAAGGGCTCCCGTGTTTCCGTGTCTGGGCTGTCCCATTGTGCTGGTGGCAGTGCAGCACTGCTGCTTACACTTCCCCTGCTCACTTGGGTTTCAGCTGCCAGAATGTGTCTGCAGCACATCTTTCCCTTCTCCATAGCAGGACCCTGCTGCACTCAGTTTGGTCTACACCGCTGGCAACAGCAAAGCCTGCTGGTCTGTCTGAGAGCCCTGCCCTCTCTTTGGCGTGAAATGATGCCATGAGCTTGTTCTGCTGCCTCAGTACATCCTGATTGCTGGTATTGTTCATGAGAGGGTTCTGCATTCTCTCTGAGTTTAAACTGGGAGTCAAAATCACCTGGTGCTGTATAAAGCCTGAAGGAATATATCGGGCATAGAGAGGGGGCATTGCACAGCTTAGAACAGGAGCCACGGTCTCCTTTGTCTCTCCGTGGCTCGTTATTCTCACAAGTGCCCGCGTGAGAACGCTTCAACCAGAAGAACATTTTGCAGCACAGACTGCCTGTTTCATTCCAGCAACTCCAAACACTCCTGATGCATGGGTTGCCTTTCCTCTCCGAGTAGGAGTGCCTGAAACCCTTAGAAGCCAGCACCTATTAAAGAAGACACCAGTTTCTTGTCTCCTCACATGCACACAGAGTCAGTCACACGTGCTCAGGCGCCTGATCTCACTTGGATATGCACACAGCATCAAAGGAGATAGTTAGCCCAGTGTAATCTGCTTAAACACCTTTAAGATAGGAAGAGGCACCGAAAGACTAACTGAGTGACACTTTACAGCACTGGAGCACTGAGCTGTGCCTAAACGAAGCTCTGGAAACTCCTTGCTGAGGATAGAGCTTCTGTGAAGGACCTGAAGAAGCACCCATGGCAAAGTAAAGCAAATCATAGAGTATTCCACAAAGATCTCGGCTGAGACTTTTCATGAGGCATCCCAGTGACAGGACAGGGCAGAATGGTTTCAAGATAAAAGAGGGGAGACTTGGATGAGATCTCACTCCAGAAAACACACCCATCCCTACAGTAATTCACTTCTTTGAGGACAACCATGGCATTAGCTCTCACCATGAGGTTGCTAGTATTTCAGCGGAATCACCTGCACTCTTTTCACATCAGGCACTGAGCAACTGTGGCTTGGTGAAACGCTCAGACACAACAGATGTGGGCAGAGTCTGGATTAGGCACGGAAGATGAAAAGGCTTTCTCAGCCACTCACCCCTAGAAACGACATCTCCACACAAAACAAATTCCATCTAAAAACCAATTAACTTCTTCCCTATGAAAGAAAGCCTCCTTCTCACTCAGCTCACTTTGTGGTGAGTGTCTCAGAAACTTGTGCTGAGCAGCAGCCTCCTTCGCGCTGCTGCAGGGCTGCAAGCACCTGCCTCTTGGAGAAGGTTTCGAATGCCCTGCAGTAACCTTCTGCTTGCTGTGGGTCTGCAAAGGAGAAGTGAGAGGGAAGGAAATGCCTGCTTCCCCGACAGCAACGCAGAAATAGCTCCCAGCTGAGAGGAGCAGGCTTCTTGTAGGAATGGCAGGACTGACGGCAAACCAGCACCCTCGGACTTCGAGGTTGAGCTTGATGCATGGCTGAAAATGGACATCGGCACTGCTGTGCTCAAGGACAGAGGAGCTAATGGAAACAACCAACGGCAAAAACCCCTGAACAAACAGGACAACAACAAACCAGAAGTCCCTGGTCTTGGCTGCAGTGCCAGCGGTCCCTCAGCTCTGCAGTAATTGCCCCTTGCATGCCTTGGGCACACACCCCACCTTAAGAGGACTGCAAGGCAGAGGCTGCAGACTGTGACGTGGCACTCACCTCCAGCAAGTCTACACCTCATCTTGGGTCCCTGCCTTTTTACCACCCTCGTTGCTCACTGCCTAACAGAGACCAGAGCACGGGAGCTGTTGTTTCTTTCTCTGAGTGCCTGTGTCAGCACTGCTCCCACAGCGGTGTGTTCCCAGCTCGTGCCCCAGGGGAAAGCAGACGGATGGTTCTACTTCCACCCAGCCTGTGTTTGTAACCCACACTGACAGTCATGGTGTGGACCGTGGAGGACTTTTGTCTTAGGATGGGCTGTTGCTCCAGGGAGGTCGAAGGTACAGATTTAAGATGGATTTAACTGTCTCATGCTTTTAAAAGACAAAAAGGATCCTATGAACTTGTAGAGAAGTGGGGGTTGGTCTCTTCTCACAAGCAACAGGACAAGAGGAAGTGGCCTTGAGTTGCATCAGGGGAAGTTTAGGTGAGACATCAGGAAAAGTTTCTCAGTTGAAAGGGTCAGCAGGCACTGGAACAGGCTGCGCAGGGAGGGGGTTGAATTGCCATCCCTGGATGTGTTTAATGAAGCTGTGGAGCTTAGGGACTTAGTTTGCAGTGGGCTTGGAGCAGCTAAGCTCATGCTTGGACTGATGGTCTCAAAGATCTTCTCCAACCTGAAAGATTCTATGATTCAAGGTCATCTCTGCAAGCCGGGTCCCGTGAAGAATGGACTGGAGGCAAGTGGGCACCTATAAAGTTAGATAGTGGCTGGGATCTCACTCTCTGTGACCCAAATATTCAGCTAAAATGTTCCAAATGGAAAAAGTTGGCTCGTCGTCATGGGTCCACAGTGTATTGAGGAGAATCTCCAGTGGGAAAAAGCAGCTTATTAAACAGATGCTACAGAAGGCAGCAATATGGGGCAGAAAGAAAAGCAATATTAGGAAATTACTTCTGTCTCAGGTAACCCGCACAGCTTTTATTACAGTCAACAGAAATTCTGCACGTGGCTCCAGGAGCAGGCACAACCCATCGACAGAGTTTAAAGCACAAGCTATCAGGAAGAGGGAAAGGTCTGGTCTCTGTGATAGCTAAATAATCACAGGCCTCCCTGCTTTTCACAGACAGTGAGATCTGCAGGTCTAACGTCTGACATGTCAGAAGAAGAGACCTTTCGTGCCTTCTTATACAGAGAGGAGCAGCAGATGTCCCTCAGGCACTCACAGGCAGAGGAAGACGTTTAGCACATCCTCCCCTAACGGAGAAGCAGGAGCAACAAGATAGGTGCAAGCAAGCAATAGATGAAGCTTACTGAGATTTTTGCACCCCAAACAGGGAAGATTTAATGGTCACATCACAGGATCACAGTCTCACAGTACTGGTGAGGCTGGAAAAGACCTTAAAGATCATCCAGTCCAACCTAAAACCAACCCAGTAACCCTAACATCTGCCATCCAGCTCATGCCACTCAGCACTTCATCCAGCCTGACCTTGAACACCTCCAGAGATGGCGACCCGACCACCTCCGTGGGCAGCCCGTCCCAAACCCGGATCACTCTGTCAGTGAAAAACCTTCTCCTAATGTCAAGTCTAAACCTCCTCTGATGGAGCTTAAGACTGTGACCCCTTGTCCTGTCTGCAGTGTCCAGGGAGATCACGCAGTGATACTAACTGCTTTATGCCCTTCCTTTTGTTTGGCTGGTTTCTTTCCAGCCCAGGTGAAGCATTTATGGAGCACTTGTATCTAAACACCCACGGACTAGGCTGAGAGACTGATCTGCATCAGGGGGGAGTCATGCATCGTGACAGACTCCACAGTGCTTTGCAAGATGAGCTGCACACAGGGATCCTTTCACTTAACACCAAATACAGCCCTCTTGCCTTTCAGCTGCTTAAGAGCTCAAGCAGCAAGTCACCAGGATCTCAAGACAAGAACTGAAACTCATTTTTGTAAGTCTGACAGCATCGCTACCAGCATCTATCTCCCCACAGCACTGTGCAGCAGAAGAGCTGTGGGATTGCAGAGTCCTCCTAGACCACCCCTGCAGGAAGTAACACCACCCAGCACTACCTACAGCTAGGACACATCACCTCATAGCTGAAGAGGATGAGGTCATGCCTATAGACATGCATACAGACACCCTGCTGATGCCTGGTAACTACAGAAGTTACCAAGGAAGCTTAGATTCAGAGTCCTGTTTAGATACCTGGTTGAAGAACCACCTTTCTGCTCTCCAGCAAACAGTGGCCCAATGGAAGGTCTAAGAAAGAGGTAGGGAGTTACACTCCTCTCTCCTCCGCAACAGAAACTGGACCAGCCCTAAGCTGCACAGAGTGACTTGGTGAGTCATTTGAGTCTCTCCCAAGGACTCCCACCTCTTTATGCAATGAAAAACAAACAGACCTTCTTGCTGTGGCTTAGTGATGTCATTGCACAGCTGGTTTGCTTGCTGCATATCCTTGCAGGCTTTAAATCTGCCTCTAGGTTTGTAATTTACACTGTTGAAAGGCAACATCAATTCACTTCACATGGTTCAGCTGTGTCCCAAACGGAGGACTCCACGCATCTGACAAAGTCCGTTAACACAGGGAACTTCTACTGCTATGGATCTTCTTACCCCTGAGACAGAAAGCTTCTTCCTGGGCAGGATGGTGTAGCACAGGCACAAGCTCCCAGAGACATAGGGTGGCATCTCCAGCCTTGAAAGAGGCCAAGGCTTGGCTGTACCAAGCCATGGCTGATGCGACCCGGTGTTGATTGCATTGCTGCTTTGAGTAGGGGTCAACCGGAGGCCTTATCTATGATCCTGTGGGCTCTTCCTGCAACCTCAGTGTGTTTCTGACGTGAAGAGTTTTCCACACTACGAACAAGAGAGCGTGCAGCTTTGCATGGGGTGAAAGTATACTTGATCTTTAACTGATCTTTAAATGAAAATGATGGGCATTTGAGAGGAATGTATTAATGGACTCGTACAGCTGTTTACAATGCTGAGGGCTATTTAGGGCCAGACCTCAAGAAGACCCTGACTGCTCCCGCATGCGGTGATGCCAGCTCTTTTACTAAAGAAGGGAATGTCAGAGAAAGACGTTTGACCTTTAAGACGCCGGCACAGTTGTGTTAGATTTCCCTTCACAGTGAGAAGCCTGTCAAATGTCACCATTCATCGCAGAGCTGGTCAAAGCACAGGGCAAAACGGCTGCCTTTTCCACACTAGAGTTTTGAAACGAGATGGTTTTAGTTTTCATCTTTTGTTCAGGCCAGCACTTATAGCATGAAGTCTTCCTCCACAAAGCCAAGCAAGCTGCAGAGCCTTTTATTCACCTCTCCCGATTTCGTGTGCTGTAGGGTTTCCATCTGTATGAAAACTCTGTCCATGTCAGAGGTGACTTTCAGCACCGAGTCACCCTTCACTCACATGATGATGGGAGCTGCCAGCCTAACCTCATATACTACAAAGCAAACCCTCTGCAGGAGAGAAAGAGTTAAGCGTTGCATATCCTCCTGCTAAAGCCGCCCCTTTTACCTTCTAATTGTAAAGTATCCCCAGATTATGAATCAAGCCTCACATTAGTCTCACCACACTGCTCTGCACCAGCATGACTAACGCTCGCCCTTTAAACATCCTGTGAGCCTTCTGACTCAGCTGTCCAGTACTGACCCAACTCCATTGGGGAAAGGCAAGTCTAAATAGCCATCACTTCAGAAAGCTTTTGAGTCCTTGCTCAGTTCCCTTCTCATACAATTCCAGAGTTACTTAGGTCTGATGGCTCCAAAAAACTGACGAGAGGGGATTCCTTTGGTGCCATCAGTAGGACAGCAGCAGGGAGCCAGAGGCATCCTACAAGCCAAAGAACCAGGAGCAGGGCTGCTGTAGCAGTGATGTCTGCAGGCTGCACAGATGCACATGGGCAAACGTTACTGTGCTCTGCATGGAGCACACCTCTAGGGAATACAGCAGGACCTCTTGTTCCTGAGGAAAACAGGACAGGACCTTGATGCAGGGAAATCCTGCAGACATTCTGCAGCCTCTGTCTTTATTTCATCAGCAACTAAACGTTTGCATTGCATTTGTTTCCCCAAAAACCTCCTGTTATTAATACCTTCTCTAAAAAGCAAAGGTTGGTTTTGTGGTAGCATTCGGCTGGCCTCAGAACATGAACTGCAGATGCCCAGTGCAGAAATAGAGTTTGCCAAGCAGCTGGAACTGCAGTTCTTGGGTTTTAACTTCCATGGGTTCCCAGTGAGATGCCTGTGATGTGGATTTATTTGTCAGGATTGCTAACAATGTCACAGCTCAGAGAAGGAGAAAGAATCGCAACGTGGAATTGCTCTGATGGTCCTTAAAAAAGGGAGTGTGAACAGGTATGTGAGGGGGATAAACAACGAGAAGGAATGAACTAAGCTGTGTGGGTGACCACTGTCCATGCCGTGAGTTCAGAGGGGTTTGGGGAGCTGGTTGAGTCCCCATTCCTGGATGTGCTCAAGAGTCACTTAGCTGTGGTGTCAGGGGATAGAGCTTAGGGGTGAACTTGTGGAGTAGGGTTAGTGGTTGGACTTGGTGATTCAAAGGGTCTTTTCCAACCTGAATGATCCTGGAATCCTGTGATCACTTTTCCGTAAGGAATTTTCTCTAAAGAAAGGAGTCAGCATGTGAGGCACCTTTGCCATTCACAAAATCTGGCATGAAAAGCCTCAGCGGAGGCTGTGAACCAACAACTTCAGAGTGGGTGGTAAAATTAGACAAAATCAATCTTTCCATCCCTTGGAGCAGACAGGTGTGGGTTGGGACTGAAGGTGCAGCACAAGCGAACACAAACAGCCTGAAAAAAACACCTTCAAGGAATAAAGACATCACATCTCGTTGCCAGCGCTGACACAGTACTCGTGCTGTCTGCAGAATCGTTATGTTCCAAGCACCCTCTCTTGAAGCCTGGGAAATAATAGGCACTGAGAAAAAAGACTGGGCTTTCTTTTAAATTTGCTTCAGTGAGGAACGGGCTTGGTTCTAAAGGAAGCGCTGGAGAAATTGCAAGGCCCTATTGAAAAGTTCTATACAGGGAGAAAAAAGTCACCTCCAATTATTTTGCCGGGTACTGGAAAATATCTTGATCTTAAAATATCTCAAGAAAGACACTGAGACTGAACAAGTAATGCCTTTGCTCTCTCCACGTGGCGGTGCTGCTTCTTGTCCCTCGCTTTGTGAACCCCAAATTCAAAGAAAAATGATGACAAAGACCTCAAATCCCAGAGAGTCGCCTCTCTGCTCTGTAGGGAAGCCACTGTGAAAGTGGTCACACTGACACTAGCTCACAAGTGGCGACAGTTGTGTCCTGTGCTATCTGGTGCTGGGAGATGCCATGGTGAAGCGATGTAAGCTCGCTGATTTCTGCCGGCGTGAGATACCGTCTTATCTTTGATGTGCATTAGTAAAGGTGATTAAAAATCCAGCGCATCTTCGCAGAATCCTTTCTGTAAGACAGGTTAGTATTCAGGTTCTACGAGGCCAAGAGCAAAGCATGCTAACGGGACCAGATTACAAAGAGTCGTACATAGTTCCTGTGATGCAGCAGCTCACACTTAGGTGTACAAGCCAATAGCACATGTTCTCTGTGCGTACCTTCTACCAAGCTGCCTCTAGTATATCTGGCCTTTTGCTTTGCTGAAATATACTCTCCTAGATACACTGGACTACACAGACAACGGCATGCGATCGCATGCCTGCCCTCCCTCGCATTTCCCTTGCAATACCTCTCTTGCAGCCTTTTGCAGCATTAACTGGACCACAGCAGATGCTGAAAGGGGCTAATCCTGTAAGTTCCTGAAAGATAGCCTGCTGAATGCATGCAGGTATTTTCCTAGGGAAAAACGGGTGGCCTCTTACTGCTTGGGGGCATGTGTTTGCCTGGTGAAAGGGGGCTGCGTCCAGTCCTACACAACGTATCAGCTCTTTAGTCTAATTAATAGTCCTCCTATGTCCTCTGGATGCAGCCTCATTACCTGGGTATGCAGGACCCTCATAAGGGTTAATGGCTTCTTCTTTGGCCATCAAAACCCCTGGCCCTTAGTTTATGGTTTGGGAGATGAAGTACAGAGAAATTTCAAAACCGGCCAAAAGTCACGGGAGAAGTCACAGGGGAGTGGAAGCGAAGAGGACTGAATGACCCTGGCGTCTGGATCACAAGGCAGGGCCTTAAGGGTTTGCACAGCTCACAGAAGAGAAGCCAGGATGACAAATAGTTCTGTAATGAGTATCTGGAATGCAAATGGTATTCATGGGCTAACGCGGGGCAAAAGTTCTCTGCGATAACAGCAGGGTTGACTCAAGGATACGGGAGTACCGACCGGTTCCACGGTTCCACGAGGTAGCATCTACAACACTCTTATTTCGCACGCCTTCCCCCACACCCAGGCACATCTGACTGCCCTGCAAAGCTAGCAGGTAAAATAGAAGTCAGCCTCTCTCTGCTGCTCCATCCAAGGAATCTGGCTGTTGGTTTTGCTTGTTCTCAAAAAGATGATGTGACAGTTGTCGGAAAGATGAGTCAGTGAAATGAGTGCTGGTGTTCTGGAGGCTGCCTTTAAAAAAATGTGACCCCAAGGGGCCTCAGGGCAGCCTGGGAACCAAGTTTTGGCTCCATCCTCTAACAGTATCCCCCCAAAAGACAAATATCCTGAGTCATTGGGTGTCTGCATCTGTGTTTAATAGACCTTTCTCTTGCCTCGAGTACAAAGGTCTCGTCTGATCAAAAATGGGTGAACCATAAATATGTGACTCTGAACTGTGATTTCATAGCAGAATTGTAGATAGGCAGCAGCATATTTGAGTGTGAGGTAACGCCAGGATCAGCCAGTGCCACCTTCAGCTCTTCTCAGTCTCCACAATATCAGCCACGTGGTACAGGGGAACTCCTTCCGAAAAGGGGAGCAGTGAAATGCCAGATCAAAGCCGTGGCTCTGTAAGTCAGCATCATTTTCAAACTGCATGCTTTTAGACTACGAGAAGAGTGAGTGTCCTTCTTGGGCTGATGTTGCCACAATGAATTTTAGCAGTGATTCCAAAATGGAAATGCCTGGGTTTGGAAAGTGTCATAGCAGTAACTACAGAGATCCTGAGCACTTGCTCTGGATGCATAACCTTCTTGGCTTTCATTCTTTAACACACAAAGGCCCGAGAAAGCCCTGGGTTTCTGTGTCAAAAACTCATGTGGAGTACAGTAGGATTCACAGTCTCACAGTCTCACAGTCCTGATGAGGCTGGAAAATACCTTAAAGATCATCCAGTCCAACCTAAAACCAAGTAACCCTAACATCTGACATCTAGATCAAAATTCAGACTTCCCAGGACAAGACAGACACGGTTTTACTGGAGCAAATTCTGCAGAGCACCACTGAAGCATCTATTGCCAGAACAGCAGTGGTGTTATGGAGGTGTTAGGAGATTCTTTCCAATTTAAATGATTCTATTACTCTATTCTTTTTTCCTTCTCTTCTTTCCCCTTCTCTGTGGCCAGTGCATGCCATCCTGGACCTCTTCCCACTTTTGGCAAGGAGGATGTGTGTGTAGCCCAGGCAGTGACTTCACATGGTGAGGTTTTTCTGGGTGTGTTTTTCTAGACAGTGCTTGTTTACCTTAAAACCCCAAGCCTGGCTCCTACATCAGCATGTGAGCCCTGTTAAAAGGCCCCACAGACGCCTACAGAAGCCAGGGATGCTCCCTTGCTGGGACTGACAATTCATAGACACAATCTCCATTGCAGAGCTTCCTCCACCATTGCTGGCTTCTGTGGGCACATAAATCGGTTTCCCCAGCCCCCTCGAAGTTCCCCTGGCACTATCTGTCCAACATTTATGTTCAAGATGTTTCATATAAAACAGGTCAGAATCAAGCTCTGTGGTGCATAAAAATATACCTTCCTTGATTTTGTTCTCATTTTCTCCTTTGCTTGTTAATTCTTCCTGCAGCTTGATTTTTCACTCTCCCATTTTTCTTGTAAATGTTTTGTTGAATTTACTTACTCTTCTAGCTTTTTCTGATCCTCTTTCTTCACTACTACATCATTATCCTCTCTTCTCCCTCTTTGAAAACAGTACTCATCCTTATAGCCCTTTCCCTAACTTCCCCAGCCTTCCACACGTTCTCACCTGAGTATTCAGTTGCCTTTTGGGGTCCAAACCTTTTTTGATCGTATGTGGGTTCCCCATCACTCCATACTCCAGGCTGTTTCTCCACTGAGTTCATGTTCCCTGGCATTGGTGGTGCTCCCAAAGAACCGTCCAGGACCTTTTTACTCTTTTTCTCCATGGAAAAGCATGCAGAGAAAAACTTGTCCCTTGAACTACCTGTTGATACTGCCTGCAGGACATTACTCTTTTGCCCCCAAAACACTTCCAAATTGGGAATGAGGTTGCTAAGACATCGCAGAGGTCTTTCCCCTTCAGGGAACTCTGCTGTGTCTGCACTCCAACCTTATTTTCCTCCTGCTTCCTACACTGGTCTTGCGAGATAACCTGGTAAGATGGGATCTATCTCCTACTCCAAGAAGCTGCTGTGCACTGTGTTCCCTGTGTTAGCCTTTAAATAATAATTAATATTCTTTAGAGCCTTCCCAAGGACTCCTGAGCAAACCACACAGTTGTCCCTCCTTAAAATAACAGCAACAACACCTTGAGGTGGTTTTTCCCCAGACAGAAGATGAAAACACCCGTCTGGCTGTTTCCCTGGAGGATTAGACAAACAGAACTCTTCTGCAGAGGGTGCTCTGAGGGAAGGGTTCACAACATCCCCTCCATATAAATCACATCTCACATGTTGGCTGTAGCAAGTGGATTTCCAGAAAAGCACCTCAGAACATGAAAGAAAAGCACCAGAAAAATAAGCATGGACGAGCTCTGCTTGGCTTCCTGTCCAAGGGTAATGTTTGGATTCACTGGAACTACAGACGGATGACAAGAAACACAGAATACTGAGAGGGCGTAATAGTCTTGTTCAAAGCTCTGACACCCCCACACTCGCCTTTTTCTGGGTCTCTCTGACTCATACAAGTAAACTTCATGGAAACAATGACTTCAAAAAGCACACCCACCCCCAGCAACTAATCGCCCCTAGATATAGCGAAGGTGCCTCTTTGCTCTCACCGGGCTGGAACAGCCAGAGCAGCACAGGCAAGAGCCAGTGTGGAATCAGTAGCTGATCCCTCTTGCTCAAGTGTCTTTGTCTCTACACGACAGTTAGGATTCAGTGGCTGGAATAAAGGTTAGGAGGAGTTTGTATACCAGCTGCTGTGTACCTTTTTATGCCAGCTGTCTTACTCTTCCTTTACCCACTCTGGCAAGATCTGTGAGCAAGTTCTCCTATGCCAAGTGTGAACATTTAAGTTGCTGGATAACTGGACTACAAGTCCTCTGCTTCTGTGACTCAGACTAGTGTCTCCCCTTGACGTTACACTGGTGCAGCTACGCAGACTAAAGGCGATTATTTTTAACACCGGGCACAGCCCAGACGTGCCCTCAGCTGTATCCCAGCTCCTTGGCAAACTCGCTTCCTCCGAGATGAGAATTCTGGTAAATCTATGCGCAACCTCTGATCTTAAGCAAAATACACGCCCAGTAATAGCCAACAGTCATTCAATTACACAGACCACCACTTAATTATGTTGTAAGGGATTTACAAGAAATTCTCAGTCAAAGCAGACTTTAATATTCATTAAAATCTCTTCAAAGACCGCTTTATCTAGCAACCACAATGAACTCTGCGGGGTGGAGAAGACAGACTTTCTTTCTCTTCTGCAGAAAAACACAGCTTTCAATTACCAAAGTATCACTGCCACACAGATTTGGACACGAGAACGACAAATTGCTTTCCATGTTAATTTCTTACCACCATCTTCCATCCACCTCTGTGTTTTTCCACAATAATGGAGATAATTGAGTTCCCTCTGTGTGAGCTGGGTGAACTTAAAATTACAGGTTGGAACACCTTTTCCTTGCATGGCCCAGAAGGCTGACAGAGCACCTGATCAGGAAGGCTAGGATGGGATGCGTGTATGGTTTGCTGCCTTTTGTCCACAGGGGTGAAAAGCCAATTCCAGTGAATTCAGTACCCAAGAGTTCAGTGGCATCGAGGTGTCAGCTCATATTTCCTGCCCAAAGCTCGAAGATCCCTCATGAACACCACTGTCTGTAAGGATTTACTGGCCAGCACACCTCACAGGCGAATCCATAGGAGCAGACCCATTACAGTGTGACTGTTCCTGTCCTACCAACTTTTGGTTACCTGACTTAGACACCTGAACCAGAAAACCAGCCTCCCCAGCTCCCTTGGCTGGCAATGGAAAGAGGACAGTTACTCCCAAGGACGAGTCAGAATAAGGACTGATTACTTGGGCATACTCTCACCTAATAACTAACCATACAGGGAGATGAAGGCCACCTTCAGACCTCACACTTAGGTTCTGTGCACTTCTGGCTACTCATCTGGAGAAGAAATCTCTGTAACAGCAATTGCCCGACAACCTAACTGCCCTAAACCACTAGTGCTGAAAAATCAAGGATTTGAAAGCCTGCTTTACAGATAAAGCCAGAAACATTGTCAGCACTGCAGCTTCCATTCACATCTTTAGCACCTCGACTGCAGGTCAGCAAGGCATTAGGTCTCAAAAATCCCCAAGCTTATCTCTCTGTGGTAAAATGGAAGAATCACCAGGGAGCCTTGACCATGCTCTGTGCAATCAATGTGCTGGAGCTGAGCTTAGCCTGGGCTTGTGTGTTTTTCCTAACTTGTCTGTATCTCCCATTTAAGCTCAAAATTGGCTGCTTTAATTGAAATTTCAGATAGAAGACAGAAAAGACAAATAAGAGAAAAACCCAGGGCTTATAATGAAATCATGTTTGATATAGCCAACAGAGAAAAGTATTTCATAAACCAGTTGCTGAATCTTAAGAACACCGTCTTGCCTGTTAATTGCCATATCTCAGCCAACTAACTCTATTAAGAATATTTATCACTGAGAGAGCCTGCTCTGCGAAATCAATGTGTTAGGCTGGAAGCGGAAGCATGGCTTGAAAAATAATATGAGGAGGCATGCAAACATTGACAGTTTTTGTCCCAGCTATGAGAAACTTTCCCCCACAAACCCTGTGGCAAAAAAAGGCCTTGTCCCACGTTCTAAATTTCCTGGGAACTAAACCCACTCTTTCACCTATGCTTCTGTCAGCAAGAGAAGGCTGGAAGGAATATGTAGTGACATTTGAACCAAAGCTACTGGAAATTCAGCGAGCCAGACCAGCGTTTTCTCTTACGAGATGGTTTGCTACCGAGGTTGATCATTATTTTCCTCATACTTTCCAGAAAGGACTAACAGAGGAAGCCTAGATTTCTCTGTAAAGTAAGATGAACAAAGTGTGGGGGATTTAATACCAGTTTGGGCTGCATCAGAGATTCAAAGCAAATTAAAAAGTCCTAACCAGAATAGTTTTACAGACCACAAGGAATAGAGATGGCAGGAACTCAGTTAGAGTCAACATGAGGAAACACATCTTAGACCATTCTGTGCTGGTCTCCCGGCAAAAATGATGGTGAAAACAAAATTCCAGATGCAACTTATTTGCCACAACTGACCAATATATCCATAAATCAGTGGCCATAGGAGAGCAGAAAGAACATTTTCCTATTAATGACGTGGGCATCACAAGCAGCTTTAGTCTTCACTCAGTCTCTAAACGAGCATACACTTGGCAGGTTTGCAGGAAACAGCACTCTGCAGAACAGGATTCTTATCTTGTGTTAGTCTATTGCTTTTTAGTCTTCATTCACTACAGCCATGGTGTCATAAGAACGACCAAACACAGGGTCTTCCCTATGCGAATCTTCAAAATCCAAATACACGATAGCACTGATGCAAAAAGAAGCAGAGCAGGTGAGATGAAAACCACTCTACTTCTAAACAGTGCCAAGCATGCAAGCACCGAGTCCAAGTGCAAGATCATCTCTACATTTGAATGTGCCCGTGGTGAAGGAAGAAGCCATGAACCCAGGCAGGTGCCCCGGCTCTGAGATGTTCTGGGCTATGCCAGGAACCAGACAGGGAGAATAAGAGAAACTCCCAGGCAGGTGGCTGTTACAGTTAGAGTGCAACCCATCCACGTCTTTATCCTCTGTCTTCAGATGCCAATGAAATGCATGGAGAACTGCTCATTCCTCTCCACTGACCATGAGGAAACCATGTAGAACATGTACGTCACTGCCAAAGGGACCCCTATCAAAACGTCCATGGAGACATGAACTTCACAGGCATCAACCACTCCTATTCCTTACTCCAAGAGTCTGCCCACTGCCTGTAAGGTTCAGGAGTAATGTTCTTTTTATAGAGTTATTTTTTGATGGAGAATCTACAAGAAATAGAACGTTTGCAGACACAGTGGGAGGATAAGTCTACATTTAAAACAGCAGCAAAGTATGAAACGTGTCTCACATGTCACCCTAACTGCAGACTCATTCACTGAAGAATGCTAAAAAAAGTCATTTTCCTTCCCAAAATGATAATAGTCTTCAAAAAAATTTGAAATCACAAATCCAGATATAGCAAAGAGAAAAACGATGGCGTTCACTCATGCACTCAGCTGAACTGATCTGAACATTTTTAGCCCTTTCACACTTCAGGGAATAATCTGAAAACTTACCAAATTTCTATTACCTTTCATGCATCTTCCCACAAGTTTCTAGAAACAGGTAAAATAAATATTATCTTCTATATTTTTTAAAGGGCAAAGTATAGGGAAAAACTAACAGAGCATAGGAAAATATAGGAATGCTACGTACATCTGTATGACATCATCTCAGAATACTGTCTGGGGATGACAGACTGCAGCCATAAATAATGTGTCTCTAAACCTTTTGTGGCAAATGACTTCAAGAAGTTGGCTGTAAAGTGAAGAACAGATTACAGCTGGAAGACAATATAGTGAAGATGGAAATGCTGAGCTGAAAGCCGGTTTAAATCATTTAGCTCATGAAATGTATTTATTTTGTAATAGGGAATACCTAACACAGGAAAGCAGAAGATGTGAGGGGTGGGTGTCAGGAGGATGGAGCCAGGCTCTTCTCAAGGTCTTCTAGTGCTAGGACAAAGGACAATGAGTGCCAGATGGAACAGAGGAGGTTCCCTATCAGTATCAGAAGAAACTTCTTCACAGTGATGGGTAATGAGCACTGGCACAGGCTGCCCAGGGGGCTTGTGGAGCCTCCTTCTCTGGAGATGTTCCAGACCTGCCTGAGCCTGTTCCTGTGCGACTTGGTCTGGGTGACCCTGCTGTGGCAGGGGGACTGGACTGGATGGTCTTTCGAGGTCCCTTCTGGTCCCTAAGGATTCTTTGATTTCTTGTGATCTCCAGCAATACTTGCGCATGCTTACCTCCTCCAAAGAAGATCACCAAAAGCAAGCAGCCATTGTGGTCCCTGTGTGGAACCTTCACACGCTGGTCAATTATGGACCTGTGACCATTTCAATTGTAATTCTTCCAACTGCAAACCATCTGAGTGCTGATCTAGAAATCAGGCAGTCACTGAAAGTCAGTGGGAAAACAGGCGCTTTGGTGTGCGTCTTGGCATATCAACAGGGAGGAGCCAAACAGGGGTACAGGCAGGCAGCACTGCTCAATAGATGGCTTGTTCACATATGGGCAAAGGACCTAAAAACATTAGTGATTATTGAAGATGACAACGTTCTTCTTGGAACTTGCTGATCTCACGTAGCTCTAAGCAGGGTTCAGAGTTAAAGGATGAAAACTCCTGCTCCAGGGAACTACGAATTAGCAGCATCTCTACTCATAAACTATAGATTTAACTATATAACTGTAAAGCAGTAAACAACCCCATCTAGACAAGAAAATTGCTCTTACAACTCACAGCCTGGCTCAACACTTTTTGGAGAAGCGCTGCTCCATTCTGAGGAGACATTCCTTGGAAATGAGCGGATTCGAATGCCTACAAGCCAGGTAAGCAAATTCTCTCAGGGTGAAAAACAACTTTCTGTAGCATTCCAGGTGATGAGGTAGCACCAACATGCATGACATAGCCAGGCATTGCACAGAGAGTATCCGTGAGGTGCAGTGATTAAGAGTGTAAAGAAATTCACTCGGTACTGTCAGGAAAAACTGGCTGAAACCTTTCTAAAAGGGACCATAGGTCACGAATGGGCTCCACCTGGCATCCTGGAGAATGGCCCAAAGGGTTCTGCTGTGCCATGGCCAGCAGAAGAGTCATACACTGTGGGGAGTCTGAGCAGCGTGATGCTGGAAAGCTCTAGTGCCTCAGCCCATGAGACCAGGAGGTCTGTGCAATGTTACTTGCAAACACTGTAAGGCCTCTTGGCGGAGTCATGTAAATAAGAACCAGATCCTTTGGTTTCGAAACGAGTATTTTTCAAGCGTAATAGAGACTTTCTGTGGGAATAAGTCCCTGGTAGCTGTGCTGTTGTAAGCGCAACCTACTTTGTGTTATTAACTGCATAAACCTGCAGAAATACATCTATATTTTTAACTAGCTGCTACTTCTACAAGTAGTGTATGGTTCAGGGGAGTTCATCTGGGTGTTCCATGTGGAAAATCAACTCATTCTGAAGGTGAGATTTAAGTATGCAGAGGACTGAGCAAGAGAGCCGAAAATAAATAAGACTCCTGTGATTTAACCACGGGGTGATAGCTACAACCCTGTAATTAATCTACCTCATAAAATAAGCAATACAATCCCATATACTTTTGCCACGCAGAGATACAGCTTTATTGGTGTTTATTGGCTTTTTTTTGCACCACATGCTTCTACTTCTATGATTCGAGCTCTGCCCTACAGCCCAAAAACGTGTGCCTCATTGCTAACACAGTGATGACAAACAGAGATCCTCTGGTGAACAGGATCAAGAGGATGATTTCATCATGAACAAGACTTTTCCAAATATTTCGTATTTGCTCTTTAAAACAGATTAGAAATTAGTGCCTTTGTGAGACTGTATTTACGTAGCAACTCCCTGCTTAAAAAGCTGGCTGGAGCAATTTGCAATTGATTGAGGTTATTTTGTGGAAAATGACAGCAGATTTTCTCAGGCTTAGAGGATTAATTGCATTTTTCTGCTTTCTGCACTGATGACTGCCTGATGCCCTGTTAGTGGGTTATCAGGAAGCATTCACTTGCTGCTGTTGTCCATCCTGACAATGTCCCATCCACTTTCTATGTGCCCGAGTCAGGGTGCACAGGAAGGTGAGTCAGTAATGCCATTAGCAGGCAGCTTGCTCACTCACGGTAAGTACCACAGCAGAAGTGCAGCAGTGCTGTATTGCTCTCAAACCTTGTACATGTACGCTGGGGCTAAAGCAGGGACTATCGCTTCCATTGGTTTGTGTTACCCAGAGTGGACAGAAGGTAGGCTGCTGCAGTTTAGGGAAAAGGAGCTGTGGGAAAACTGTCCCCTCTACACACACAGCTCTCATTAAGCAAATTAATAGAGACAGATCCAGACCAACAGGGAAATTACTCTCTCATATTTCTTATGCTTGTGTATCATAAAGACAAAAAGTAGTACCTTTAGGGCAGCGTGTTCTGTGACATCTAAGGGGGGGTTACATTTGGAACAGAGTGGACCATCAGAAAGTGGTGGTTCAGCTAGCAGACCTTTCTCCCTGACAGTCTTTGGACTGAGATATAAAGCTGAAACATACTATAACGGACAACCCTCAGTACCATGTCTCCAGAGGAAGGCTTGGAGAAGAGCTTGCCCTCCACCTGTCTACAACTTCCCTTCAGGCAGTTAGAGAGAGTGATAAGGTCCTCCCTGAGTCTCCTCTTCTCCAGGCTAAACAACCCAGCTCCCTCAGCCTCTCTTCACGAGACTTTCCCTCTAGTCCCTTTCCCAGCCTTGTTGCTCTCCTTTAGACCTACTCCAGTAGCTCCATCACTTTCTTGAAGGCACATTCCTGACCCTAACTGGGAAGTGGCTGCCTTTCACCTTGGAACATGAAGTTTTATAACCTCTTGCACGCTATTTTGTATTTAAGATAGCAGCAGAAATTGTTATTCAACTTCTCCTAAAACTTCTGTTTGAGTAATGAGTCCTGAAAGCCTGTGTGCTTTTTGGAACGAAACGTGTGACCAGTTTGAGGTGCATTGCCATTGCAACCTCACTGGGAACTCCTCACAGCTTTTGCAGAACCTGAGGAAATTTTACATACACCTACAGCGTCATCCCTTCTTTGCTTCTTCGCAGCCTCTAATAACCTGGCCTTTCTACCTCACACAGCAGCTGTTCTTTACTTTCTCCCTGTGAACATTTTTCTGCTCTAGTCCTAGTTCAGAGATGGTCAGAGTTCAGCGTAGCAGCGACAGCTGTATCACTTCCCCATGGGATTTCCTAAAATGCTGCTGGGTATAGACTGCCCTTCCGCCAACATCCGACTCATCGGCAAACTGTCTGCAGGCAACAAAAATGTGCCTGGAAAAGCGAAATAGTGGTCTGAGAGGTGTATCAGGCTACACGACAGCTTCTCTCTCTAACAGCCCACAAGTCCTTGTGGGCATTTGGGGGTTACTATGCACAAATCTGTTCCAACAGAGGCACCGACTGACTGCAACAAGGTACTATCACAGCACAGGCCACAACCCTAACCCTAAAAATGCCCTTAAACCCTAAAAGCCTTTAGCATTCTCAGCATCTCTCCCCCTTGTTTTGACAAATGGCCTGAAATGTCGAAAGAGCAGCTACCAAAACACACAGGAATTCTTCAGCACATGACAATTCTTGCGTGGCAATAGAGAGTGTCTTCCCCTACTGAGACCAACCATCATTGGTGAGGATAGCAGCCCTGAGCACAGGACCCAAAAGCCCAAGCCAGCTGTAATTTTCAAGAAGTTGTGAGGCTGGAGGAGTCTGAGAGCTTCCCATAACAGTCCTTGTAGAAGTAGAATGTCACCGCTAACAATACAAACATGCACTAAACAGCTAGAGGAGAATTTCAGATAGGCGAAATAATCTTATCGTGTGTGCTGAGACAGACCTGTCCAGACTGCTTGACTTAGCTTGCAGCCCAGCTCTTCTCCCCAAAGCAGACTTGGAGACCTTTCGATGGGCTTTCTGTCTGCACACACAAAAACACCCATGGGAGGAGCGCTGTGAAAGCACGTGTCCTGATGGGCAAAGCCCCCTGGAGCTGCGTCTCGGGCTGAAGTAGTGGATGAATATTCCATTGTGCCAGAAGCAGAAAGAAAGAAAGAGAGAAAATTACCTTAAGTTGGAGGGTGAAAGGAGTGATTCAGAAGAGCTAATTCTTGGCAGGCAGGCAGAAGGCAAAAAAAATAAAATAGGATTTATCCATTGCATCACTCTGCATCTTCAGTGCCAGTGGAAAGAAAGATTACAAGAGGCTTTAGTGTCTGACACCAGCCAGATTGGGTGGGCTTGATCTCTACATATTTTCATTGAAAGTCAGAGGGCTTTAGTAACTTCAGCGAGATGGAAACACTGAATAAAAAAGGTCTGAAGCAACCTATTCTTTTTTTCATTTTAAGTGTGAATTTGAGGCTCCAAATCAGTTACTGCTGCAAAGAACAACAGAACTATTGAGGCTGGAAAAGATCTCTCAGCTCATCCAGCCCAGCCCATGACCTAACATCACCACATCAGACAGCCCAGGGCACTAAGGGTCACAACCAGTCTGTCTTTAAACACCTCCATGGGTGGGGACTCCACCACCTCCCTGGGCAGTCCATTCCACTGTCTGATCACCCTTTCCATGAGGAAGGGCTTCCTAACATCCAGCCTAACCCTCCCTTAGAACAACTTCAAGCCCTGCGCAGCCGGTTTTCAAGGAGAAACTGTAAATCAGGAAAGAGTAGAGATCCTGGTTTCGTGTGCACCGTGCCAACCTGCGAACGCTGAATGGTCCAAAACCTTGCTAATCTAGAAGAGGCAGAAACTGCATGTGGCCACTGCTGTGGGTTGGGATTGCAAAACGAAACTCAAAGCAAGGCTTTCCTCATCGCTCCTCATCTTATCTGCTCCTTGTGGACAGAGCAATGTCAATGGCTAGAGACAGAGATGGTTCCAGTAAAATGACTTCTTNAGTTATTGTGTCCAAAATGCAGGACCCTGCCCTTGGCCCTGTTCAACCTCATCCCCTTGGCCTCTGCCCATTGACCCAGCCTGTCCAGATCTCTCTGCAGCATCCTCCTCCCCTCCAGCAGATTGACCCTCCTCCCCAACTTGGTGTCATCTGTGACTTTACTAAGGGGAGATTCAATCCCTTCATCCAGGGGCATCAGTAAAGATGCTGAACAGAACTGGGCCCAGCACTGATCCCCGGGGGTCACCCCTGCTCACTGGGCACCAGCTGGATGGGGCACCATCCACAACCACTCTCTGTGCCCGGCCATCCAGCCAGTTTTTATCCAAGCCATGGGCTGCCAGCTTTTCCAGGACAATGCTGTGGGAGACCATGTCAAAGGCTTTGCTGAAGTGTAGTTAGACCCTGTCCACAGCCTTGCCCTCATCCACCTGGCGGCTCACCCAGTCACAGAATGAGACCTTGGTGAGACCGCATCTGGAATTTCGTGTCCAGTTCTGGGCCTCTCAGTTCCAGAAGGACACAGAGCTGCTTGAGAGTCCATTGCAGAGCCACAGAGATGATGAAGGGAGTGGAGCATCTCCCTGATGAGGAAAGGCTGAGGGAGCTGGGTCTTTTTAGCTTGGAAAAAAGGAGACTGAGTGGTGCCTTCATTAATGTTGATCAATATGGAAAGGGTGGGTGTGAGGAGGAAGGAGCCAGGCTCTGCTCAGTGTTATCCAATGCTAGGAAAAGGGACAGTGGGTGTCAGCTGGAACAGAGGGAGTTCCACATCATGAGGGTGCCAGAGCACTGGAAGGGGCTGCCTGGAAGGGTTGTGGAGTCTCCTTCTCTGGAGATGGTTAAAACCTGCCTGGACTGTTCCTGTGCAACTGGATCTGGAGGATCCTGCTGTGGCAGAGGGATTGGACTGGATGATCTTTCAAGGTCCCTTCCATTCCCTAACCTCCCGTGATTCTGTGATTCCATGATTCTGTAACACTAAAATTTAAACTATCAAATGGAAGCTCTGACTATTTATCATTCTTCCTTTTTGCCCCTAACTTGTAATACTTTACTAGGGAGCATGTCTCAGCTGTATGTTTGTTTGTAGGAACGCACAAAAATAAATAGAAGCTGCTCACTTCTACAGCTACAGAAGTCTCCTGGGTGGCACAGAAGTAACTGCAGTAGTGTTCAACATCAGCCACGCACAGGTTTAGCTACTTATCGCTGTTACTTGAAGTGTGTGTAAAGATTACAAGCTACTTGGGAGAAAAGCAGAAGAGGAATGAAAAATGCATCAGTGTTCAGTCCGAATTGGCTGGAACCAAAGCATACTTCAAGGAAAACAAAAGGAGTTCACTTCACTGAGCTATTTTTTCCTGGCAAGAATTTAAAACTGCAGCACTTGTCTATGTTTTCTGCTCGTGCCTCACATATATTAATGGTCATCACCAAAACTATCGACATAGGCAACTGGACAAAACCTTTGCCAGGGCTTTGGGTTTCAAAGGGACAGTTTTTCCTTACAGAATACCAACACGTAACGTCAGCTCTTTGTAGCCTATTCTTTCCTACATTTATTTTTAGGGTTTCTTTGCACAAAGTATAAAAGCAGATAGAGATGCAGACATGCATTGTGTGTGAGACGAAAAAGCAGCTAGTTCTTTGTAAAAGCATGGCATCCCTTCTCCAGCAACAGCCAAGAGCAATGCAACAGGCAACTGCACAGTAGTAGTTCACAGAATCACACGACTTTTGAGGCTGGCAAAGCCCTCTGAGCTCATCCAGCCCAGCCCAGGACCTGACATCACCCCATCAGCCAGAGCAGGGCACTAAGTGCCACAGCCAGTCTTAAACACCTCCAGGGATGGGAACTCTAATCAGCTTCCTGGGCAGTCCATTCCACTGTCTGATCACCCTTTCTGTGAGGAAGGGCTGCCTAACAGCCAACCTAACCCTCCCCTGGCAGCTTCAGGCCCTGCCTTCTTGTCCTATCACTCACTGCCCGGGAGAAGAGCCCGACCCCCACTTCTCTACAACTTCCCTTCAGGGAGTTATAACTGATATAATTCTCCACAATACTTTCCCAGCCCTTAGCAGTTTGTGGCTCAAAGACCCTGAAACCAGCGGTGTTGGTTTTGTTTTAAAAAGCCCTTTGTGGCATAACCCATTCCACTTGCTCATCCAGACACATTCCAAACTTCTCCGCACCAAATGCAGTTGCACAAGCCAAGTGACTTCGGTTTGGTCAAGGCTTGTGAGTACAGCAGCCAGTACTGTTCTTACCAGATAAACAGAGATATGAATCCTTTGGGGGGCTAGAACAAATTCACTTACAACACGTGATGGTTAAAAAGGAAGAAATTACAATTCCAACGATAAGAGCAGCTTCTACTCCTTGTTGCACAGAGCTGCCTTTGCTATTTCCTGCCACAGGAGCCAATTGCTGCTTGCTTGACACTGCTAACATTTCTGAGACACCTCATCAACCACGACTTGATCATTGTCCTTCCTGCACACGGCGATGGAAAGCAAGACCTCTTTGAGCTCATCCTGGTTGGAAGATTTTTTTCCCAGTGGCTCAATTATTCTCAGATATACTTGGTTTTCCACTGTCAGGAAGTCTATAGGTGTGAACAGTGTTTGTCTAAACATGAGGATGATGTTTGCACACCATCTGGATGCTTCATCTAGAAGAAAAAAGACTTGTGAGAGGAGCCAGCTTTCTCCATAAAAAACCATGAAGCAGTTAAATTCCTCCAGAAGGACACCAAGGTTGTTGGTGACATGTTAAATATTCAGTCCTCTTGGAAAATAAAACCAAAAAAGGCCCACAGAGAAACCTGAACGAAGAGACTCATTGGTATTCCATGAGCACATTGAATTCAGGCTGTTATCTTGCCAGACAAGGACTTGCACTGCAAGGCCTTTTCACTGCACAAGATTGAAATACACTCTCAAGTGAAGGGATTGACAACAGCTTTCTTCAATTTCTGTGTTTGCAAGCACAACGTGAGGCTGGGATTTCAAGGAGTTGGGAAAGAAGAGTCACGGCAGAAACTCCAAACCCAGCATTTCAGGATGAGATAGTGGAAACCTTGTGTGTCTCAAATTTCTTCAGGTTAGAGGCAGAGCTACTCAGATTAGACAGGTAACCTCCTTCCTACTCAGCTAGGTCAAAAAGTTCTAAGCATGGTCAGTCCATCACAAAGTCTTCCAGGTACAGTTTTGTCACCCAAAGAAAACCAATCTTCCAGATAATTGACACTGGACTCTGAGTGGACTGTCAGATGAAAGCTACCCGAGAGCAAATCTTCTGAAAAAACCCCTAAATAAGGTGTAACACTCCTGAATATTCAAGAAGGAAACAACTCCTAGATAAATAGGGAGACTTTCTGTTTCCAAACAAGTCATCTCTTCATGTCTCACTCCTCATCATGGTTTGAAAAGGAAGGCTGCAAAATTCTTTGAAATCAACCCCATGAAGGACAGATTCCGAGGATGTTTCTGGTAAACATTTTGATTACAAGCAGGGTTGACTGGTTATTTAGCTTTTTCTATTGCAAGCCAGGAGTTAGCCAGGACATCACTGAAGACAGTTCAGAAGTATCTCATGTCACAGAGACAAAACAAACATCAGTGAGCATTAGAAGCAATGAGTCAAATACATACTGCTTTACGGGCGTCTACAGTCACTGCTTTAGATACTATTTCAAGGCCACAGATGATATGAAATCATAGCTTTAATTCATGATAGGAAAATCCCAGTTCAACTGGTGCTGATTTCAACAAACAAAGATTTGCAAGGCACGCAGTGATCAGAGGTGAGAATGCCAAGGCAAACATCACCGTCAGGCATTGGTCACCACTTGTGTTTTGGTTTTTTCTTACTTGAGTTTGAAAAGTTATACGAAAACAAGAGGGTTTGTGCCACGTACTTTGTTTTTCCGTTTTAATAAAGTAAGATAAATAAACCTCAGTCCTAACCAATGTAGTTCCTCTTCCTGTGCATGCAATCCCTGACTTTGCTTTTCCGGTTGGTAAATAAACATGTCACAAATGAAATAGCAAGCAGTGAGTCTGCTCTGTCAGCTGGGCTTCAGCTAATATTTTTAAAGCTTAAATCCTGGCACCAGGTTTGAACATTTTTGACTCGTTAATATTTCTTGTAAAGTTTGGCTTGGTTTGGCACCTGAACATCTTCAGTGAGCAGTCTGCCAGGCGTGTTCTTAAGTACTGCCCACTGCTGCAAGTAATCCCACTGAAATCAGTGGAATTTCTTCCTGAAAGGGAGATGAATCAGTAAGTAGAAAATGGCAGATTCCAGCTGCCCTCTGAATTCAACCAATTCCCTCAGCTGCTGATCCTGTGTTAGGGTTAGTTCCCTAATGCAGGGGTTGAATGGCTGAACGTTGTTGTCTCTGACAGGATTAGCTTTTCTATCCATTTAATCCTCCCATTCATTTTGGTACCATCACTAAAGGTTCAGATGGTTTAGTCCTGCCACAGGATGATTTACTCCCTCATCCATGTCCTGAAAAGCAGGTAAAGAAGCCAAAGAGTTGTGGATTTGTGTGCTTTAGGTGTCCATCAGCATTCTGAGGAAGGCATGGTAAAATGCATCATACTATACTTTTTCTTTAACAAGTGTCAAAACCCAGTTATAGCTGTGATGAATATCTGATTATGTGCCACTGTTCAGTGTGTTTTGAGTTCTGCTAGACTGCCAAATCATGTTAAGACACAGCAGATCACATACATTAAACCCCAGCCTCCTTATTCTCCACAAACACATATTTTACTGCTGCATTATTATAATTTCAATGTCATATACTGATGACAGAATTTGGTAGTGGTGATACGTCACTCCATCACTTCAATGGAATCATGCCTAGCATTAGAGTCCTTATCAAACTTTGATTTTGTTATATCAGTTACTCTAATACTGAAGTTGGATTTTTACAGATCAGATCCTTTCCTACAAATCAGACTGGAGCAAATAATTTATACTGAATGGCAGCCTCTTCGGGGCAACCTGGACAAACACAGTCAGTATCATGCAGCTCAGGTGAAAACACATTATAACTGGGATGGCACAGAAGAACCAGTAATACCAGTTTGTCATAGTTCAGATTTCTGCAATTTTTTACCAATAAACTAAAATGAAACCTCGCTCACCTTACAAAGCTGCTATCATTTTATAGCTTGTTTCTTTCAGGAAAGCAATATTCATGCATTAGTTACTTGTTTTAGAAAATAAACACTGGCTGTATGTATTTAATTGCTTTGTATTAGACAGATGCTGCTGGTATAAGATATAAGGTGCTGCTTTATGGCTTTTGTAGATGGAAGTCCAAACTGCTGTCCCTGTGGTCTGTGAGACCATGGTAAATGTTCTCAGTAGTACTTTCAAGTGAAGTCTGGGTGATACACTTGTTGCTGTAAAGTTTGGCTGTGGATCCGCTGATCTGTAAGTGGCAAGTGCTCCCCTTCCACCCTTGGAAAGCCCAGAGTGTCACCAGCAAAGCTGCCACCACAAAGAGTGGTCACTCTTGGCATTAAAAGGTACTAGAGATGATCTTAAAGCTCTGTTACCTTAGAATTAGAACTGGAGGATTTCCCCATTTCATCATAGAATGGTTTATAGAATGGGTTTGGGTTGGAAGGAACCTTCAGAGGTCACCTAGTCCAACCCTCCTGCAATGAGCAGGGACATAGAATCATAGAATGGCTTAGGTTGGAAGGGATCTCAGAGATCATCCAATCCAACCTCCCTGCCATGAAGCAGGGATTCCTCCTAACTAGACCACATTGCTTGACTAGATCTGGTTGCTCAGAGCCCCACCAAACCTGGCCTTGAATGTTTACAGGGATGACATTTTATCAAGTGATGCCAATTTTAAAGTAGGAAGTAGGCATGAGTTGTCCGGTTCTGATCTCAGGCACTACACTGCTCCACGTTTTCTTGAGTAAACACAATATAATGCAAACATGGACTAGTGACTGTTTCAGCAGCAATTCTCCTCAGTTCCCTGGATATAGTACATTTGTTTGATTTAAGGAAAGAGAACCGCAGAGGAGGAGTATTACTATACAGTCAAGACTATATTTTGAGAGGGTACTCTGCAAAACATTCCCCCGATGGATTTATCCCCTCCCCTTTCCTCTTGTAGGATTAGCTACAATGTGAATTTCATAAATGTTCATTACCAGCACTTGAATGTGTGTCTGCTATGAAAATGCAAAGAAATTCTGTTTTCATGGGTTCTCTGGGAAGTTCTGCAACAGCTGAAACTACATTTGGTCATCATCTAGAAGCAGCTGAAATCTTTGTGGGCAATCTAGAGCAGGAAATAATTATGATCTAGATTTGTTTTAGAAGAATACATTTATTCATGTGAGTCCCTAAAAGGTGGTCACTATATTAGCTCCCCCGTGCCTTCCACCCAGTACTAATATCATTGAGAATGATTTCCAGTTGACTTTAATTGGGTTTCCAGCAGAAAATACAATTGTACATGTCCATATTTATGTATCTATGACCTAAAAAGGAACGAAGCAGACAAAGGATTGTGTCATGCAACGCAAACCTACACACGACTGAGACCAGTGTTGGCTGGAGAAAGGAGCCCGAACACTCTCATCTTTTCCCTGCCCCAGCTGTATATCTGCATGTGTGCACATAAAACATGGCACAGACTTCTTAATTTCACCTGCAAGGGATGTGAAGGAGTAGCACGCCTGGCAGGGCTGGAGAAGGTTCAAAGAAGTGAAACAAGGCTACTAAAGGGTCTGGAGAACAAACCTCATGGGAGCAGCTGAAGGAACTGAGAATGTTGATTCAGAGGAGAAGGAGGCTAAGGGGAGACTGTATCACTGGTTACAGCTACATGAAATAAAGTTGTAGAGAGATGGGTGTTAGTATCTTCTCACAAGTAACAAGTGACAGCACCAAGAGGAAATGGCCTCAAATCCTGCCAGGAGACACTTACGAATAATTTCTGCATTGAAAGGGTCATCAGGCACTGTAACAGGCTGCTCAGGAAGGAGGTAGTTGAATCACCACCTAAGGATGCATTTAAAAGTTGTGTAGATATGGAGCTAAGGGACATGATTCAGCGGTAGCTTTGGTACAGTTAGGTTAACAGTTCGATTTGATGTCTTAAAGGTCTTCTCCAACCAAAACCATTCTATGATACTAAGGACTGAAGGACACTTTCTCCCAGGGCTCTCAGGTGGTGGTGGGTCACATACAATTCCAAACAATGGTATGATACAAAGCTGGACATTGTGGCTGCCTATAATGATGCCCAACTACTGTTGGGATGGACTTACCACCACCATGTAGTGCGTGACAAAAATCTTCTGCTCTATTCCACCAAAGCTGCTGGCTAACTCTGGAAATGCATGCTGAAACTGGAGAAAGATAGGTCAATCAGTGATCTAACAGCTGCAATTGGCAAAGACCTCCAGTTTTATGCCCCTGCATGGTACAACCCACAAATGCTGTGCAGTGGCATTTGTTCAGCCCTGAATCATAGACTGATGAGTGCCACTGAATGAATCACCAGCAGCACTTTCCACAGTACCTAACAAGGTAGCTCATCCAAATATTGATCAGGCACAAGTCTCTCTAGGGTCTGAGATCTGACATACCAGTGAAATGCTCAGTTTTGCAAAGGGGGCCTAGAGTGAGCAGCTAGGATGGCAAAACATGTCTTAGTGCATCCTTTGCTGATAGGAGCTACCTTCTTTCGGCCTGCCGAGAAGCTATAAAAGTGATACAAACACTGCTGAAATGCAAGAGAAATAGCAACTTATTCACTTAATAATGGAGAACTTTAAGGCAAATTAACCAGACCACTTCATAATGCATGTCATTCTGTCCAGTCCACTGCCGCAGAAGGTTATTAAGCCAAACACTGTAGTAAAATCATTTTGAAACATAATGGTTGAAAGGACAAACATTAAGTGAAGGATAATCACAGATTAACATTCAGGGCACCAGCTGAACATTGCAGGTGTTGAGGGAAGGCTATTCCCACCTGCGTGAGCACCTGGAAAAGGAAGTTTCTACCTGTTTCCCTTCAGGTGCTGGACACTTCAGATACCCAGAGTCACCCACATGCTTCTGGGTCCCTGCTGGGGAAGCTGAGGGCCCTCTGACTTTCGCTGTGGTACTGGCTGACTCAGAACACAGCTGCAGCAAAGGCCCAGCTGCAGCCACAGTGCAGCAAAGGCCCAGATGGGGCCAGAGTCCAGCCAGGACCTAGGCCAGACCCCAGGGCCAAGGCCAAGGTTCATCCCCAGGCCCAGGACTCTGCCCCAGCCCTCGCCCCACTCCCCCACAGGCCCCGCCCCTGCAGCTATTACCCCGCCCC